>OX155980.1:61576427-61759957 GCA_944548615.1 Micropterix aruncella | reverse complement strand
TCAAATATAAAAATATTATACTGTTTTCTACAATGTTTCTTTACATATTTTTTAATATTATACAATTTTATACTGGTTTACCGTATTTTGATAACATTATACAACATTTTTTATAAACTTCTCTGCCAGAAATTAAGATTGAAGTTTCTTCTTTCATTTCATTAAGCATATGGAGTTTTTTATTTTTATTTCGATTTAATGGCTCGTTAATAACAAACTCAGCCAATTGCATCATATTTTAAATGTGCGTAGCATTCGAAATTTGAATTATTTCGATATGTCACCTTCATTTATGTCACGGCTTTGCCGAAGTGATCAATTTGTTTAATTTTTGATTTTTTCGCTTATTTTCGTCTCAATTGGAGGCATTTTTTGTTGCTAAAGGATAGCTTGATTTTTGAGATATATGGATGAATAGTGATCGTTAGTCGACTGCAAAAGGACCTTTAAACTTACTTGCACCGTCGAAAGTCGTGCACATCCGTAAGTATATCTCATTCAAATATTAGCATTTCCCGATCCAAGCTGGGATTTCCTTCGCTGCTTTGTAAGTAGCTTTTACTAATTTTATTTTAAATAAACATATCATCCTATAAACGGATTTCTTTACAAAACTTATCAAATATAAAAATATTATACTGTTTTCTACAATGTTTCTTTACATATTTTTTAATATTATACAATTTTATACTGGTTTACCGTATTTTGATAACATTATACAACATTTTTTATAAACTTCTCTGCCAGAAATTAAGATTGAAGTTTCTTCTTTCATTTCATTAAGCATATGGAGTTTTTTATTTTTATTTCGATTTAATGGCTCGTTAATAACAAACTCAGCCAATTGCATCATATTTTAAATGTGCGTAGCATTCGAAATTTGAATTATTTCGATATGTCACCTTCATTTATGTCACGGCTTTGCCGAAGTGATCAATTTGTTTAATTTTTGATTTTTTCGCTTATTTTCGTCTCAATTGGAGGCATTTTTTGTTGCTAAAGGATAGCTTGATTTTTGAGATATATGGATGAATAGTGATCGTTAGTCGACTGCAAAAGGACCTTTAAACTTACTTGCACCGTCGAAAGTCGTGCACATCCGTAAGTATATCTCATTCAAATATTAGCATTTCCCGATCCAAGCTGGGATTTCCTTCGCTGCTTTGTAAGTAGCTTTTACTAATTTTATTTTTATATATATATATATATATATATATATATATATATATATATATATATATATATATATATATATATATATATATATATATATATATATATATATATATATATATATATATATATATATATATATATATATATATATATATATATATATATATATATATATATATATTATATATATATATATATATATATATATATATATATATATATATATATATATATATGTATATATAATAAATTCCCGAATCCGATCAAGGGAATCCTTCGTCACGATGTAAGTGGCTTTTATAATTATTTACTTTATAATCATCTTATTGATCAATTCTAAAAAGAATATATACACCAAAACTATCAAATATTTCAATATATATATATATAATATATATATATATATATATATATATATATATATATAATATATATATATATATATATATATATATATATATATATATATATATATATATATATATATATATATATATATATATATATAATATATATATAATATATATATATATATATATATATATATATATATATATATATATATATATATATATATATATATATATATATATATATATATATATGATAAGGTTTGTAAAGAAATCCGTTTATAGGATGATGTTTTTATTTAAAATAAAATTAGTAAAAGCTACTTAAAAAGTAGCAAAGGAAATCCCAGCTTGTATTGGGAAATGCTTATGTTTGAATGAGATATACTTACGGATGTGCACGACTTTCGACGGTGCAATGTAAGTTTAAAGGTCCTTTTGCAGTCGACTAACGATCACTATTCATCCATATATCTCATAAATAGGGCTTATCCTTATGCAACACAAAATGCCTTCAATTGAGACGAATTAAGCGAAAAAATAAAAAAATTAACTATTGATCACTTCGGCAAAGCCGTTTTCCAAATGAAAGTGACATTACGAAATAATTCAAATTTCGAATGCTACCAACATTTAAAATATTATACAATTGGCTGAGTTTATTATCAACGAGCCATTAAATCGAAATAAAACTAAAAAACCTCCATATGCTCAATGAAATGAAAGAAGAAACTTCAATCTTAATTTCTGGCAGAGGAGTTTATAAAAAAGATTGTATAATGTTATCAAAATAGGGTAAACCTATATATATATATATATATATATATATATATATATATATATATATATATATATATATATATATATATATATATATATATATATATATATATATATATATATATATATATACGAGTGGTATTACCCGGCGTTGCCCGTGTTATATCTGTTCTCAAATACCAATGTATACCAATTTTCATGGCGATCGGTTGAGCAATATAGAAGTTGGTGTGCTGCAACGCCGTCTAGTTGAAAGTTGCAACAAAGCGGATATATATAAAAACCTTAACCATGAAAAAATACATATATATGCCAACTTTCATGGTGATCGGTCAAACGGTTTCGGAGTCTATTAAACTCGGACAGACGGGCATACAGATATACCAACATCCATTTTTATATTATATTATTTTGGCCTGTTTTTAAAATTTAAACTTTGAATGCCTATATCTCGCTTATTTATAGCGACCGACACAATTTTCTTCCAGATTTAGCATTAAAATGAAAAAAATTGGAGAGAGGTTCCTGATACTGCAGTTATTCCACTTTTATAACTATGTGATAATACGTACATGTATATATTTTAATTAAAGAGTTTTGAACAATGAAGCACAAATAATTAAAAAGCAGGAATAATAATCACTGTATTACCTTCATAATATTTTGAATTTAGAATAACGCTTGGCCGACTATGACGTTTGTAGGTTTAACATAGCAGCGCCATCTATGGATTACTCAATAGATAACGCCATCTGTTAAAATCGTTTGGAACTAACAGATAATTGCGAATGTCAAATAATAGACATTGCAATAAAATAATATCGCGACTATAAATTAAGACGTAAGCTATCCTATCTTTCAAGTTGGATCAAACTGCACATTGTGTGCAAATTTGATTCAAATCGGTTAAGTAGTTTAGGAGTCCATCGCGGACAAACAACGTGACACGTAATTTATATATATTAAGATATATATATATATATATATATATATATATATATATATATATATATATATATATATATATATATATATATATATATATATATATATATATATATATATATATATATATATATATATATATATATATATATATATATATATATATGAAAGAAGAAACTTTCACAGTGAAACACTCAAGTGTTTCGATGAGTGTTTCACTGTGAAAGTTATTAGAGCATTCCCGGAAAATACACCGGAAATAAAACTTAAAACGTGGGAACTTGGACATATATGGGTACCAGGAGCTTGCCAGGGGTGCGGACTAAACGTCCAACACTGAGTGTTCCATTATTAACACATATCAAAACGAAATTAACATATTCATCGCATACACACACCCACACAATCCAACACACATACTCACACACACTCACCTCCCCACACATATGTAGTTCAAACACTTTTAACACACATGCGCTACAACTATTATATATATATATATTTTTTTAATAAAATTTAAAAAAATATGTAATTTTTTTTTAATTCAAAATTAAACCATTTTAATTTAAATTCACATTATCATCCCGCCAAATCACCATTCTCCCAGTACCACAGAAGAAAAGCGGGTAGCCGTTGGTGACAGCAGCGGATGCCAGTATTCTTCTCGCCGCTGAGGAAGGAGTCACGGGCTCCGAAACGTTCGGCTAAGGTACTCAACTCTATCCCTTTTACTAACCAAAAACCCTAAAGTGTATATATATATATAGATATATATATATAAATAAATAAATATATATATACATATATATATATATATATGTATATATATATATATATATATATATATATATATATATATATATATATATATATATATATATATATATATATATATATATATATATATATATATATATATATATATATATATATATATATATATATATATATATATATATATATATATATATATATATATATATATATATATATATATATATATATATATATATATATATATATATATATATATATATATATATATACATATATATTTATATATATATATATATATATATATATATATATATATATATATATATATATATATATATATATATATATATATATATATATATATATATATATATATATATATATATATATATATATATATATATATATATATATATATATATATATATATTGCACTATAAGTCTCTAAGTCCAATATTTCGAGGAGAATGTATGACTTGTGCGCCCCCTGGTAAACTGATTTCAACCACAACTTTTTTTCAACTCTTTTTAACTCTTGCCATGACCAGATGCCTGCGTACCAAATTTCAGCTCACTCTGATAAAGCGTTTGGGCGCTATCATGGACGAACGCATTCACACAGGCAACTGGAACTGTCAACTACTACAAACTACAATGTTTGATCGTACTGTCTACCGTGAGGTGAGCGTAGAATACTTGGGACGAAAACAGTCTACTGTCTAGTTACGCCACTCACCCGTAAAAATCCAAAGTCTTACCGCGAGATAAGGCTTTGGCTAATCGAGATAGGTTAGGTAATCACCCAGCGGGCCGACACCCGCGCTCTTACTTCCAGTTGCAACCAGATTTCTCCGGTCTCCCCACTGGATACAGGTCGAGGCACACAGGCAGATTGCAATCTGGAAATATTCCTAATCGTCTCAGGGGGCTGAAAATTCGCGTTCACAATACTTTATCTTCTGGTTAATTGGTGGGCCGGAAAAGTAAATCAATTAGAAAAATTAACTTTTTTTTTTATTTTTTTTTCTGTCAATGAAATGAGGTCGGTTTACGTGAGCATTCTAGCTAGGGATTTGTAAAGCACATGTAAGGTGACTGTGCACGAACGCATAATAGAGGAGTATAAGTTGTTGAGTAAATGACTTATAGTATATGAAATTATTGGGCACGCAAAGAGCTAGCTCGGGTCGCATTGTCGACAGAGTGTGTGAGTGAGTGAGGTAGAAGGAAGAAGGCGGGTTGGTATCGCGGCCTGGCGGTTGACAAGATGGCGCTGGTAGTGTGCGTGCTGGTGCTATCTGGCCGCGGCATCTGCGGTCCCCGGCTCCGCGACGCGACACGCACCGCTGCGTACGCGCGGTCATCCCTTCCAAGTACCCTCGCCCTACTTCTAGACCGGGAGCCCGACGCGGTTTACTCTACGCCATTGGCAACAATACGTGCGCAAAGGAAGTAATTCCTTCTGCGGATCGGACGCAGCACAGTTGTTAGCGCCAGTCCAGATGAAGCGGTTAAATAATAATAATAAAACGCTTTATTCGTAAGAAAAGGTGATCCTTTTTCCTGCAGGCAATATTTTAAAGCTAACCTATTGCTTTTAGAGCTAACCTATAACCTACATCTTATCTTGTCCTGATTTTTTATCAATAGAAGTAGGTACTTAACAACCTTTTTACCAGTGCTTCGACCTTCCTTCTCGTCGGCAAATCTGATATATGAAATACTCAATAAAGAAAATTTGGATAAGAATCTCAATAATCTAAAACAATCTCATCAGAAAAAAATTAACGTGCTTCTCTATTAGACAAACAAATCCTAAATTATTAGGTAGGTAATATATACAGCAAAATCTAAAATGTTTTCAAATTTAAATAAAAATAGAAATAAAATCTTTCTCGTGTGTGTGTTTAGAAAATGATGTATTACAAGAACAATAATTTATAAAAATGATGAGCTGTAGCTAAAAAGTACAAATAGTAAAGTTAAAGCTGACAAAATTTCCTACTTGTTCGTTATAACTTATAATATTTCAACTCTTTTACTTTTATAGATAATCGCGAGACAAGATCACATACTTTAACAAGAACAAATTATTTAAAAAAATAAAAAACACTACTGCCAGTACAAAAATTGAACTTTTGTATGTATGTATAATTATTACAAACAATTTGTTCTCGCAAAAAAAACACGTTTTTAGGGGATAAGTTTCTATATTGAAACGATATTCGTTAAAACAAAATTCAATTTACGGATGATTCGTTACGGCCCTGCCCCATTGACGCGTCTTACCTCTGTAAACATCCAGTGCTTAAAACGATTGCGCCTTCTATGACAATTATGATGTCCTTAATGTACTCAATCAAATCTTTCATTGAATAATGAACACGATGTATTTATCTTAATTTATTGACATTTGGACATTTGTACAATTATTTATTTGACGTTTGGACAGTTTATGTACCCAATGTCAACTGGAATGATCACACACTTCTAAATTGGTTCAAGCGTTTAAAAGTTGTGGTGGAATAAAGAAACGGAAAACATACATATATGAAACCTGAACACATACATTCCTTTGTGTAACAAATGAATTTCAGAAAAAATAGGAATTAACATGGGTCATTAACACATACTGGATTTTCAGAATACAATTATGTAGTTTCAGAATTTCCTAAAATGTCATAAAGGAATAAATTCGTAAGATCCAAATACGGTCACTAAATCATTGATAATAATTTGTGGTGAGTAATAATAAACATTTTGTATTTATATTTTTTTTACCAAATTATTATTCCTAAAACTTCTAATGGTTACTGGCCCTACAGGTTTAGTTCCTATCGGCCACAAAGAATAAGAGCGAAAAAACTTTCAAATAATGACTGTCATAACACGTAACACGGCGTCATAACAACCAAAACGTAACACAGCGATTTATATATAAGACCCTGCTCTTTTTCCTTATATGAGAGCAAGGAGTCGTCGCACGTAGCCTATGACACTCGGGATGACACAGTGATTCTAACAACAATACACACTTCTAAATCGGTTCAAGAATTTAAAAGTTAGGGTAGAATAAAACCTAAACGCTTTACAATTATTCTTTTTTTTTGTGAGCAGTCGTGTAAAAAGGTTTAATGTTTACTAAAACTTAATATTGGCCAGACAGCCTAGTATTTCCCTGCGTCAAAACGAAACGGAAAGTGCAACTGCAGAAGTTTGATGCCGAGTATCAAAGTCCTCACTGAACCAAAGGAAGTTGGTCCTTAGTATATTATAGAGTATAAAGATGCCAACTAGCTTAATCGGGGGGGCGTGGTAGAAGTCTCTTGTCGGACGTGTTACATACGAGATGAAGGGGAATGAGATACGTTGTAGAAAATTACGCTCGGCGAAACGTCTAAGAATGCTCACGAGTCTTATTCGAGGATGAACGAGGCGCCAGAACTTCTCCCGACACTGAGGAAAAAACACAAACTTTACTGTTTATCGAAGGTTTAGGCTAAATATAGTGCCAGGGCGTATACATTTGATATGCCCTGGCACTCTTAATTGAACAGGTGGCAGTGCCTCTAGCGAATACGCGCGGAGGTAAGGCGTATCGAATATTCACGTACTTAAGGTGAATCGATACCAAAGGGTACAAATGTCTGACGCTAGGCGGGGCTGTCTGTCATTAATTGACCAAAATATCGGAAATTAAAATTCTTAAAATCGCAAAGGGAAGCGTTAAAATGATCTATGATTTAAAGGGGGATAGTAATTGATTTAATTTTTAATTGTGAAGGGGGAAATGAGGGTGAAAGGAAGAATGACACATATTCGATTTGCAAACTACTACGGCGAACCCGCCACTCCAAAAAAGTATAACGATAATAGATAATTCTTTAACCGTGGGCAGAACACAAAAACTTATGTACGACCCAGTTCACCCTCTAGCTACGCCAACATGCCCATGAGAATCCAACGTTTTACCGCGAGGCCCTTAGAAATGAACCTAGCGGGCAGACCTCACGTCATCACTATCAGATTTGGTCAGATTTCTACGTCCTCCAGTCTGCCAGTAGGTTTGGAGTCGCTTGCGCTGCCTTTATCTAATATTAGCGGTATTTCAGTTCTAATTTATCACGGACTGTGGCACCTTTTCCCCGTCTTTCACAAGGAATCGGGTGGCTACGGGTCGTTTCAAGAGTAGCTGACATCAACTCGAAACCACCCCCGCTTCTTAGGAAACGTGTAAGACCATTTTCAGATCCCCCACCTCCCCGAAGGTCATTTTGAAAAATATATATGATTTGATTTGCTAACGCCGAACGATGCGTAAAACGCCCCGCCGATCCGATCCTATGACCATGACATAGCTGTGACAGGTGCAACAGAATACTTTCCAGGTGTGTTCATTTTAATAGGAGGCTACCGGATAGGAGTTAAACTGTTAGTTGAGCCAATCCAAGTTAAAAAGCAGTTCATATATCCCAAGTTGCGTGGAATCGCTCGCTGGAAGAATGAAACACTTTTCAACCGTGGAGTGAACTCGGAGACTTAGCGACAGGGCAGTTCACTGTTTACCTATGCTAGCAGCCCGTGAGAGTCCAACGCCTTACCGCGTGGCACTGGGAATTGAAGTCAGAGACATTCTCTCGCGCCCTCACTACCAGATTTGGCCGGATTTCTCCGTCCACCTGTCTGGTCACAGGTTCGAAGTTACTTGCGCTGCCTCCACTTGATGTTAGCGGTAATTCGGTAAGAATTGATCGCGGACCGTGATGCGCTTTGCCTGTCTTTCACACTCAATCGGGTAACCAACGGGTCGTTTCAAGAGTTGCTGACACCAGGTCTATAACTACCCCACCTGCTTAGGAAACGTATAAGAGCATTTCCATACCCCCCCCCCCTCCTCCCCCCTCCTTACGGTTACTCGCCGGAGTACCCAGTTCATTTGCTGACGCCGCACGATGGGGGAAACCGTCCAGCAGCGCTTGAAGGTCATCCCCTAGAGAATCCGATCCTATATCTACTATACTACTATACTACAGCGACAGGGAAAACAGAGTCTATTTCAGGTTCGACCCTCTTCAAGAAGGCTTCCGGTGGGAGTTAAACCGTGAGATGGGCCAACCCAAGATAACGAGCAGCTAATAGTGGTCCAACTGCCCAGGAACCATTAGCTGCCGGGAAAATGAAGCAGCTGGACTGAATCGATTTATTTTTTTATCTGCTTCAATTACTTATTGTGCCTCGTGCATATTGTTTTCGGTTATCAGCGACTGGTAACACGCCTAGACGGGAATCGTCAAAGAGATCAATATGTCCACGTCTGAATTCACGATAAGTACACTTAACTACGAGATGGAGCTTTACCGAGAAAATCTAATCTAATCTAATCTAAAGTTTCTGACCACTTTCATATCTTACCACAGCGAAAATCACCAACTAGTAATATCTTTTTATATTTCTACATCTTACTATATTATATGTGATAAAATAAACTAAAACTGAAAATGATTATTTAGTCCAACCATTTATAGAGAGCGTTCTACCCCTAAATGAAACTGATTTTATACTTATAAATATTTTTCAGAATGCAATGGCATTATTGTTCCTATCGTCCCTCCCATGAATATGTATCCTACCTGCTTTTTTGCTATTTAACAGGAAACAAAAAAAAAACATTTTTAAAAATCGGTTTTTAATAGGCATCGTAATAAATTCAAATAGATTATTAAACCTTATTAAGGCCTTTTTCCAGCTTAATAATTAACGTTTGATGAATAACACCCTGGCACTAGAGCACATTGACCTCGGGCATGATACCGAATCTAGGTAGTACCTACGGTATTAAACCAAAGGCAAGTGGCGTATGTTGCACTTGTATCACTTCGCCTTGGTAATTTCTCTAACTTAATAATAAAAAGCTCTGTTCAATTAGCGTATTGGCTTGTCTAGCAGATTGGCATAGTAAGCATGGTGATTTTTCGTTATAAAATCCATGTAGTTTTTACGAATACGACTACGATGGCTTTTCTTGTCTTCAGGAAATCATAAAATATTCAAAAACGCAATCTACTACATACTGGGGTTGATATTGGTACATTTTTTATGAATTCAGACACGAAAAAAAATAATTGGTAATAACTCTGGAAGATGCAGTTATGAGACTTTGCCACTTTGCTTAATAGATAAATTGCATTTTTTGGTGGATAAAAGCGGAATTGCCAAAATGTCTGAAAAAATAGTTGACCATGGGAGGGATGATATTGTTCATAACTATAAGGACATTTTTTTTAAAGTTTATTACTTTATTTATCCATAACATACATCACTAACAATTAATTAAGTGCTAACTATTGTTTGGAACTAGTAGTGCCAAACTAATTAGTAAAAAAAGGTACAGGCCCATATGGATTCTAATGCCTCACTAGGCCAGGCCTATGCCTGTTTAAATTAGTTTCCTTAGCTCATTGGATGATGCAACGTTCTTTATAACCTTTTTCTCAGCAATACTCTCCATCCGACGAAACCTCCAGGTACTGCATATTTGTTACCTGCTTAAATGAGAATCTGATCTGATTCGTGTGCCCGCTGATACAGAGCATAAAAGGATGGGCTTCCGGTTTAATGGCACCGCCCGACCGCCCGCGCGCGCCCGCCGGTTGCCACAGCCGCGAACGGACGCTACGCGACGAGCGGATCGAAGGAGCCGCGACAGACTTCGACAACCATCGCGAAATAGGTGCTGTTTGGTCTCCAGCTCTAAATATTCTAAAGATCTCACATTCTAATCTGAAAACTTTATATCACTAAGTTTATGCCAACTTAGTGATATAAAGTTTATGTCAAAGTTGCATCTTAATACAAATATGCAATATCAGTTAGTAACATTTTACTTCCACGGCCCACCAACCAACGGGGAGGGTGACTATTGTGAAAGCAATTTTGTTATCGAGATGATGACGGAAATAATCATTTTGAGCCTCCTGAGGCATTTAAGACAATTTCCAGATGGAAGTCTGCTTTGTATCTGACTGTGTGTCTGTGTGTATTCCTCCGCGATAGCAACCAAACGCTTAATCCGATTAATCTGAAATTTGGCATGCTGGCGTCATGTGGTCATAGCATGATTGAAAAGGTTACGGTTGAAATAGGTCCATCAGGGGTGCACTAATCATATTTCCATCTCGAAATATTCTACTTCTAGAGTTGAAATTTGTTATACAGATGCCTTGTTGGGGCGAAATCATATTGAATTTCACCGGTCAGTTTATTGGCGTAAACGATCAGATCGAACGTGTTTAATGCGTTGCATTCTCACTATACGCGATCGTCGCCGACGAACGATTCGCATAGTTGACTCTCTATATGTTCGACGTTTCATCGCCGTACGGTGTGTTCCGTCTGTAAAGAATTGACATCGAGCTCAAAACCTTCCATAAGTCCTTGGCTACTTGTCGGGGACGCTTTGGGGTGATATAACAGATCTTTTTGTAGTCAGATGCCGAAATAGTCTTTGATCCAACCAAAGCTGCAAATACAGTTTAACATGTCACAAATTTAAGAACTTTAAAAACGCAAAAAACCAAAAATACAAATTAACCAAATATTTGAAAAACTAATCCAGTAAATCAATAACTTAAAACTAATGCAACAAATATTTAATAGAAATATCTAAAAACAGAAATTATCAAAATAAAAGCTTAATAATCCCATACGTAAATCGACAATAGTTAAAATAAAAATTAAAATGTTGCCGAATAATTCCCAAAATGTAAATAATACGAATAATCATGTTTCGAAATATTGTCAAGGCTTGCTTATTTATACGTTTACCTATATTTGTGTTTTTATACTGAAGGTATCTTAAAGAGAATATCTTTTATTGTAGAAACGGTTTGGTCATTTTATTTTTTGGTTTTTAAACTGTTTAATAAACTTCCAATGTCAATACAAAATTTAGAAGTTAAACACTGGATCATCACACACTTTAATTATAAAGTACACGACCTTGTTTTTTTTTTTAATATGTTTAATATACTTATTATGAAAAATAATAATCGGTCTACAATGTAGAGCGAAAAATAATAATCGCTCTAAAATGTAGAGCGATTATTCAAGGTTTTTTTAATCAAGGTCGTGTACTTTATAATTAAAGTGTGTGACGAGCCAGTGTTTAACTTCTAAATTTTGTATTGACATTGGAAGTTTATTAAACAGTTTAAAAACCAAATAAAATGACCAAACCGTTTTCTAAATCAGTCACTACTGACCGAATCCCCAAATTTGAATGACTGACACCTTACTACAGCCAAAGGGAAAAAATAAAGAAACAAAAATAAAGATTCCGGCCTCGAATCTATATTCGATACCGGGATCGTTTACCTCAAAGGGTTTATAATGGTAAGATCTAAGGTTTTAACTCCGGCTAACTCAGCTGGTCTCCCAGATAAAGGAGATTCCTAATGGTTCGATTGTTTGGATCTAAATGACGATGAGGGTGGAATGAAAAGGGTGTATCTCTAACGTGTATACTAAGTTTGCGAATCAAATAAAACGTGATTTTATAGGAATATATGTATGACGATGATCGTAAAGCGAATATTTTACATGTATTACTTAATTGATATAAACACTACGCAAAGCCGTGCAACTTCTCTTCCACCCTCACAATTCAACGTTAAACGATGATTATATTTATATACTTTAATGCACCACAGACAGACTAAAAAAATAAAATAGGAAAATAAAATTATGATGTTTAAATTAGGTAGGTATCACTAAATTTAGGAGAGATCAGAGAGGAGAAAAGGACGACTTTGTTTCTAATTGGCTACAATGGGTTTCCTGTAACAATAAACCTTAATCAGCAATTCCTCGTCTTCCGAATAAAATCCGTAAAATAAATTATTATGCACTGAGAATCTCTCATTTACGGAGCTCCAAGCATAGCGGAAACGGAAACTACAATGATATATTTCTCACCCAAAATATAGATTGTGAGCTGGAATACTTAGGCGATGTTTCCCCATAAAAAAAGTGACACCCGACGAGTAACGAATGTATTATATCTATAATATGACCTTTCTTATATTGTTCAGTGGGTTTGGGCTTATTATAATGACCTATATCGTTCACTGACTTAACTACTCGGTATTTCCGGCCAATGGCGCCAAATTCAAAAATGCTTTATTTTGATTATGAGCTTTATCAGCACATGTCCAACGTTTCCTGACCCCTGCACGCGGTCGTGTCCAAGTTCCAAGGATCGGCGCGGCCCCCATCCCCCTCCCCCGGCGGGATGGGGAGGGGGGTCTGCCGCGCGCCATTGCGTCCCCCCGCTTGGCCATCTCCATCGCGTCCGCCATCGCGGGCTCTAATTAACCGACACACCGCTAGCTGTGCCGCTAGCGCACGTCGCGGCGTCGCCCGCATGCGATCTGACGTCACACTGCCCATACTATACGGCCACACTATACCTAAACAAGCACACTTCATTCCGCAAGCGTTTACAGGGAGAAAAATAATTTTACCAGGAGTAATGATGAAACGGAAATTGCTAGACTAATTGTATCGCACTCGTAAATCTGTATATTAATTACCCTATTACATAAGAAAGCCACGTATTGTCAAATTTTCGATTAAACCTAACGCCATTACATGTAATGTTATAACAGTAACACCACTGCGCTGAATTCCCACGTATCGTACTGAGGGAACGCCTGTATTAATAATGCAGGTCGAAATGTTGGTGTGGCCATCAGTAGTACAGAAAAGACTGTTGTATCGTACTTGCTTCTTACGAAATGCAATGAATAGTCCAAACGGTAATACTTACAAAATAGTCGATAATGAAGCATCATACTATCGATAAGGACACGGCTACACTCTAGCAAGGCAGCTGACGCTTTTTGGCGATTTGGCAGACTGCTCCAGACATGCAGTTCGTATACCACTGCTAGAAACGAAAATGATTGACATGCCGGCTATGGTCGTACACTATTATGATTCATATATGGCGTAGCGTCTTTATAAAACGGTGTCCTTGTTTGGTTGTCCTTATACAATATTGCAATAAGATAGATCGTCATTTAAAAATCCTACGCACTTATTTTTCTCAATGTACGTTTCATTTAATTATTTTATCCTTATTAATCCATTTAACTTACAAACTACTACATGATTAATAAATTATAATATCTTTTCGAATTTTATCACCCCACCATTTATATTTTATTTGGTATACAAACAAAATATTTACAATACATTCATTGTTAGGAGCTTCTACGCTCCCATGACCTCATTATATCATTTGTACATAAGTACACGGTTAATTTAAGAATGAAAGAATAATTTTACGATACTGAAAAAGAAAGTATGTTTGATTTTAGAAAAAATATTAAATTCTTAAAAAATAAAAATAATTGCATGTTGAAAGTGTTACTCTGAAGGAGAATACATTATCAAAACATATATTGATATAATTACCATGAGAAATTTTGATGTACGAGTATATGTATATTATGACGATGACGTTATCAAATACAATATTGTTTCTCGTTAAAAAAGTTTTCAATAAGTTCGAGTTTCGAAGATTGCTTTAGTGATATAAAAATATATTTTCTCATCACAAGAGGTAACCACTTTAATTTAAAATGTTGTTTATAGAATAAGTCTGCAACCTGGCCGCGTTTTCTGCATCATAAAAATATTTAACAGGCCAGTCCTTCCGATTAGCTAATTATCCTAGCCTGACACCACCTGGTTTTGGCAGCGCAGCGAACTATATATAACAGATGCTGAACATCGGATTGAGGAAAGTATAGGAAGTCCCATACTACGTGACTCTAGAAAGCACCTCGCACGAACTATGAACAAACGGGCCGACAAGTCGCTGCACTAGCACATCCATGAGCCTGTAAGGGGAATTAATCCCAAAATCCAAATAGGTAAAAGACGGCTTATTTGCCTTTAAAATATACTGGTTTAAGACATTTTACGGTAGCGAGTTACACCGTTAATGTAATTAGAAAATTGAATTTATTGAGATATCATTTTTATAGGCAAATCGCGGAAATGAATAATTTCAATTAAATTGATGACTGTGGAAGACTCGTTTTCAAATACATATTTTAAACTCGTTTTTTAGTGTTAGAACAATAGTTCAAACTCCACTTACATGAGTAATTACGTCAATGAGCCACATATAAAAGCCGTCAGCGGCACCACTATAATTCATCAGCGTGGCCACTACTGGATTCAACCGGGAAGCTCCACTGTGTCGCCGTCGACAGAGCGACTCTCTTCGCGGACCACCTTGAGAAGACCTTCGTTCCGCACGAGGTAAAAGACCCGGAGCACTCCAAGGTGGTCCGCGAGCACCTAGCTGCGGAGGAGGAATCTCCACCTGAGCTCGGCAGAGAGATCCCGCCGATGACTCTGCCTGAGCTCCAGCGCCGAATACAGCAACTCAAGCTGAAGAAGGCACCCGGACCCGACGGCATCGGTAGCGGCGCTCTAAATAGGCTTCCGCTTCGCCAGCTGCCGGCCCTCGCAGGACTGCTAAACTTCTGCATCAGACTCGGTCACTTTCCGAAGAAGTGGAAGACGACCAAGGTGATAATGTTTTTAAACCTCGCAAGGACCTGCGGCAACCGGGCAATTTCCGCCCGATCTCGAGGCTGCCCACCCTCGCGAAGGTCTTCGAGCGATGCGTGCTGGCGCGACTAACACTGCACCTCGCCCCGCGCAACGAGCAGTATGGATTGACTACGGGCCACTCGACTACCCTGCAACTCAGACGTGTAGTACATCGCCTGACGGAATCCTACAATAAGCACCAGCAGACGGCAGCCATTTTCCTGGACGTTGAAAAGGCATTCGACCGAGTCTGGCATGAGGGCTACAAGCTGGCGACACAGACTACGACACCGTGCCTGATCCGAAACATGGTGGCTTCCTTCCTCTCCGGAAGAGGGTTCTAAGTCGCGGTGGAGGGCGAGGAGTCCAATATTCGTCCCATCGCGGCGGGAGTACCGCAGGGAAGATGCCTATCGCCGGCGCTATACGGTATCTATCCGGAGCCGGTGAAACTCGGCGGCACCCCGGTACCGTGCAAAAACATGGTCTAGTACCTCGGGGTTCACATCGCCGTCGCCTTAACTTTGCGCACCACGCGAAAGCAACAATCGCCGCTTCAAAATCCGCCTTCTACGCGCTGCTGCCCGTTCTCCATTCGGCCGCAATTCCGGCGAAGACACGACTGCTGATGCTGAAGATGTACATGAGGACGAAACTTACGTAAGCGGCACCGGCCTGGTACCACCTCATCTCGGCATCGCAGCGGACAAACATCCAGCGAGTGCTGAACGTGGGGCTAAGAAATGTGTCGGGACTTCACTTTTATTTTTTTTTTTTCATTCAAACATTCCGATCGCTCATTAATTCTTAAAAAAATGATTTAAATATATTTTTAAAAATAACTAATATTAAACAAGAGAAAATATTTAAATATATAAATAGGTAAATAAATAAATCTCTCAATAAATAAACAAATAAATTGACCAATAAATTAGGTAGCCTAAAAGGTCCCTTACTATGCACATATAAAATTGTAAATCTAATTATGTAATATAATATTATAAATTTATTTCAAACATAATCAACTAAATATATTTGTTGCAACTAAATGTCAGGGTGAGAGTCACCATTTCTTCGCACTGGCTCCTAGTGTTCGTCATGAGCCACTTGCTAATATATTTTTAGAGTCAATCTGCTGATTGTACTCTGCACTTAGCCTCTAACAAGGAAGAGCAGAAGGAATCATACAGACGGGGCTTGTCGAGTCGAATAAAAACGTGTGAGCAACGACGCATATGTGTACCGAATTTAAAGTCTCTAACTCCAATATTTCGATATTAAAGTATGACTAGCGCGCCACTGGTAGACCGATTTAAACCACAATCTTTTCATGTCTTGCCATGATCATATGAGGCCTGCAAGCCAAATTTCAGCTCAATGGGATGAAGCGTTTGTGCGCTATCGTGGAGATCGCTACACACACACACACACAGACACGCACACAGCACAAAGGCACACACACAGCATACAGGCCCACAGACACGCAGCCAGACACGCAGACAGGGGGGTCAAATTGGATATTTCCATCTTCATATCAAAATATTTGCGCGTTCACAATAGTTTTCCTAGACCTTAACAATACCTTTCCTAAGAAGTCCCACTAAAAGGCAACTGTCCAGGGGAAGAAGTCACGGGCCCTCGTCGACTGAAGTATTCGTTCATTTGCAGTCGACCTATAAGCACACGCTTCAAACGAGCGCAGTGTAGTGGACGGTTTCGCGTCCGCTTTCGCGGGTTGAATTGTCGAGCACCCACACACCCACGCCGAGGGAGAGACGAGCCGCCGCCGTCCAACGCGTACTGTGATTGTCAAAGCGGGCAATGTGGAATATTGGGAACGTCGGGCGATACCTACTGCAGCGACAACCGACACCGAAATCTAGCCAAATCGACCGATCGAACATCTGTCGTACATACGGCGCACATCTCCAAGCACCATCTATACATGTATAGCCCCAGATGCAGGTCTGCTATGGTATACAGTAGATAGACCGTGCTTCGGACGACTCTAGCTCGATTGAGTTAGCACAGTTGAGGAGTTACATGATTCGATTACACGAGCAAAATCGAGCAATTTTATCCTATCAGAAAATACTCGTTCTCACACTGCGATCAAGATTTCTCAATATTAAAAACCAAAACCATCCACCCCAATGTACACACTGAAAATACGCTGAACAAACATAGTCAAAAATATTGACCCCCTTCATCGATGTGAAATGATATCCTGGATGTTAAGAGACGTACTCGCCAGGGTGACCAGGCGTAGTATTAGTGGAACAGAAGCCGATCACAATTTACTAAGCACTTGTCGCTTGCTAATTCGTGTGGACAGCCTCGGCAACTGATTTGATAAGTTTATTTTGTGATTATGGAGTCAGAAAGGTGGAAATCCAAAACAACTGTAATATTCATAACAAATATGACATTCAGAAATTTAAATCCTATGAATATATATGGAACCGAAATTCTTCCGCATATAAAAAAATGTTCTCACTTTCCCGATAAGTAGCCAAGGACTGATTTTATCTCAATAGTAATTTCCCAAATAAAATCAATTAGCGCCCTCTCTCGGCCGTCAAACGAACCCGGCAATCGCCTTGGGCGGCGCCGTTCGTATCTCGGTTTTAACCCTTCCTATGTGAGCTAACCATTTTTGGTTAGACGCTTTCCGCGCTGTGCTAACTGTAATATTTATTCATTATTATCTTAATTGTTTTACGAGATAATGTTGTAACGTTATAATATTTCAAATTTCAATGTGATCATTTTGCAGTTATTCTTTTTACGATCCGTATAGTAGTTTAAAAGTTATGCGCAAAACTATCCCGGGCAGAAATTTTACCCCGCCATAGGAGGGGTTAAGGTCCGGATTGGGCCAAGCGACATCCGATGGCGTTAATATTTGATTAAAATGTATGGCAGAATTAAAATATTATTGGTGTAGCTTGTACATAAGATATTATACCAAAATTTTACTATGTGATTTCGGCCCAACAAGGCATCTGTGTACCAAATTCTCTAACTCCAATATTTCGAGATTGAAATATGACTAGTGCGCCCTCTGGTGGACCGATTTCAGCGCAATCTTTTCAACTCTTGTCAAATTTCAGCTCAATCGGATTTTAAGCGTTTGGGGGCCCTATTCGAGGAATACCCACACACACAGTGAGACACAAACAGACATACCTACTTTAATCTGGAAATGATCTTATTCTCAAGCAGGCTCAAAATAGATATTTACCTCCTTATCTCAAAAAAAAAATTGAGCATTCAAAATACTTTTCCTCCTCGTCGGTTGGTAAGACGGGTAAGTAAAATACGCTAGATAGACGGCACACCAAAAACCTGTTGCATACATATGCATATTACTGGTTTTGGGCTTCCCGAAGAGAAAAGAAAAATGACAACACTTTGATCAACCTATTACCGAAAAAGAAAAAGATACAGAGTTCGATACATTCAGGAAGTGGAAGTGATACTTTAGCCAAATATACCACGGTACAAAGAAATGGATAGTTTGTTAAAAGCAAGTAGTACCTATACAATGTAAGTTACAATATAACATTTTAATATTGTAGGTTTAATTTAAAATTAATAATAGTGGTTAAAAACTAATGTATCATTCTAGATTGCCCGCTCATTTGCAAAGTAACTACATTGCATATCTTTAGCCTACTTTGCAATAAATTTAAATTTTCTTGTCTACATGATCCTTCTATAATTTCGCCAGTATCCAGATTTTCACAATCGACATACCTCCTTGTCAAGTATGTGGCTGAAGTCTTTCTTAACCAGTTATGTATAGTACCTACATGGTGTACGAATTATGTTATCAGTGACCGTCACATTCTATAGGAATAGCTTTTTCAAATAATCTGAAGCAACTCACTAGTATACCAAAAGCTTTCTCGGCGATTCTTCGGGCTCTTGATAGTCTATAATTTTTGAAAGATATGTGGGTACGTCAAACAACTATGCTGGGATGTTTTAACAAATGCGTCTTTATTAGAAATACATGATCTCCAATAACCGCTTGGCATTAGATAATTTTTATAATCGCGAAATAAAGATAAGTTTTAAAAATCGCCACCATTCGATCATCAACAATTTGCTCCAATATTGGTGTATAAAAAGCAGTAATCATCATCAAAGACGGCCATTAGTATATTGCTGTTGCTTCCTTTATAATTATGATAACCAATGCCACAGACAGGTTGTGCTGGAATCAAGCTGTGGATGCACGTGTGCTCGAATTAACGTGTGCGCGAATCAACAGCTAGCACCATAAACCCCTGGGAAAATTCAAGGTGTTTCTTCCACTCCTCATGTGAAGAAGGTGCCTGAAATGTATTATTGATTTAGGTTAACAATTCGGCTAATAGCGAAACTAGACACTGTCTAGTTTCGCTAGTGAACCACTAAACGTTTCTTTGTGAACTAAAATCGGAAATTAGTCCGTGTGAACGAGACAGGGTAATACGCTAGAGCGGAGTGTGAGATGACCGGTTGTCAGGTCAAATCTTACACCGCACGAAATATGCTCGAATTTATTCGGACGAGTATAAGTTCGGCAGGTAGTATTTATCGACGATCGTTCGTTTCATATTCCGCCCTAACGTATTGCTCTGTCTCGTTCGCTTGGACTAATTTTAGTTTTAGTTCACAAAGAAACGCAATCGGGCCCACTATAATACTTTGGAGCTGACGTCTGCAACAGGCAAACCCGACACCTCAGGCTGTAATAATATAGATCGTGAGGTGATTACATAGAAACAGAAAAAAACAGGGACAACACAGTCCACAGTCTATCCGCCAATATGCCCGTACGAAGCCGACGCCTTACCACTAGACACTGAAAGCAGCGAGCCAACCTCACGCCGTTACTACCAGAATCGGCTGTATTTCTCCATCCACCAGCCTGGTCACGGGTTCGAAGTCACTTCCGCGGCCTATACCTGACGTAAACGGTTATTCAGTTTCAATATTTTTCGCACCGCGACGCTCTTTGCCCGCCATGGACACTCGGGATCGGGTGGCCAACGGATCGATTCAAGGTTTGAAGACGTCAGGTCGAAACTACCCTTTGCTGTCATAGGGAACACACGTCTCTAGACCGCCTGGTGATTCGCCGGCTGGGGCTTTTTCCGTTTTTTCCACAAGTGCAGATAGTGCTCCAACCACCCAGTTCCGCCCGAGGTATTCCCCCGACTCCCCGCTATGTTCTGATCCCAACCGTCTCCGACTGCAGGATAACCTAACGGCCCTGACAGGGTGAGCCCCTCTTCGAGGAGGTTACCAGATAGGAGTTGAACCTTACGTTGGGCAGGCCAGATGACAGAAAAAGTTTGGCCAACACCACCTATGTAAAAGAAAGATGCTTATAGTACTGTAGCTTCTGATACAGAAGAGACCGTAAGAGTAAATTTGAATCTGACCGATGAAGACATACCTACTGTCCCAACACGAATTCAAGCTAAAAGTGCATCCATCTAATTTTAAAAATAAATAACCCCTCTGATCGATTATAAATTTTTACATTTGATAATTTTCAAAATAGATGTATATAATTATGTTGACAAAATAATATCATACACATAAATGTTATTTATATACATATAAATATTATGTACATAAAAATACAAAAACAGTAGGTATAAATCAATATTTGTTGATATTGTTTTCGTATTTTACTAAGTTAACTTGGATTTTAGTTCAAATAGGTTAAGAATATTTCTGCGCAAATTATTCTTTTTACAAATAAAAAAAACTGGCCTATCCCTTTTGACTAGTTTAATTCCCCCGGTTATTATTAAATATCGTTAATGGATGAACACGATTTATTCTGATTAACTCACGATCTCAAGACGATTATCAAGGCCTCTAACTTATCGACCATAATCTCAAATAAGATTCGTAGATCATACATGATGTTAATGTCACTGGGTACAAATGCGTTTCTTTCAAGGCAAAAACAAATGGTGCATACATTTAAAATAATATATATTGCGGTTCTGTCAATGTCACATACGTAAGATAAAGTAAATAATTGTTTTGCTTTTAACCCCAGGTAGGCATACTGCGTTTGTATTGCATGTCTTGCAGGTATAAAAAATACCCACACTAATAACGGCCAAAACCACTGTCGACTTTATGGTGTAGGCATTGAAACTGTTTGTTGCAACGGATATCCGGTTACTATCATTACATAACATTCGTATCCAAATGGCGAATTTACCACTCTCGGACGTGTCACAATATATGAGGTCCTTACCGATGTTGTCGGTAAGGACAACATCGATAATAATATAGCAACATTGCAAGCACAACATCGGACGGTGTTAACTTATGTTGCCGATCTATGTAAGAAATATTTTGTATGTAAAATATATATTTAATTAATAGAAATATTGACCACTATTATCTATGCAGATCTATTATTTTAATCGGAGTTGCATAATTTCTCTGCTGTAAAACTCTCGTGGACGAGGATTTTGAAGGTGTTTTTCACCGAATCTTCGAAGTTATTTTTTTTCCTTTTTAAAAAATTGCCTAAATTCTGAAAAAAAATAAACTCTATTGGAGCAAGGTCTGGCAAGTACGGTGGGTGACCAAGAGTCTCCAGCCCCAACTCCTGCAGCTTTGCGACTGTTGCAGTGAAGTATGTAGTTATGCGTTGTTGTGCAGAACCAGTGGCGATGAGCGATTGACCAGAATCGGTTATTTAATCAAGAGCGTCTCCGTCATTGTTTGCAGTTTTTAACAGTACACATTTACGGTAAGTGTATAGCCAGACCGCAAGAAGCGTAATAGAAAACACTTATTTCACTTTACAACACACAAGGTTGCACAAACGAAAATATCCGAGCAAAACAAACAATAGAAAGACAATTAACCAGCTGGCTTTTAAAAATTAATAAAATGGCTTTGAATTGAAATTTATTTGAATTATAAATTCCAGTTTGAACCCAAGTTATCCGAGTTCGAAGTGGGGTCTGAAAACAAAGGCAACTACATAGGTATTGTAGGTAGGACCCAATACTACAAGTCTCATCAGTACAATTAAATTCAATCCTTACCATTTCATTTTTGGCGGGCCTTTTCAGCCTCCATTTTTTCCAAGGTCACCAGTAAATAATGTCGGTTGTCTTTGAGGTCGTAATGATTTTATTAGATAAAGTTTTAGCTGTTGTTCCATTAGTACTATGCATTAGTAACGCAATAGTATCCGGCTGATGTATACACCGGATATCTGGTATCCGACCAATATCCATTGCAACACTTGTCAAAACTAGTAGATTTTCGAATACAATGTCTCAGGCTTTTAAATTTTGGCGTTATTGTGCCTTTTTATAATACAAATTGGGTACATAAGTACTTGGATCTAGTACGATGTATGCAGCTTAAAAATAGCTAATATTGTTACAATTTAATGTGTTAATACACTCAGTATTTAATATTAATAAACAAAATTTATAAAAAAAATATCTTACTATACTCTTCACTAAATATTAAAGATATAATATTATATTTTATTTAAATATGTAACATTGGGTTGGTAGCTATTACAATATTTTTATTTTTTTTTGTCATTTTGCCTCGAATTGATTTTAAATCGACCAACTGTCAAAATTTCAAAAATACTGTCAAATTTTAAATTTGATAAGATTTATAATTATGCCGTGGCTTTTGGTCCACTATTTGATATATGGTTCAGATTCGAGTTCTGTTTAGTTAAACGTCCTACATTAAGCCAAATTTCAAGGTAACAATCAATCAAATATTGAAACCATTTTATGGCTCTAAGCTGTTGTTTTGTTCTGTTGATAATTGATTTGAAATATTTATTTTCTGTATCGGAATACACTCTTTTCAAATTTTTTTTCTCGGGCATATACTGGTATTATCGGATTTCGGTGCGGGGATCGCAATACAAAAGTGAATTAAAACATTTATCACGAATTTCGTAACAATTTTTGTGCATTTTCGACTTTATTTTAAGCCACCGAAGAAACGCAATCGTACCCATTCATTAACCCGTCGGACGCCAACAGTGCCTATAGGCATTTTTCGTCGATTGACAGATTAGCGCGTAACCGTTTCGGCCGCCCCCATATATATTATATAAATATATAATATAAATCACTAACAAGAATAATTACTAGGTAGCAAGAGGAAGATCACGAAAAACCGATATTGTTAGTATTTATTTACAAACTCGACGAAAAAGTTGTGTCGCAGTTTTTTGCGCGCGAAGACTGGATTTCGACCGGTTAAGCATTCTCCTATATTCTATGAGCCGCCCGTAGTTATAAATTTCGAGTAATGGATTTGAGTCCGTGTCGTGACCATTTTTAGACAATCCAGGGTAAGAAAAGAGTCTGGCAATAATAAAGGACAAAAAATGACCGTGTCCTGGCATACGGCATTCTGATGGACTTCACTGCGTGGGGCAATTTGCGGGCGGATATACATATGCTACATTCGTGAGGATCCTAGATGGCTCACGATCCAATTTTACATTCAAACGCAGAAAAATGTGCCTTACTAGGATCGCCAGATTGGTTTGAAAAAAATGACCAGTGCTTGAATAGATAACGGGGAAAACAGGGGGGGGGGAGGGATAAAGGAAAACTAACTTTTATTTTTGGTTATTTTAGTATATATTTTTAATTATTTCCGTCCTAAACTCGGCTCCCGAATATTATATATAGCGCCTTTCCAACAGTTAAACCTATTTTACAGCTAATATCTCTCAGGACTTGAAGTTGACGTATACAAATTAAGGCAAACAATTATTTTGTACAGTTTGCTATAGAAACAGTTCTATTCGTCAAATTAAGTAACAGCGCTCTCCATTTCGTTCAAAGCCTGTTAACCTTTCATTGGATTCTGAGTGAAATACTCCTTTCTTAGTGCTAAATGTAGTTATGCCAAAACAAGTTTTGATTCTTTTATTATAGAATTTCGAAATGTCGTTGAGGTCCGACAAAGTTATTTGAAATAAATAGCTTTTTTGATAAATTTGAATATTTAGAGTGCGGCGACAAGAACATGGATTAAACAATAGAATCCGTATTTTATCCTTGCCCTCTGTTAGCGGAAACCAGAAACCAAAAACAGCTTGATCCGTTTTTCATTACTTCGACAACCGGACGAGCACCCTGAAAGCGCAATGTCCATTCTAAAGCCGGACATCAGGCAACCCTATAGTTGTCGACCACGATAAACAAGGTCTTCCTATAACAAGGAGCGGGGCGTAAGCACCCTACAGGTAGCTTCGACCTGCCGATCAATTGCATGTCACAGTCTTCAGAGGTGCAAATTATTAGTCTGCGTAAATAGGTCAAAAAATATATTCCTTGATGCTGCCGATTATAAGACTAATTTTAGTTTGTGCTAATTAAAATGCACATATAATCAAAATGCTAATCAAAATGCACATATAAAAATCTTTTACATTATTGGAAGGTGCCTGGTAACTCTTTCCGATGCCTACTTAGATTTTTCCTCAGCAGACAAGAGAGTAGAGAAACACAAACATTAGTATTAACAATTTATTATATATTTTATTAATTGTATACAAAGACACTCAATAGAGTAGTTGATTACTGAAGAGAGAGTGATTTAATACATGCAAAATTGCGGTTTATAAAGCCAACATTTTGACACTGAAATGTTAAGAATGACGTCAGAATGTACAACCGTGGGATTGAAAGAAACGTTTAATAAAAATGCTTACGGCGAAAGACGCATTTACGAATTCTGGTTAATTATGCTGTTTAATGATGTCATACAGAATTTATGTGAAAAATGTCACATGTGTAAATTAATAGTAGTCGTAATAAATAAATACAAACGGAGCTGCCATGGAATTCACCGACCGGAGTCGGGCCCATCATAATACTATTTTTTACACTTCTGGGGGGTGAGCAGTGGATTCCGGACTTACGAACCGGCTGTGGTAGGTTTAGGACAGCTGTCTTGCCACATGTGAGCGTTCACCTTGCCACCCATTCACTCCCCCTTCGAAGCCATAGAATTTGAGATGCGCAAATCGCAGTTTTAGATAATTTTTCTAAGAAAGAGTTGATTATTTTTCTGGAAAGGCCAAGATCTTTAAAGAGGTGAAATAGAGATTTAGCTGGCAGGCCACGAGCGCCAACTTCCACCGCGTGAAGGTGAACAGTGAAGCCGTTCCGGGCTACGGCATTTGCAAGATCATGGTATTTATTTAATTTGTACTCGTGGTCTTTTGGGATATATTTTGATTCCCATGGAACAGTTAATTCTACAATAAGAGCCACCTTCCGAGATAGAGAGTAAAGAGTTATATCTGGACGGAGGGCTGTGCATCCGAGACTTTCAGGGCATTTATACTGCTTAGAGACCGAATCAACCTCCAGAATCCAATCTGTAGCTTTCTCGATTATTGAGAAAGGTTTTGTAGTTAAATGTTTTTTGCCTTTAGAGCCATCCCGCACAAACTGTATTGGGGGTTTGGAGGATACTGTCAAACCCTTGTTGGCACGAGCCACTGAGAGACTAATTACCTCGCGAATAACAGCGAGAACTTTGTCACGGCGGTAAGTGTACCGTCCTTGATCTAAGGCCACCTTGCAGCCAGCTAGAATGTGTCTAGCTGTGCAAGGGGTATTGCTACAGAGGGGACAAGAACTATCCTCGGCAAAGCTCCAACGAGCGAGGTTACTGGGGTCTGGAAGTGTATGCTGAAAGGCATTCAAATAAAATTTCAGCATCTCTGGCGTCCAGTCATAGAGCATTACCTTCCAGTGCATTGGAGGTGGAATGCAAAAGTCCCCAATTGTTGTCCAATCATTCTGGCATTGAAGACCAATAGCATGAGCCATACTCTTGCTGTCGTAATCTCCCCGCAAAAGAGACTTCTTCAAGTCCACGTCGCTCATGGTTGTACTGCCATACCCCAGACCAGTACCATTCTGGCTGATTCCAGTAAGGAACTTTTTGTGGAAGTCTACGCGGGCTTGTAGATCATTTGAATCACTACGGCCACTTATTACGTGCTTCGATATTGCCGGATCTTTGGAATTGCACAGAATCGAATTTTTGGTTATTCTGGAGTTGGCGTAGAGCAGAGAGGGCAGTTTAAGCGCTAGCCCAAAATTTTGTTTGGACCTGAAGAGAGTCGAGGGGTCAGCTGGTTTGGCTAAGGACAGCCAGGATTTTAAACTAGCTGTCACCAGCGCATCTAGACGGGACAGTTGGGTTTTGGTAAAATCGTAAATAAGAAAGGGCATGACAAATGTGACGTTAGATAATTGTCATAGATCCAGGCCTTACGAGAGACAGAAATTAGCAAGGCATCTATTTTCGCCAGGCAACTTTTGAAATGTTCTATAACTAATCGCCCGAGACGTCTTTTCCCTGATGGGTGATTTTTCTGCCGAGGAATTTGAAATGATTGTTTGGGTCTATAAGGGAGATATTAGAGCCCTTATAGACCAATTTGGGGTCATAGGATGTAAATATATGTTGCTAAATTATTCGTGTTGCTAACCGTTACAATATCAATATTATTTCAATTGTTATTAGGCATTAAACAATTATAATTTTATTATAAAAAAATAAACATATAAAATCAAAAGGGATAAATTAGAAAATAAAATCACAACTATCAACTAAATTATGAAACATTAAATATTTATCATTTTCTTGTATTGTCAATTATACATTATAATACAATTTTCAACTAGGACAAGTTTTAATAAATACCTAATGTCATCAAAGAAAACGTAATAAAACAGCAATCAAAAATTACAATAATAATAAATAACAATAAAAATATAAAATAATGGTACAAAATACAATCAAATTTTTAATCAATGAAATCAATAAAAAAAACTGCAATTTGCTCCGTCTGCAAAAACTCTCCAATTCATTGATTGAATAAAAAAGTCGTAGATTAGGATTTTTAAAGGCGTTTTGAATTGACGAACGTTCGGTGTGTCTGTAATCCATAGTGAAAATTATTTGAAATATTCTTTTTGAACCCACATATTCTGGATTATGCTAATTTTCATGACTGAAATATTGGAATTATTATTGCTTTTAATATTAAAATAACGCAATCCATTCCATATATTCATTTTTTGTGTGCAAAAACTAAATTAGTAACTCGTAAGTAGAGATATATTTACGTTAAAATAATAAGACTTTTAAATAGCAAGGTCGAACTATTTTATATACCTACCTATGAGCGAGATAATTATAACCTGTGTGATTTGTGAGCCAAACTTGTAGCAAAATATATCAATACCAGTTTGGGTAAGCACTATGCAGACCCAAGAAACTTTTTCAGCGATATTATGAGCTTTTTTAGTTTATTTTTGTACAGATAGGTAGAAAAGTGTCTGACCTCCACTAAATTTATTTCTCACTTTATAAAACTCTTATATACCCTAATAATTTATTTACTTTGATTAATATATGTAGTAAGTCAAGTATGTTATGTGAGTATGCAATTTACTTATAACTAATACAAAGAAAGATATAAATAAAAAATATATTTAAATATAATGGAAAAATGTTATTTTAAATGCAGTGAAAGATACGTTTAACAGTGCATTTACTGGTCTCACTTTTTCTCAAATGTCTGTCTAAGTCAACGAACGTTCCAAATAAATTGAAATAATTTAAGAGTTTATAAGGTTCTAATTAAAATTCAGCAAAATTTAATTATTTTACTATTTTTTCCGATTTTAATATTTTTGATGAAATGTAGGTCTGAACTTTCTTCAAAAACTAATTAAATCTGAAAGTATTACAAGAAGGTTTATCAACGTAGTGACTTTCAAAAGTTGTATTCTGAATTATAGAAAATTATTAAATAAAATCAGTTAAACATTTACAAGTATATCACCAATTTTGTAACAATTATGGTAGAAACATTTATAATTATAACTTTTATTTTCATTATACGATGTATTGTGTTGGCGCTTCAGTATGTATCCCAATAACTTTATAGGATCTTAGGAAACATTTTATTTATTTTTGAAGTAATGTACAAAGAAAAGACCAGGACTTGCAGATTGTTGTACATACAGAATCGTTACAAACAAACATTAATGATAGGTAAGCGACAAATAAAGCTCTCTCCATATAATTGTGCTAGCATATCCAAAGCACAGTATTATACCCCAGACAGTAGCTTCTTTTAGAACAAAATTGAAATCAAAACGAATACGACAAGAGTCGTAAGGGCTCGAATTTGCTCGCCAAATGTTTCGCTACTCGGACTACGCAGATGTCCGAATGTTCGAAAATATGACGCCATCCTTTACCAGGCCGTAATGCTAAATGTTCGCGTTCGTCGGGACGGACCCTTCTGCCCACATTCCTCGCACCCTCTTCCCGCATTGCCTTGTAGCTCGAGAGTAAAGCTACTGGTTAAGATACTGTGTCCAAAAAGGCGAAATCGCACAACCAACTAGACTTAGAAGGTATGTTTCGGGCTATACTGCATGTTATACTTTATGTTTGTTGTCGCAGGAATCACGCATTTGTTTTAAATTTTAGACCATTTTTAAATCTAACAAAAGGGAGTCTAACAAATGGGCTACTGACTTCTAAATTAGTTAATGCACGCCTACGGCACAGTCACTGTGCCTACGGGCTAAGATACAGAGTAGGATTTGTAAATGCAGGATGGCGTGATTTTTTTTGACAGTGGAATTATTGCAACCCGACTCGCCTCGTCGGCGTGGCGCGCGGGCGCGCGGCGCCGCGGCGGCAGCGCGGGCGCCGAACCACTACTTTATGAAAAAAAACAGATGGGCCCTTTCCTACATCACACATGAATGTTTTTAAGGATGTAGTGATTTACAGATTAATCGTACCATACAGCTCGTACAACTCATGGTTCATCTCCCATTCGGAAGCCTCCTCGAAGAGATGAATGGAATGAAATAATTCGCTCGGGCAATACAAGCTCTGTCCAGTGCACACTGCAAAGCAGTGTTGTATTTTGTATGAGTACGTTTCCTAAGACCGTTGGATAGATGCTGTTAAAATAGCGTTGTTTGTCGATCTACCTATTTTTACAAGAAATTGCCATTATGTATCAGAGGCCATGAGTAGGTTTACTTTAAAGAAAAGGTACAGTATATTCAAATTAAAAACACAATTTATAGCATCAATAATTTTGACAATATAGAATATTCTCAGTTCTCCTGACTTTATTGACTATCTTCAACATTTATTATTTTTATTATTTACTAATATATTATAGTGAATTTTTATTCTGGCTATTGACAATATTTTTCTCTTTATTCGAAAAAACAACAGTTTTACAATCAATCTTACTAGAGATAGCATTTCGTATAGGTAGTTATTTGATGTAAAACTAGAAACACTGTCGACAAAATTTTATATACCTATATTATATCTAGTATATTTCTAATATGTTAAATATATTTAAAATTAATTTTCATTTTAACTCTGTAATTTTTGCAGGGTGAGTTGCTTGAATTTTGCTTTACTTAGGAGTATCAAAGCAATTTAAAATTTGCATATATAAGCGCATCATACAGAGCACCGGCGAGAAAATTGCATTGGTAGAACAATGCCGCGGACGGAACATATCACCACTTCGACGCGTTCTGTGTACTGTGCGATGCATTCTTTTTGAGCTCTACAACTACATGCTCAGGTCACACGTATTGCATTTATTGCACTGCACTGCACACCAATGCACTGAAACCAAAAAAGGGATAGGCATATTTTATACCTGTGAGAATGACGGAGAGAGGTTGAGTTTACGCGTGACTGTAATGATTCTCGTCGAAGCCAGCCGTTTAACGGTACAGTCAGACGATTACACAACTAATAGATTCGTTTAGTGTTAAGTTGAATTGGGCTGTGATAATTTTTCAGTATATACGTGATTGTCTCAGCGGCCCGTCGTTTCGCGGTACAATCAGAAGAGTAACAAATAAATACGTTTTGTGTTGTATTTTGTCTTCGTGTTCTGTGTTGTGATCGTGCGTTCGACTGTGCTGAATCCCAGGAGGTACAGTAAGTAAATAACTTTATTTTCTATTATTTCTTGTCGTGATCGTCGTTTAATATGCCGTTAAAAACAAAATTGGGAAATAAGACGCTGAAATCCCAGACAAGGGAATTAATATCAAATATTTACCATTTCATGAAAGATGAAGCGAAATTCGGAATAACAATTGAATTGCAAGCGGTCTTAAAAAGGCTTTCTGCTGCTAGTAAAATATCTATCGCGTCAATAAAAAGAGTTTTAGCCGAAAAGAAAAAAATATTACATTCTGACCAGCCGATGTCATTTTCTACGCCAGGGAAAAAAAAGACTAACTGTCGTAAACCAAAGACGGGTTTGGATGATTTTGATAAAACGGCAATACGGCGGATTGTTTTAAACTTTCATTTAACAGATAATGTAATCCCAACTTTGAAAACTCTCCACCAGAAAGTTGTTCGTGATACTAATTTCAACGGAAGCCGGTGTAGCTTGGGAAGAATTTTAAGGGAAATTGGATTTAGATGGCAAAAGACAGAAAATAACCGAAAAGTTTTAATTGAAAGACATGACATTAAATTGCAGCGCATAATTTTTTTAGAATCAATTAAATATTTCCGCAGTGAAAATAGATCAATTGTATATACTGATGAGACATATATCCATAGCAGCCATACTACTCCTAAATCATGGACATGTAGTCCGACAAAAGGCCTTAAAATGCCTATTTCCAAGGGTCAGCGTTTGATAGTAGTTCACGCTGGAGGTAGTGATGGGTTTGTACCCAATGCAATGCTGATATATAAATCTTCTCAAAAATGTGGTGATTATCACCACGACATGAACTTCAGTAATTATGAGAAATGGCTTAAAGAAAAACTTATTCCGAATTTAAATCCTAATTCTGTTGTAGTGATTGATAATGCCCCATACCACAACGTGCAATTAAACCCAGCACCAACGTCCAACTCTCGAAAAGCTGTTATGCAACAGTGGTTACGCGATAAAAATATTCCATTCAATGACGCCATGTTGAAGACATCGCTTTATGAGATTATTAAAATTAATAAACCCCGATTTAAAAAGTTTAAAGTTAACGCTTTATTAGAAGACAATGGTCACACAGTACTCCGATTACCACCATACCACCCTGACCTTAATCCCATAGAGGAAATATGGGCTCAGATAAAGGGATATGTAGCGAAAAAGAACGTTTCTTTTAAACTGGACGATGCTATGACACACGCCATAGATAAAATTGAAACAATGTCAACCAGAGACTCCCAATGTTGGACTAATGTTTGTCGTCATGTTATCGATATAGAAAACAAAAATATAGGCTAACCGAACCGGTGTTAGATAGAATTTTAGACAATCTATCATTTGTAGTAAATACGGGAAGTAGTGATGAAGAAATGAACGCAGTTAATTTAGATGAAAGTAGATCTGAAAACAGTGACAGTGATTTAGAAGGAATATATCCACTTCAATGAATAATACTATGTGTCTTACTGTGTACTGTAAAATTGAGGCACATATAATTATAATAATAGTTTGGACAGTGAAAGGTGATCGTATTGTGTTGTAAGCAGAGTCTATAAAAGTATTGTGTTTGAGATGTACTGTTATAATTGAGGCTCCTAATATAAAAGTGGTAATAGTTTGGAAAGTGAAACATGATTGTTTTGTGTTTTTGTGTCACAATCCTAATGTTATTTTCCACATAATTATATATCACACCGTATTATAAACCAAACTAATTATCGATATTACATCATGGACGGTTATGCATGTAATGCATGTGTTAATCGCTAATGAACTTATAGTACAGTCATTCTCTAAAACAATACTGTTAGGATGGCTAGTCGATTTTGTACGTCGAAATTAAGTTTTTTTTATTTTGTATTCATCACTTCAATATTTATTTATTTTTTAATTTTATTTGATTAAAAAAATTACACCGTTTGTAGTAACAAATGGTTGCGTCGCTCCTAACTAGCCATAGCCGATCTATTTTGAATATTTATATTTTATTGTGAAATTACTTGTTTTCTGCCTGCCTTTTTTCTTTCTGTTTCATGTCTTCAATTCACGGGGACATCGATGAAGTAAATACATGGACCGGGGACATGAAATATTTTTGAATTATTGATTATATATAAATTATGGACAATAATAGTACCAAAAAAGTGGTCACTGGTTTTCTTTGGCGGTTCTTTCCAGTGGAATCTTACTTGTAGAACTCGCCGGAAAAAATAGGAAAAAGTACAATTACTGTCTTTTGACGTTCAGTATGTGTATATTATGTATTTACATTGAATAAAAATATTTGAAATTGAATTTGAATTTGTTAATTAGACTATAAAAGCCAATTTTAAATTTTCAATACATCATCACGATATCAAATATTCTGTCGTTGGCTGTACATGCCTTGGTTTTAAGGAAGACGGCGAAGTCCGTTACATATAGCGGCTCTAGTCTAGCACGAGGCCATTTGATTTTCTTTCTCATGTGCAGTTTTGACGAGGTTGTGTTTAATCTGTGTAAGCATTTTTGAGACTGTGGTCGAGAGCTCAAAAAGAATGCATCGCACCGATTTTTTTTGGGTACTAATGGGTATCGAGTACTTTTGTTTCGATACCGATACTTTTGTACTCGGTACTTTCTTAATCGATACATTTACTCAATGTTTTTGGCAGGAATCATATCGAATTAATCTTTTGAATGGTTTTTTAAACTATGCTTTGAGACTCATGTTTATACCTGCCAGTTTAAAATTACAAGATGTTTGCCTCATCTATCACTATGGTACACAAGCATTTGAACTTTATTGGTTGAAAATAATGTTCATTATGCTATCGTCTTTGAGTTGAGGTTCATTCACTCAACAACAGTGTCGCCAATTTAGCGTAACATTTTGACACTAACAGCGACTTTTTATTTTCACTAAGCAACTAAAAAACTAGCTAATTTTCTATTACTACCACTCCTATTATCGCTAGTGAACCTGATAGTGATTCTTCTCCTCTCCAAACAACATATGACTTCTGGAGTCACCATAAGAAGTTGACTCATACGAAACGGAACAAAAAAAAATACGTGTGGCACTCGGGGACTGCCGCGGTAAAGCTATTGAATAGCATTTTTAACAACTTATGCAATTATAATTATTCATTTATTATATTTATTTTATTTTTTCTGATATCAGATAACTGCGCTCGATCGGAAAACGTTGAAATTATTCCGAATCATTTGCGGCTGCGGAAACAAATGATTAGGAATAATTTAAACGTCTTCCGATAGAGCGCCGCGCACGAATTTTTTATTCGATAAAGCAAAAAAACCGGATTATTCGAAAAAAATCGTAGATAAAAAGATAGATAATTAAATTATCTTCAAATGGTGTAGGTTTCATAATAATACGCCAGATAGTATTTGCGTAGTAGTCGTTTTTGTGTTCGGTTAGACCTTATTTCACAAATTAATTACACTATGTAATATAAACAAAATCTAAAATGTTCAAAGCTAAGAATATTAGGAAAATGTTCTTGTTTAACATATATTTTTTTTTGAATCGTAAGCAGTACTCGTTTAGACGTAATTATCAGTTTAAAATCATTAATTTTCGTTAAGAAATTTCTTCATTCGGTCGCCGCGCTGACCTAGGCCCGCGATAAAAGCTATGCAATAGCTTAAAAACAGGTTCTTCATTACAGTCTGAAAACAGGGATGGTGAGCTATTTTTTGTCTGCACAGGTGTCACCTCTTTCAACTGATTCATTAAAACAATCGGAAGACATGAAAGTAGTTTTGCCCAAATTGTACAAGCTCGCTCGTTTTTTTTCAAAGGCAGCAGTACAATCACAAAAACACGAAACCGATTAGCGCCAAAACGGGGAGATAAACTTCTATTTTTAAGTGATTGCACAAAGGAAGAATGGGAAATGTCATTGACGGAACGGGTTCTATTGACGGGAAATATTGACGATTATATCAGAAGTTGCGCCAGATTCAATTAAGTACTTGCCAATATATGTTATCTCGACATTTTGCATTCGGTTTTCTTAATATGTTGTAGGTACCTCTAATGCCATAGTCATAGATGTCTAATTTGGCCAGTAAAAGATCGGTTTAGACCTAAGGTACCCAAACTTTTTGCACCTTTAATTACTTACATTAAGCAGCAGAATCATTTTAAATATCCAACGCTTGCTCTTGAAACGTTTGTGGCAGCGCGCCTATGTCAACATGAAATGGATCCATCGATAACCTATAAATATTGTTATAGAATGAGTTAGGGAAGTAGCGCTTAAACTCTTCAATAAGGAGCTACAAATTATTTAATATTTCATTACGCGCTTCATAGAGCGCGTGTCTTCTGAGATGGTTAATAATTTGAGAAAAAGGGAGTAATTGCATGGCTCTACTTTAATTTTTACCTTTCCGAAGTAACAACTTTTCAGTATACGCCTTGATGGAATGAAATATCCCTCTTAAAATGTCATCACGCCTCCTTTAGTATGCGCCCCCCCCCCCCCCACGGTAAAAATCAATGGTTTAGATGCCATCAATCGGGCCTCAAAGAGCCTCCAAAAATCATCTCACGCCGCGCCGAGTATGGTTGGACCGGGCCTATCTTCATTTTTCTTAATGGAAGGATGCAAGGCGCGGGCTGTGCCGCGGTGCATTACCGCGTGCGTCCGCGAAGCTGAGCAGACCAAACTTCCAGGAAGTGCGGCGACGCGACCAGCGAACGCGGCGGCGCGGGCGCAGGTAGCCTCGACAGGCGGCGATCGCGAGGCGACGCGGCCCAAACGCCAATACATCACCCACCGCCATCGCCTCAAGCCGCCGAACATCGCATCCCATCTCAGCCAACCCAAAACGCAGTAATTAGGCGAGACCGAGACGAAGCGCTCATTTGGGACCATTTGGAAGAATCAACTAAATGCTTACATCGCGCACTCGAAAATTGGTAGTTATACGTCTTTCGCGAGCTACGCAACATTCTAGCAAAACCTACATAAAATTGTTTACATGGCGCTCTGTCACAGATTAAGTTATCATTGCATAGAAAGCCTGTAGAAACAAGTACTCGAACCACTGGTTAAAGCCCAGAAATTGTTATTAGGGGTCTCTAGACGATCACGCATGCTTGTCAAGCTTCGCGTCGCGGAATGGGAGGGGATCGTGAGCCGCAGGAAATATGCAATTTTTTTTTTTTATATTTCAAAAATGACTAATTGGCAGCATCGATATATTGGCAGTGCCATCTGTGAACCCATCGCCACATGAATAATATAATACAGAATATACAGTGACAGAAGGCAGCTTCATCGAAGCATAAGGAGCTCCACTGCCGTGACTTGTTGACTTCCGAGGAGTCCAGTTTATTAGACATGTAGCAATCGGTGCATTCAAAAATAAAATAATTGGGAGGGTCATAAAAACTTCATTATAACTTGACATAGAATCCTTTATTAATAGGTCATCTCGCATTTTTATCTTGTAATTAAAAAATGAAAACAAGAAAAGAAAACCACACAGACTTAAAGATCAGTCACATCATTTCATGACAAAAGTAATTATCATATTTCTACTTGTGTTCATGTACTTATTTCTTGCATAAGTAACCTATTTATTTCTTGTATATTTATATAAAACATATCGGACATAACTTTGTGTTTTATTTATCCTATCATTTTAGTATTAATATTGATAGAGTTTAGTTGTCAGAAAACGTCAGTCAACTTTAACCCCTCAAATGAATGGCGATTAGCTCGGGTTGCCTACGGCAAAATGTATATAAATTTATATTTACATTTACATTTACATTTACATAGAGCGGGGTTTACTATAGAGCTATAGCATTACTTTAGAGCGGATTACTATAAAGCGGCGCACATTTACATTTATATTTATATTTATATAAATTTATATACATTTTGTATACATTTTGCCAAGGCATCCCTTAAGGGACGCCTCACATTTGAGGGGTTAAAAAGAACGGCAGTGTATTTCGTATGCCCAGATACAGGCTGTTCGACCTAGTTGGGCATTCGTCTAGAATGATTGGATGGGTTGTGTTCATGTTTTCCTTATTGCCTATGTACGCAAATAATCACAATTTAAATCTGTACGATCGCACTGAGTCTGAATCTGTACAATCGCACTGATCAACAGAATGTAAATAAATAAAGAAATAAAATGTCCAAGACTGCGGATACTATGTCATCTCTCCACTATGTCGGTCATTGATTTAGCGATTACGATTTCGATTCCGATTATAGTCACAATTATGGTTTCATTAACCTATACAAAAATATCCAAAATATGACTTTTACACAGTAGATAGCTTCAGTTTAATATTAGGGTAACAACAAGCAGACAGCACTTAAAGCACCAAAAAGATAAGAAATTTTGCACAAAAACTTTATTCTTACAATGCTCCTCGACTGTTCAAAAAAATGAATAGTATTTTTCCTGCAGGACTGAAATCTAGGATTAAAGAAAGTTACCGAGTAAAGAAAAAACTAACTAAGTCGCTTTTGACTATGGGTCGAGAAAGAACGGAGACACTATAATATATATACTAAAATAGAGCACGATATTTGAAATCTATATAGTATTATTTAATATTTATCTATAATATATATATATATTTATGTATGTATATGTATATCTATGTATATACTTAAGTTTAATATTATTACTTACTATTATATATAACTAGCTGCGCCCAGCGGTTTCACCCGCGTGGTGATGGAAAATTGTGATAATGATGATAGAAAACTATATATCTTTATAAATTATAGTCTATGTGTTATTCTGATGTGTAAGCTATATTATTGTAAAGTTTCATCAAAATCCATTCAGTAGTTTTTGCATGAAAGAGTAACAAACATCCATACATACATACAAACTTTCGCGTTTATAATATTAGTAGGATTTAATATATTACATTTATTTATTGCATGCTATGTTTATAGAGAAAAAATACCGCAAGTTACGCAAACCACTCTATATTTTTTTATATTAAGCATACCTTAGTACAGGCAATACCTAGTTAGGATGGCTTTGCAGCTAAAATATGTGTAACTTCATTGATTTAATACAGAATTTCGAATTTGAAATTGAATTTAAGTACAGTACAGTACAGTTTATTTACGTGATTATTTAAGTTACTAAGTTAATTATTTAAGTCAAAGGTACATATTTATAACAAATAGAGTATTTACATTATACCCAGTACAAAACGTAGTACGTTTTTTTTACATTTAGTAGGAAACGAAGTGTCTATACTATATCTAAATAATAATAAAATCATTGTACATTCTTCAAGAAATTGCTTATGGAGGAATAACATTTGGTTTGTATATTTTTCTTCAGTTTATCTTTGAATATTTGTACCGATTTCGCCTTCCTGATTTCTACACAGTCTATTGTAGACAGATGACCTATCACAGATATAGACTGCTCCAATTCTGTGAATGCGTGACTCAACGAGCGAGGAGAATTGCCCTATCTTGTTTAGTAACAATGAATTCTATCGTTTTTAACTATTTACTGCTTATAAATAAGACCAGCCACTTCCTGATACTTACATGCGTGAAAATGGTAGTATTGCCAATGCACGGAACAATTCTCTCGCGGGCGTGTCAGGTGGAAACGAGCTACGTATCGAATCGCATGCTTTTGTAGAACAAAAGCACGTTAGCGGTCCGCGACACTGGCCCACATTTCTACTCCATACAAGAGGGCATGTACGTGTGATTAGTAACACGGTGCACAGTATACCGGTGTTATTATACTGTGAACGGTGTAGGTTTATTATGTTATCGTAAGTGCAAATCGCCTCGATGCAAAGCATGCACGTCCAAGTTTGTCGCATAGCTTGTCGATGTGGAGATTGTTTCTCGCATCCCGATCAGCGCGATCCCGAATCGATTGTGAACCCGAGGAAGTTAATAATGGTCACCGAAGAAATTGGTTGGTTGTAGCGCAGCACATTCAAATCGGAGTTCGCGACATTTCAGAAACGAAATTGCATAGTATGCGTCGTGTCGAAATCCGTTGGCTGCGAAAGTACAAGGAAAGATTGTCGGCAGCAATACATTTTTAGAGTCGGTTGGTATAAAGAATCGACAATGACACTGGTTTCGTCGGCATACACAAATAGATGACCCACCTGAGTAGCAATTGACAGCTCGTTGAGAAAGACAAGGAATAGAAAGTTCCCGAGGGGGGATCTCTGAGGAACGCCAACGACGAAATGCTGGGATCTGATCAATCACCGCCGACAAACGCCCTGTGAGTTCTATTCGACAAAAATCTGCTTAACAAACTGATAGTACAGCCTAGGATGCTGTGATGATCGAGATTGATCAAAAGCAGGGTCAAGAAAAGTCCTGCCACACGTCTTCTGCGGTCAAAGCTCTCGAGGATCAAGCGCTTCAAGGCGTGAGTCGCAATAGGCTCGGTACGCATACTGCTTCTCTGCTATAGTATATTATTTACCACAAAGAAATCCTCCGTGCGTTTGTAAGTTCGAAAGTTTTTCCAAAACTGGGAAGAAAAATCGGTCGGTGATTATAAATATTCTATATTTCACCTCTTCCTTAGTAAACTGGGCAAATTTTTCATTTTTTAATTTCTAGGGATTAATTTTCTTTCTAGGGCTAGCCCACTTTCTAGGGCTTATCCAATCATACACAAACATAATTCCTTGGCTTCTGTACCGTATTCTTCATGCCTACGTAAAGTATATAATTATAGAATGTTTGTTATTAAAAACATAATTTGTATCATCTTCATCATCATCATCATCATTTAATCATTCCATAAAAGCATTTCACAATACTGAGGAACATGTCAAATTTTATAATCATAATTTACCGGATGATAAAACCGCTATGATTAATTAAAAGGAAAAAAAAAGATACATGTGGCACTCGGGGACTGCCGCGGTAAAGCTATTGCAAAGCATTTTTTAACAACTTATGCAATTATAATTATTTATTTATTTTATTTATGCAGTATGAAGATTTTTTTTCTGATGTCAGATAACTGCACTCTATCGGAAAACGTTGAAATTATTCCGAATCGATTCGGAATAATTTAAACGTCTTCCGATAGAGCGCACGAATTTTATTCGATAAAGCAAAAAAAACGGACATTATTCTTTGACTATTCGAAAAAATTCGTAGATAAAAAGATAGATAATTAAATTATCTTTAAAATGGTGCAGGTTTCATAATAATACGCTAGATAGTATTTGCGTAGTAGTCGTTTTTGTGTTCGGTTAGACCTAATTTTACAAATTAATTACACTATGAAAGATAAACAAAATCTAAAATATTCAAAGCTAAGAATATTAGGAAAATGTTCTTGTTTACCATATATTTTTTTCGAATCGTAAGCATTACTCGTTTAGACGTAATTATCAGTTTAGAATAATTAATTTTCATTAAGAAATTTCTTCATTCGGTCGCCGCGCTGGCCTAGGCCCGCGATAAAAGCTATGCAAAACAGAGGTAATAAGTTATATATTTATTAATAAGAATATATACATAAAGTGTTAATAAGTTATATATTTCAAACATTTGATTTATGTTTAATCTGTCATGATTCGATAACCATTTCTTTATTTCATTTTTAATTACGCTAAATATCAAATATATATAGGTATATCTCCAAGTTGATAGTTGTAAATTCGAATATTTGTAAAATATGACAACAAGTAGTAAAATCCGAATTGATCAAGATGTAATAATATGACATTAATATAATAACATTAGTAATATGACTATAATGTGTTGTTATTTCCTACGTGCCTAAGCTGGGTTCAATCGACTAAGCATCAAATTCCATCAAGGGCGTTCATTCGCCGGTATAAGAACACATACAAACAACTCAAAGCCTGCCGAAGGTTTGTCCGCGAGATCCCACGCAAAAATTATTCGCGGTCGCACACAAGCAGCCGCAGCCGCTGCCGCCCGCGCCGGAGCGATTTGGGAGCTGTCATGTTTTCTACCTGGAGCTGTCAAATCTGGCCGCGTAATCTAAGGCCGCGGACGCGAAATAAAGGACAGGCCGTGGTCGCGCGTTCCGCGGGCCGCGCGGGTCAAATCGCGGTAGATAATGCAAAAAAATAACTTTGGGTTGCTGCCGCGTACCGCGATACATTAATTAGGACCAGTCTATCAATACAGAAATTCGCGAAACATCGTTAGAAATATGGGCAACAGTATGTTTCCCATATTTCTGACGATGGAAGATCAGAGGAATAATCCTGAAAATCTGAAAACTTCATACAAATAACGTGCCAAATTTACAGAAGTTATTTTTGTTATAAGACATTATTTAGATATTTTTTTATATTGATGAGTAAGTATTATTTGAAATCATTTAAATGTTAGGCTATTGTTTTATTTAGAGGTACTCGTGGACATTATTTGGATCATTTCGATTGGTTTTCATTTAATTTTAGGTTATAGTTTTATTTCCTTATATTGGAGAAAGTTTACCTTTTTCCTCTTCTTTTAATAACTTCTACTTGTCGACAAAATAGCCACATTAGAACAGGCCTCTCAACCTAGTATGGATGAGCTCGACACTCGCCTAGAAGATATCGAGTACGCATTTTCTTACTAATCACAATTTTTATAATCATGTACCTACACATACCTAAACTAGTTAGTAAGCAATAGTAAATAAATAAATAAATTAAATTAAATTATTATCTGCATATCGACAGTTGAAAGGCCAAGTGGCACAGTGGCTAGATTGCCTGATCTTACACTACGGTTCTTACCACGGAGCTGCTCCATGGTTCTTACACTGTAAGGTTCCGGGTTCGATTCCAGTTGGGTCACCTTTGGTCACCATTTACCTTTGGGATAAAATTAACGGAATTGCATTTTAATTCTGTCGATCGTATGCAATGTTAAAAAGATGTGTATACACACATGTTAGAAAGATTGTTGTATGGTAATAAACCTGCCAATTGTGAAATTTCACAATAAAGAGTATAAATAAAGAAACAAACAAACGAGCTATTGAATAAACTTTTCAACAGAGCCAGTTCGTATTTTCGTTCGTATTATGTATTTTCCGTAAAAATATCATCATTATTTAGTTGCCCAACCGATTTAAGGGTGGATTGCATTTATCACGCTGTTTTCTTCTTTACATAACCTCTCTGTATCTTTAACGGATTAAAACAATAATCCTTGTTAGTCAAATGATCAATGTTCTCCTTCGGGTAAAAAACAATAAATTAATTTTTAGAAATATGTGTTTGTGCGAATATGAGAAAGTGACTTTTGTCCTTTATCAACAAATCTTTTTTCACTCATAGCGCCGTGTCGTGGACTGTTCCTCGACGTGCAATTCCTGGAAAGAATCGCTATCAGCGGTTTCGCGGAGGGTCGCGCGGTCGCTCGGCCGATCGATCAACCGCTCGCCGAACGGATATTTTTATCTCGTTATGCCGACCGCGGCCGCGCTGCGCATCATGAACCCACAACACGTACCCACATGCACTCGATTCCTGACGATGACGTCACCACGTCACACTAAAAGCGCACTAAATTTTGTTTGTAAGTAACTAATACTAGGTACTAGGTAGGTCAGACTCGATGGGGGAACTGAAGCAAAAACATATAGAGAAAAAAATAATTGTCCCAAAAGTCGCCAAAAGCATGTTTTTTCGACCAGCATTATTTAAAAAAAACGCATGTTTTTAAAGGACGATATTAATAAAAATTACAATAGTATTTGAAAATGTTTTTTTTAAGTACGTTTTTTTGCTGTAAGATATTTTCTGTACCTGTAGGCATGGAGCCTTAAATGTAACCGTGTTTTCCCCAATCACGGAAAAAACATTTTCTCAAAATAATTTTAGAAATCGGACAACGCCTTCTCGACTTATCTTGCGCACAAACATTTCAAAGAGTTGCGTTTGTATGGCAGCGCTCATTTTTATTGTAGGAACGGATCTCTTAATCTAATTATTTCTTCTCATTAACGAATAAAACCTACCTACTGGTAAAAGCTTTTTTAAAACGTTGCCAAAAATTATGAATTAAGAGTTGTACATTTCTATGGCAGATCCCATTTCTATAACAGGTGTGGAACCCTAAATCTCATTAATCCTTCCTATTGACGGGCTTCTCATTAATCCTTCCTAGGTAGGCGAAAGGAAGTTTTGAAATCGGACAACACGTTCTTGAGTTATCGTACGCACAATATTTTAAAGGATCCGTTTTTATGGCAGATGCTATTTGTGTCGTAGGTACGGATACCTAAATTTGATAATTTATTGCCATTGACGATAGAAACCTATTGATGAAAGATTTTTTGAAATCGGGCAATGCATTCTTCAGTTATCGTTTACAAAGGTACGCACACCAAATATGTGTGTTTGTATGGCCGCTCCAATTTATAGCATAGCTACGAAGACCGTAATCTCGCCAACTCTTACCATTGAGGAATGAAACCAAATAGCGAAAGTATTTTTGAAATTGGACTAAGCGTTCTTGAGTTATCTTGTTCACATACTAATACATAAACACACGCACAACGAAATATTTAATTGAATTGAATTAAACATATTTTATTTTTACTTAAAAATTACAATACGAAAAGGCCACATGGCAATATCTTGCAACTAACCTAATCATACAGTGCAGAGGTACATGCAGTTGTGGAGATAAAGATTATTAAACAATTAAGTTATTCTACGTAAAATACAAACTACTATATTTGAAACACAGAAAGCCCGGGGAGAGAAACTTGGGAGAGGAAGGAGTAAGAAAGGGAAGAACTGGTTATTATCGGGAAAGTAATAGTTTTTGAGGTGAGTCTTGCATGATTTCATAGAAGGCGAGTTTCGTATATTCGCTTGGAGATCTTTCCGGAGTCTTGACTTCGCAAAGCTTTACTTTGCTCCATTGCTAGGAATGTCCAGTGAAATTGCTCTCATATGAACGCGGTTTTGAGCTCGCAAAGCTTCACTTTGCTACACCAATTATTGCTATATACGAATGTCCAGTATATTTGTTTGTTTTGAGCTCCGACGCTTCCGATAACTGATAACTGGTGGGTACTGGCACATGGGGTGCTGTGGTGCCGTGGTGCCGTGGAGGCGTCCGACCCTTGCATAGCGATTAGTCACGCTGTCGAATAGCTTTCGAGGATGGCCGGGCGACGCGATGGCGGCGATTTTTTGCGCACCCGCGAAAGCGAGTTCCAGGAAAACAACTCACGACGCGCCGGGATCGTATTTAGGTATAGATAGGCCGGCGGCGGCATTACCGCCTTTTTACCCCGCCCGCCTCTATAGAAGCAGGACCCGCGAGCATTAGCCGGAATAGTTTCACGGATAGGGCGCGAAGATCCCGGGAGAGCCCCCGGTTCCAAAACTACAGCAGAGCGATTTCGACAGAAGATTGACGTTTCCAGATTTACCGCTTCCAGTTTTGCCACACCTAATCTCACAGCGTCCAGATTCGCCGCATCCAGCAGATTAGCTGCATCGAAATCGTCATAAATATAAATAAATAAATAAAAAAATAGTTTGCATCTGTCAAAAAAAATAGACAAAAAAGCAAACAAAAGACAAACAAAACCACAAACTGCAACTAAAAATAAGCATACAATAATAAAGCTACAAAAGCTACAAATTAAGGGTATTCTCACAATTTCTCCTTACCTGATGTTCAAAAAAAACACACCTATTATTGGTACCAATATTTAATTAAATTAAATAAAATAAAGAAACATATCTAAATAAACTAAATAAAAGACCAACATCAAATAATCACGATAATAAAAAAATAATAAAAATACAATAATAACCAAATTAACAAATACCTAACTATTCTAAAGTAAAATAAAAACTTTGGCTTCTAAAAATCGACTTCAAATAAAATATTCTTATAGTGGTCTTTAAAAATTCCGATTGATCTCGATCGCAATGCCATTTCCAACGAAATTCATACAACCGCGGAATAATAAGAGAAACTGCACTGGATCTTGTGGTTTTGCGTTTGGGAATAATTGCAAGTTGTTTAAAAGCACGTGCTGAATAGTTATGTCGGTTCCATATCTGGTTCGATTCAGATTCGTCGCGATACATAAAAAAATATCTGATTTATTTCGATCCATGGCTACATTTTTTTTCAGTTTTATAAATACATGTGTATAACATAAAAAAATTAATAAAAAATGGGACGAAATCTTTCCGAATCATCGTTAAGATATTTTTATTTCTTTGATATGGCAATAACTCGACGTATTTTTTATATTGATGCCGTATTTTTAACTTACAAAGAAGATACTACTGCCATAAAATCAATGCTACTGCTAATCGTAATGGGATGTTATTTATTGGTCTTGGGATGTAATTTCTTGGACTGTTCAGAAAAGTTATAGCATCAGCTATTGTTTAATGATAATAGTGCCCCTGTAGGTAAAATCACGAAAGTGCAAAATTACACTTCTGAAATAATTGAATTTGGAGCTTTCAATGTCGGATTTCGAATTGTCCCATTAGTTTAATCTTTGAAATGCCACTTTCTTGACAACAGAGTTATTTAACATAGTAGTTTTATGATGTACAATAAAACCACGATTTTCCCGTTATGGATCAGGACGAATATGGGTAATAGACGAATAACAGAAAACAGGAGTTTACCACAAAAAACCACAAAAAATACATCAAATATATCGTAATTATTATAATAGTAATGATAGTTTTCACAAAAGCACGGTACGCACATATATAATTCGTTCTTTCAGAAGTTTATTGATGAATTTTGGAAATCGAACAACGATTTCTCAAGTAATCTTGCTCACAGACACACATACGCACACACAATGAATTTTGCGTCCCATTTGGGGTTCGACTATTTTTTATGATTTTTTCACAGTTGATAGTGTCATTTATGTAAAAATTTATATGCAAAGCCTTTACTTATTTATTTTTGTAATATAGTATTATATTTTTGTAAATATTGAAAATTGGCTCAGTAGTTGGATATTGAAAATTGACTACAAATGGATATGAAACTCAACAGGAAAACTCAATATATAACTATGGAGGAAAATCAGCTGAAAGCAGTGATTCCCCGGGGAAATTTTGATCTGCTCACTTATATACCCGTACGAATATCCGTATCTGCTGATCTAGCTTAGATATTTTAAAGAATATGTCGACAAACATAACTTTCAATAATTTACCATTCAATATAGTAGTCAAATACCTTAGGGTCTATCTAGACCCAAAGCTTAATTGGAAGCACCACCTTGAGAGCAAGAGAACACGCATCTATGCCTCTTTGTTGACGTGCAAAAGAGTCATGGGAAAAACCTGTGGGTTCAAACCTAGGGTTGTCTTATAACTCTACAGGGCTGTACTGCTGCCTAGACTAACCTATGCTGCAATAATCTGGTGGTCCAGGGTGAAAAATTTCGAGACAAACAGCATGCTGAAAAGCCTTCAAGGTGGCTGCCTTCAAACCTGAGGGCTGCAACTGACGTCATGAAGACCACCCTAACAGAGGGATTAGAGGTGGTACTCTGCTGCCCGCCTCTGGACATGCTCATAATTAACTCCGCCAGACTTACAGTATACAAACTGAAGTGTTTGGACAAGTAGAAGCGAGGAGCGCCTAATCATCCTGAGCTAAACCTCCTCCACAAAAGCCCATTCACCCTGACCCAGGATCGATACAAAAAAATGGTAGAGAAATCATAAAAAATCCTAATCCCCACCAGGGAAGACTGGAAAATCCGCAATGCCTCCAAAGCCACAACGCGGACGCCTGGTTTACCGACGAATCAGTAACAAATGGACGTTTTGTGGCAGGTGTGTACAGACCCAAAACCAACCGCAGAATCAGCATCCCCCTTGGACAATATGCCATGGTTTTCCAAGCCGAGGTAAAAAATAGAAAAATCTTCATCGGCACTGACATCAGAGCAGCATTGGACGCTCTGTCTAAAGCCACCACAGACTCTTCTCTGGTCTAGGACTGCATGCAAAAGCTCAACAAATTGGGAAAAGCCAGCCAAAATCACCTTAATATGGATACCGGGTATCAAGACATACCCGGCAACGAAGAGGCCGACAGACTGGCAAAACTGGGCAGAATGCCCGGTAAGGCCAGTTGTTGGGGTCCTCTTCGCTATAGGTAAGAAAATCGTCAGGGACTGCTTAGAGCTTCTGCTCTAAGCAGTCCCTGATGATCTTCTGATCGGGCATCCTAGAACTTCTGATCGGGCATCTTGGAAACAGAGCCAAGGATGTCGCCAGGCAAAAGCCATGATGAAGCAACCATTTACAAAGAAAACCAAGGCCCTACTTGACATAAGTAAGAAGAACCTAAAAACCACTATCGCTCTATTCAGCGGACACACGACCCTTAGAGCACATCTACTCAACATTGGCTTGACCGAGAGCTAGGACTGCCGAATATGTGGCGAAGAACCTGAAGACAGCATACACATCGTTGGTCGCTGCCCACACCTCGCCGCAAAAAGACACAGTTTACTGGGACGAGCTTTCTCGATCCCAGCGATTTGCCCAACTTAAAGGTCAGTGTTCTGCATGGACTGGTAAGCAGTACCGGGCTATTAGCAGACCACTGACTCAACCACAAAGTGGGTAGTTACAAACGATCTTATAAATCCAGGTGACATCAAGGGCTGGAAACAAGCTCCCAACTCCGTTTACTACTACTACTATTCAATATTAGTTCTAGAATTCGAGTGCATGGCGTGAAAATTAATAAATTTTATTATCCAAAAAATATTTCGATTTTTTTCTATTGTATAAGGAAATTTATCATTTTTTACGGACAAACTCGGGAACAGACTCGTTTATAGATAATAATTAAGTTTAAAATAATATGTATATTAAAAAAAAATAAAAATATTTCCGCTTCTCTGCAGAAATATTTTTGTATGTCAAAATTCAGATTTAGCGACTCATTAGACAGAAAAGTGTATATTTTATACACAATTAATATGAACTACGTAACTTTAATCTTAGTTTGATATATTAACAGTAATGAGAAACGATCAAATACTCTCTACATATACTATTCTCCCCGTGAAGAAGACGTGAAATTAAATTTTTATGTTACTAATATGTGTAAAAGCTATACCCGGTTACGGTTTAATGACCGTCAAGCTAAAATTAAAACTATTTATAACCTATAGTAAGGTATTCGATTGAGATAAAAACGAAAGAAAAATCTAGATAAAAACGGAAATATCCATTTTCAGCTCCCCAGAGACGATTAAGACTATTTCCAGACTAATGTCTCTCTGTGTATGTGTGTTTTCCTCGACTGGTATGCAGGCATCATTTGGGTATAAGAGTTGAAAAGATTGTGATTGAAATCGGTCCACCAGGAAGCACTAGTCATATATGATCCACGAAATATTGGACTTAAAGACTTGAAATTTGGGACACAGGTGCCTTGTTATGTCGAAATCATATTGCGAAATTTATATCTCATATACAAACTACACTAATAATATTTAAATTCCGCTATATATTGTAATCAAATATTAACACCGTCTGTTGGGGCCCGCGCCAGCGACTCCGCAGACCAAAAAGGGTGCCAATTGATTTTATTTAGGAAATTAATATTCAGATGAAATCAGTCCTTGGCTAATTACCGAGAAAGTCTTGGGGTGACACAACCGATTTTTTCTTTACTGTAAAATTTCATGATATCTACTAATACTCATTCTTAATTAGTCATTTAAGTGTGTATTACATATATCATTATTTATATAAATCTAGCACTAAGAAAGTTGTAAGTGGGTTTAAATTATTGCTTATTATAGAACCGTAAATAGCATCTTGGCTGTTAATAGGTCGAAGTAAGCTGCCTTATGCATGCATAGAATCCATTAATTGGATGCGTTTGTCGTCAATGGCAGTATTGCCATTTAACAGCTTTACAAATTCGACCGTGTAGTGGTTAGTGTGCGGCCTTTACAGTCATGTAGTGCACTCAAAGGGCAATCATTCGCCAACCGCGTTTGAGCGGCCTGTAGACTCAAGTTTAGTGTGCGGCTCCTTGCGGAAGCAGTGCTGCCAACGCGAGAACGCTGTCAAACGCAGAAACGCGGTATATTACGGTATGTTTACTATTAGCGCAGACTAGTGAAATTTTAAATACCTACGTGTATTTTTTGACACCCAAAATAATGCATACCTTCTTCTTCTTTTTAAAATGCCTTCTCCTATCGGAGGTCGGCGCTCGTGATAATGCATACCATAAATATATAATTATTATGTCCGTTTTCAAATTGGCCATTTCGAACACGGATAATTTCGGTTTTGAATTATAAATGTTAAAAAAAACAAACTCTATATCAATGGCGTACAGTTCTTTCGCCAAAATCAGTTATGTTTTTGTATTCCTGTCATTTGTTTTCGGGGATGCATCCATCATGAAAATTTATATGAAGACCTGCGACGGTCTTATCTATTGCAGCTTCTTGCGGTCTGTCACAAAAGTTAACTCAAAAATGTACTGTCTAAAACTGCAAACACTGGTCACTGAACACTGATAGAGAAATTAGTATATAAACAAACGAATCTGATCAATCGCTCTTCAACACTGCTTTTGCATGACCACATACTTCATAGAAAATAGTCGCAAAGTTTAAGAAATTACGACTGGAGACTCTTCGTCATCCACCGTAACTAATCGCCAGACCTTGGCTCTCCAATACGCTTCTACTTTTTCGGAATTTTCATATTTTTTTACCGGAGAAAAATCACCTCCGAGGAGGCATTGGAAGACGCTTTCAAAGGAAATCATGGATTCTAGTCCACGAGAGGCATTATCCAACTCTTATTAAAATATTAAAGTACGGATTTAATAGGGGTCCATATTTCAATTAATTAAAGATATCAACATCTCCTCGAGCTATTCGTCTCGGACTTCAGTCAGCCACAGACTATCAACTCGAAATTCCTCTTCTTAACACTGATATATACTCCTGCTCTTTCTGTGTCCATGGTGCAAGACACTGGAACGATCTCCCAGCAAATATATGAAACTCGCCTTATTTAGAATCTTTCAAAACTTATCTCAAAAAGTACTTTCTAGGAAATAACCAGTTCTTCCTATTCTCTCTCTTTTCTCTCTTAAGTTCCGCTCCTCGGACATTCTTAGTTTTAAATATGTAGCTGGTATTTTACTCAGAATTGTATTGGTTTAATAATCTTTATTTTAACAACGGGTGCATGTACTACACTGCACTGTATGATTAGGCTAGTTGCAAGATATTGCCATGTGGCAATAAGCTTGCCTTTGTGTATTTAATTTTTTTGCGTAAATAAAGTATATTCAATTCAATTCATAGTACTTTTCATAAAAAAATGGTGCTAAATTTCATTTATAAAACGGCAACATAGGTATGGCTATCACAATTATGTGAGCAAATAGCAGAAATAGGACAACATACACTTGCTGCCTGGTAATGAGCAAGGCATTTGACCTCGTCATATTCCTAGTGTTGTAACAGATGTTTACAAAACGAGGAGTACTGGAGTCAGTCGTGAATACCCTTATTGTATGGCATGAACATAACATGTGGAGGAAGGGAGCATGCTACTCGCCATTTTACCTTCGCAGTGGCGTGCGGCTAGAAGGAAGAGGATGTCGCAGTTGTTATTCAACGTATACATGAACGCGTTGACCATTGCGCCTGACTACTCACTAGTAGGGTGCTAAATCAGGGGTCGATGTATGATAACGTGAGTTACGCCGATGATATGCTGCTGTTGACACCCTTATGGCGTTCATGCGACAGTTGCTAATAATTTACGAGAGTATACGACTCAACACGGCGCGGACATCGTGATCTTCAGAACTATGAGAGGGCTTAAAAGTATGCCGCCAATCTGGAAGGAAACTGCTCAGAGGGCAACGGTGAAGTACTTGGGAAACATCCTGATGGAAGACCGGTCGGATGTCGACAGAATCGAACAACAGAGCCAAAGTGAAAGCATCACTTTCGTAGCTGTCGAGAAGACGTGAACACGTGCGAGTTGTGGTCGGACTCCACGCAGGCCTTCCTCAGCCGCTTATCTCGACACAGCAGCGCATCCGGTAAGTTTGCCGTAGCACTTCTTGCAGACTGTATGTCGTTACTCGACGCCGACCCTACGTCGAATATGGGACAAACGCTATCAACTTACGACGCACGTCCATCTATATGATATATCGATGCGCACGTGTCACGTTCTACGGCAATCAGAAAAAATGAACTGCCACGCAGAGATTATTTCGAGCGGTCACTTGGCATACGTCATCTTTGTACGTCCCTTTAGCAGCTAAAAAGGCTACTCGCTGCTATCTAATGTTTATCATAATCTTTGTTATACTTTTTTTATGTTTTGCTTTAATGTTATCATTATGTAAGTCTGTTATTATGAACTAGTACGCTCTAGTTTTAATATTCAAGGGCGAATTGGACTTGTCTGTAATGCTCCTAAATAATATTTGAAATAAATATTGGGATTGAATAAAAATGTATATTATAGCAGTTGAGACCTGGACAGTGCTGCGGTCATTATAGCGGTGCCAAATAGACTACAGGTACATCAAAGTGTTGAAGTGTTTGCATAACAAGGCCACAATGTGTATCCGACTTCCGGATCAAAGCACAAATCCAATCCAATTGCGAAAGGGGGTGAGACAGGGAGATGTTATTTCTCCGAAACTGTTCACCTCTGCGTTGGAGGAGGTTTTCAAGCTTTTGAACTGGGACGGATATGGCATCAACAACAATGGCGAATACATCACTCACCTCCGATTCGCCGATGATGTGGTTATCATGGCGGAATCGATGAACAACCTTAGCACAATGCTCAGAGACATCAATACCTTCTCCCAACAGGTGGGTCTTAAAATGAACATGGGTAAGACAAAAATCATGTCGAATGCCCATGCCGCATCCATACCGGTACATGTTAGGCTCCGTGATTGAAGCTATCAAGCAGTATGTTTATTTGGGTTAGACGATTTAACTAAGCAGACTCAACTTCGACAAGGAGGTCTGCCGGCGAATCCAACTCGGTTGGGCAGCGTTCAGGAAATTAGGCCATATCTTCTCGTCACGAATACCGCAGAGCCTCAAGACAAATGTATATAACCAGTGCGTGTTGCCAGTGATGACATACGGCACGGAGACGTGCTCGCTAACTATTGGCCTCATACACAAGCTCAAAGTTGCGCAAAGAGCCATGGAGAGAGCAATGCTTGGAGTTTCTCTGCGTGATCGGATCCGAAATAAGAAAATCCGAAGAAGAACCAAGGTCACTGTTATAGCTGGTAAAATTGCTTGAAATGGCAATGGGCAGGCCATATAGCTTGCAGAAGCGACAACTGTTGGGGAAAAAAGATTCTCGAATGGCGACCACGAACCGGCAACCGGGTGTGGGACGGCCTTCCACAAGATGGACCGACGACATAGCCAAGGTCGCAGGAAGTAGGTGGATGGAGGCGGCTCAAGACCGCTCGTCATGGCATTCTATGGGGGAGGCCTATGTTGAACAGTGGACGTCTACCGGCTGATGATGATGTTTGATGATATTTTAACTGTATTTTTTGGTTGGAATATCTTATATATTATATAAGCTACACTAATAATATTTAAATTCTGCCATATATTTAGGCCGTTGTGCAATGGATCCTAAATGATGGGATCCGTTGCACGACATTTTTTTATGAAATTAATATTCGTATGAAATATGTCCTTGGTTACTTGCCGGGAAAGTCCTGAGGTGGCACAACCGATTATTTTCATTCTGTAATCTCTGTAATATATTTCAAACAAGGATACAGAATTGAACATCCTCCTATCTCCTTGGAATAATGATATTATTATTATTATTATCAAATAAAAACACGTGACTATTGTGGAGGCGTAGCGGGATTCGCAAGCAGTCGCAAGAAGACCCTGAATAAATATTATTAAAACAACGTGTAGCTTAGCAGCTTCTTGCGGAAGCGTTGCTGCCAGCTAGCGATGCTGTCAAACACAGCGGCTTCACTTTGCAAACTAAACGAACTGTACATTGCGGGTGACATTACGTGACGTTACATGACATTACGCACGTGCACCTAGCACCAATCAATGCTATATTCATAATAAAACAGTAAAGAATGGTATACAAGAAGACGAAATATAAGCTGGCCTCTTAGGACTTCAGGGCCTTTTTCACTCATATAGCCAAAAGTCTAAACACCTGATATTTTTGTATGTTGCATTAGCACTATTAGAGGCTTTTTGTAAATTGTAGCAAAATAGAGAGCACCGCCGTTGAGTATTTCTTCAAATCAACGCCGCCTAAGTAGGCCCAGCTTTTTTTTTTTTAGTAGGCCCAGCGTATCAAGTAAACAATGTCGAGCATAAGTCAAATGACATAATTTTAAAAATAAGTTTATTGTCTAAAAGTAAATGCATACTAAGCGGGGTTGGCTGTAATGTTCAAAAAGTCATGAAAATTCCTAGAAAATGAGATCCAAAATGACATCCTCCACGAAATGTTCAAGAAGATCTCTTTCTAGGATCATATTAATCGCTATAGATGTGTAAATTTAAAAATATTTTCTTAATCCCAGTCAAATAGTTTAAGAACACTCTGAATAATTGGAAACATTCAAAGTTTACACGTTTTTTAATAAATATTGTTTTCGATTTTGCACAATTATTCTAAAAAACTAATAAACTTTGAAATATTTCCAACCCATTTCCCGAAGATTTATTAACATACTGACTTATAAATCGACACTGTGTTTTTGTGTTCCGCTTATTACTCATATGATATAGTAGATTATTAAATAAATAAAACTTAGTCGCAAAATATTTTTATAATCTTTACCGAAACCCGAAACCTTTTTATTTTGATTATCTATGGAATCAAATGCTAGGAAAAATGATCCAAAACTTACCAGAAAAAAGGTTTTTGAGTTTCCAATAAACATAGTTTCCAAGTTTGAGTTTCCAAGTTTGAGTTTCATAAACATTCCAATAAAATATTTGATCTATAATTTTGTAGAATATCAGTTATTAACGATAATAGATGTAGTAAAAATGCACGAATTGATAGCCATTTTAGTGCCTAATGCCCTGGATTCTTAGGAATAAGAATCCAGGGCATTAGCAAGCTGAGAGCCATGTGGGTAAGTTCTTCCTAGAAAAAGGATTGCTTTCGCGGTCAAAATATATTAGGAAAAGGCAAGCGCGGGAACACCAAATGCACAGTATACCGTGCCAAATGGTCTCGCACCAAATATAGTACGCGCTAACACATCTGACACGCATGTAGATCGAGGATTTAACGTTCCAGTATTGCGATACCAATTGAGAATAGGTGATCAGTGTGATCATCCTTGTTTTTCGATTACCATTGTCTCAGAATATAAAGTAATCCATAAGGCGCATTTCAAATAAACTGATCGATTAATACTGGTTCAATAAAATAAAACATTATATAGAACACTATAAGTAGGTCTTTCTCTCACACTGAAAGTCTCCGGAATTAAAAAGAAAAAATACAAGGAATGCCTAAAAAGGAATATGTCTTTTTTTTGTTTTTTATTTTTTTTTACTTCTTTCAATATTTTAGATTAAATTTGTTTGAGCACTACTGCATTGTTTACATTTAATGTATGATATCTTTGTTTAATATAGTTTAATTGGATTGAGTATTATATAGTATTCTATTTAGATTTCTTTTACAGGTGAGTAATTTATTCTAATTATTGTGCTTAATTTATGTGTTAATATAAAATCTACTGGAAACGCTAGCCCTGGTATATCCCAGTTGGGTGGCGCTGAACAAAACTAGCCACGAAGAGTTCTATCAGTGAATGTTTCACCATTGGTTATCGTTTATATAATATAGCAATGAAAATACTTTTTGATAGTGACAATTAAATAGATATATATATATATATATATATATACATATATATATATATATATATATATATATATATATATATATATATATATATATATATATATATATATATATATATATATATATATATATATATATATATATATATATATATATATATATATATATATATATATATATATATCTTATATATAAAATTCTCGTGTCACAATGTTCGTTCCCGTACTCCTCCGAAACGGCTTGACCGATTCTCATGAAATTTTGTGAGCATATTGAGTAGGTCTGAGAATCGGCCAACATCTATTTTTCATACCCTTTAGTGATAAGGGTTGTCCACCCTAAACATTTTTCTTTAATTTTTAGTATTTTTTTTAATTTCTTATTTTTTTTATTATGTCGCATTAAAAAATACATACAACCCTAAATTTTTACCCTTTTATCACCAACCCTTATTTTTTAATAGCCATTTTAGTAATTTAATCATTTTTCATCCCCGGTCGATAACTGATCAATCGTCATTTAATTAGTTATCCCCGCCAGTTGTCTACAGGTGTCACTTCTCACCCAGTAAACAGCACGGAGTAGGGATGAGAACGAAGCCGGTCTCCTGTTTCTCTCACACAATAAGACTTCTCTCACTCCCTACACAGTTGTCGGCCATCATTATTGTTTATGCATCAAGTGTAGTAGTAACGTTGACAATTATTATTTTGCTATCTCAGTGTAACTCTCATATTAACTATTAATCATTCCTATTTTATTAATAATAATAAAATTATCAATTTAGAGTGTATTTTGCACGATTATTTAATCAAGTGATTTTCATAACCTCAAAAGTACTCAACACGTGGCACGAGCTTCCACCAACAACGGCTTTTGTGTTGTAAGTATATATTTTTTTAATTAAATCGAAAATATTGTTGGAAACGGTCAAAAAAGATTCGGTGGAATTTAATTTTTATTAAAATTGGGCAAACTTTTTTTTGTATTCATTTTTTGTTACCATTTCTAACCATATATTTTCGATATGATTATGAAAAATAAAATTTTTCGCTTTTGTAAAACAGTCTAATGTTTACATGAATATGTAAATGAATGTGTGTACAACCAAATATTAAATACATTATAACTAGGGCCAAGATTTTTGCCGTGATTTCATTTTAACATTTTACAATTAATGCTCTTAAGGTGACGCTATTGGCTAAATCAAATTCAACTTTCTTTTGAGACAGGCGAGGGGTGAGATGAAGCGGGGTACGATTACGGTAGGGGTATTTTTTAGCGCCCTCTATGAGTACACGGTTATAACTACTTGATTGCGCGCGACCACCGCGTAAAATTAGCGCTGTCGTCGCTCACGGCGCCATAGCGACATGTGACGTCGCCATTGGGACATGCGCTCGCAACCTAAGGTCGCGGTCGGCGCCGCTGTGGAAGCAGTTTTAATCTATACTAATATTATAAAGAGGTAAAGTTTGTGAGGTTGTAGGAAGAAATCTCTGGATCTACTGAACCGATTTTGACAATTCTTTTACGAATAGAAAGCCACGTTAGTTGTGAGTGTCATCGCCTATATATTAATCCAAAAATGTAAAGACTTTTTCGTGGTAGTCGGATTTCCAAAGTAAGTCGGAAAAAACGGTCGAACGAAAAGGTTTCTAACTAACGCTGCCTTAACGATGAGAGATATATGATTAAGTTCTAGAAAAAAGGTGTAGAGCTTGATAATGCCTACAAAAAAGTCAGCGACAGCATATGTCAAACTTTATATTTAAGTCACAAAAAGTAGTTTTTCACATTAAAAAAATAATTTAAATCGTTAGGTCATGTTTATTGGTCATATTATCAACAATTATGAATTATTATCAAATTAAGTAAATTTAACGTCTCAAGTATTTAAAACAAAAGACTTTTCCCTTTTACTGCATATAATTTTACTTTTACTGCATAAATGGTTAAAGAGATAAGATACTCACAAATAAGATACTCACAAGAAGACACTCACAAATAACGGTAATATAGTCAAATTGGCATGCAAATACATACATACATATGCAGTAAAAATATAACCCGTCTTTTGGCAGTCAGGAAATAAATCATAGCACTCAGTACTAACCAAACCACACTCATAATTTCATAACAAGTAGGTAAAATGTTTTACCGCCCAACGAAGTGGGCACGGGTCAGCTAGTATATATATATATATATATATATATATATATATATATATATATATATATATATATATATATATATATATATATATATATATATATATATATATATATATATATATATATATATATATATATATATATATATATATATATATATATATATATATATATATATATATATATATATATATATATATATATATATATATATATATATATATATATATATATATCTATATATATATTTTTAATCACATTTACTCCTTTGTTTCGGATTGACCTCAGATACATGTTCTTTTTATATTTAGACAGCCTCTTCTAGCGATGAAAATCTTTGACCGCGTAATTGGTCCTTAATTATTGGAAAATAATAATTCTACGTTTTTGTCTTCAAAAATTCGTAACCGGGGTACGATGATTTTCCAAAGTAACAGAAGCCACGTGTGCAGTTTTTCCGAAAAGGTTGTGATCATCCACTTCGTGGCACTTTGCACGCGCGTCGCTTTTGTTTGGGCCCAAATGGTCGATTGCTGGTTTTTTTCAGATTCGTAGCTGAAAATCTATATTTCGCCACCTTTACTATATTACACAACAAATTTGACGCCCGTTAGGCGAATCTGGTAACCATGGCATTGCACTAAGGACGCGACCCATTTTTGAAGCCTCAGGCAAATTGTGTGGGAATCACAGCGAGCACAGCTTTCTCACAGCGAAATGTCTCTGTAGGAATAATTGCACCTGACATATACCTAAGGAGATGCCTAAGGATGACCGAATCCCGAATACCATGATAGGTCACATATCTGTCTGTTTCGATGATGCGGTGCACGGCATCGATGTTTTTGTTTGTTGATAGCGGTGGAGGGCGACATTCACGAACTTTGACAATGAGATTGACACGATCTCATTTGATTCTGTAAACCAGCTATAAATTGTCGTATTGCTTAGTGCTTCATCGCCAAAAGCGGTTTTAAGCCGAGCGATGCTCTGTTGAGCTGTCAAATTACACTTAAAGTCGTAAAATCATACAGCGAAATTTTTAACGACACAAATCCATCGGTAATGCGGACAGGATTTTAAGCTATTGCATAGCTTTTATCGCGGGCCTAGGCCAGCGCGGCGACCGAATGAAGAAATTTCTTAACGAAAATTAATGATTTTAAACCGATAATTACGTCTAAACGAGTACTGCTTACGATTCGAAAAAAATATATGTTAAACAAGAAATTTTTTCTAATATTCTTAGCTTTGAATATTTTAGATTTTGTTTATATTACATAGTGTAATTAATTTGTGAAATTAGGTCTAACCGGACACAAAAACGACTACTACACAAATACTATCTGGCGTATTATTATAAAACCTGCACCATTTTAAAGATAATTAAATTATCTATCTTTTTATCTACGATTTTTTTCGAATAATCTGTTTATTTTTGCTTTATCGAATAAAAAATTCGTGCGCGGCGCTCTATCGGAAGACGTTTAAATTATTCCGAATCATTTGCTTTCGCAGCCGCAAATGATTCGGAATAATGTCAACGTTTTCCGATAGAGCGCAGTTTTTTGATATCAGAAAAAATAAAATAAATAAAATAAATAAATAATTATAATTGCATAAGTTGTTAAAAATGCTATGCAATAGCTTTACCGCGGCAGTCCCCGAGTGCCACACGTATATATTTTTTTTTAAATAACGCCACAATAAAAAACAAATAACATTTAGATAAAACAAACTTTATTCCACAGCCAAAGAGTTCCATTTTAAAATGTTTAATTGTTTTAATGTGAGTGGCCATTTCCTTAAACCTTTAGTGTGACCTATTTAATGACAAAGGCCAAAACTCCTTTGTTTTTGTTGAAAAATGTGTGAAAATAAACCAATAAGTGTACCGATGAGACATTCTAGAATCTGAGGTTTTTTTCTTGGAGCCAAAAGTATTTCGGAAACCAGCTATGCAGACTTCAACAAGACTGCTCACATATGCTCAATTTTAGAGGCAAAGGAGTGCACAGCACGATAGAGTAGTTTAAATTAGTCGAATAATGACCGCGGAGAAAGTACGGAATAAAATAACCGCAGTAGTAACAATAAGTACGGAATACTGTTCCAACTTCTTTAAACGTTTACGTTGTGCATATATTAAAGCTGAAGGAGGATATTCTAAGAATCAATCAACTCTCTTGCCCAGAAAGAGTTCCATGTTTATCTCTTTTTATTAGCTACATTGTAAGCTATATCCCAATTTAATCAAAGTATTTTTAATAGTATTGAGATAGCTCCATATTCATTGCATCTTTTTAAGTTCGCTACATAAACTATTTTTAAAGAATCTTTTTGCGAAAATTAGGTTGATACCTTTTCAATCATTTCCCCGAACCAAATTATTTTACTGCCAGCGGGCTAAAGATGTATGGAGAGAGAATTCTATTTACTCATACCATTTACTCCGACACATTTTGAGCAGCTGCATACATTTTAATATAATCTTGGAATGCATACTATTTATTTCCATTTCCACTTAACAATTGTTTAGGAATGACCAAGTATATAAAATTAATCCTAAATAATTTAAGAAATTTAACAAAGATACACTACCTAAATTACTTCGAGATTATTTTAATTAACAATAAATACTATAAAAAACAGTTAACAATAAAAAACAGTAGATTAAATTACATTGATAAGTGCGATGTTAGGTTGGTAGGATGGAGATAAACATTTTTGTTATTGTTGGAAATGATTTTAAAAGCAGCTCAAAATAGATATTTCTGTCTTCATCTCGAATAAAAAAATTTTTGCACGTTCACAATACTTTCCCTTCTGGTCGGCATAGTATACCGATAATACTGTGTGGTCGGTTGGTGAGCCGGGATATTTATTTATTTATTTATTTATGTTTGTTTATTCACTTATTACTAATCAACATAACAGTAAAACCAAGGCATTGAGAAGTAAAATTAATAAAGATATTACCATAACTATACAAATAGAATGACACTTATAATACTAGCTATCATGTAAGAATAAATAATTAATAGCTTGCAATTTAAACAAGTGAGGGTTGGCGGTAAAAATATCGAAATGTGGTGCCATCGAGTGAATTTAATTTAAGCGCCGCAAAGCACGCGCCAACAAGTTCCACCTCGTAAGGTTAGTGCGCGAAAACGGCTCCGCGAAAAGATGGTGCGATCGAGCACGGAGATAATTATTTGGTATGAATAGATCCACCTTGGCTAGTAAGCTAGGGTTATCAGTTTTACCACGAATTAGATTGAAAACATAGGACATGGTCAGCATTTCTCTTCTGAGACAGAGAGAATTATAGCCAACCATGCCTGTGATAAATGCAGTCGGATACAAAAATGGATAATATCCGTACTGCTTAAAGTACAGAAATCTCAAAAAACACTTCTGTACCTTTTCCAGCATGAGGGTATAAGTATCTTCATGTGGATTCCAAACAGCTGCATTCGTTTCCATGCGACTTCTAACAATCGAGTTGTACAACGTGCGCATAACCCGAATATTATTGAAGTGCTTGGATTGCCGTATCACAAACCCTAGAAGCTTGAAAGAAGTTGGAGATAGTTGCCTAATATGTTCCTTGAAGTTTAACTTGGGGTCGAAAAAAACTCCCAAGTCCTTGACTTCAGTAACACACATCCAGCGATGTAGTAATCATACATCAGATGAGCAGACGATCTTGTGTATGCCATCACTGCACATTTGTTAATATTGAAGTGAAGGTTACGAGCTTGGCTCCATGCATAAACTGCATCAATATCACGCTGGAAGAGCTCGCAGGCCTCAACACTTCCAGTTGATAAAAACAATTTGACGTCATCAGCAAACATCAGACAACGTGCAGAAGTGACTACTTTACTCAGATTATTAACAAATAAGTTGAATAACAAAGGCCCCAAGTTTGATCCTTGGCTAACCCCCGATTGAGTGTTGTATAGTTTGGATTCAAAATTGCCAAATTTAACGAATTGCTGGCGGCCCCCCAAGTAATCTGCGAAAAGTTTTAACAGTTTACTTGAGAATCCAGCAGCAGCCAGTTTTTTTTTTTTTTTTAAGTAAAAGGTATTTATTTCCAATACAACCATACAATTGTCCAACTGTCCACCATACCATCATCCTCATCATCATGACATTCGCACCAAAGAGGAAGGTCGCTACGGTCTCCAGTCATTTATTATCTCGATGGTCACGGCAGACAATTCGCCTGCGGCGGCTAACTGGCTTTCAAGCTGAATAATATTATAATAGCCCGTTGAATAGAGTTGAGCCAAGAATGATATTATAATGACAGTAAGATGATGATTTCGGGCTTAGGGTAAGAAAGGGCAAAATGGACACGGAGAGCAAAACGGAAAGTTATAATAACAACACATCCTGCAACCTTTACATCTTTAAAAGCAGTGCCGCAAAGAAGTGTAACTTATGTTCTGTATGCACTCTACAATAAATTTACAATGCAGTAAAGAGTTTTTAGATAAGAATTTTTTGTATAGTTTTTTTAATATATAAGACTCGTATTTCTATTATTATTACTGTTCATTTTCGTTATTTTACTGTTCATTTTCGTAATTTATGATGAAAGTATGCTCCATTTTGAGTAATATGTACGTTTTATACCCGGATACTAGTGATGCTCGAATATTCGGTACTATTCGGTTCGACCTTTTCTACCACTCTACTTAATATTTTATATTCGGCCGAATACTGCTTACTATTCAGCCGAATAACGAATACCATGCACTAAAACATGTATATAAATTTTAATCACAAATTATATTATAGCCTCAATACTTAAAATCTATTACTGGTGGTTATGATGAATGAAAATATTTTTTTCATCATTGGTTGGTTGTAAACGATTGCGCTTTTCCTCGTAAACAATTCCAGCTTCTGAAAAAAGCCTCTCACCATAAACATACTGTCAAGAGATTATAGACAATTTTTTGCGATTTTTTTCAGGCTCGATATTGCTTTGCATTGCTGACCACATAAGGGTGTGCCGCCCTATCTAGGAGAACAGTTTTCAAATAAAAATCAATCTCATGTGCCGTAGAACTTTTCTCCACATCCTCATAATTTTGCCTAATATCTGTAGTGACTTCCTCAAAATAGTTCCAGAACTGTCGCGTATGTCAATCGTTTTATAATTTTCATTGACTTTTCTTTTCTTACAAAGTGGAGAAGAATGACCATCAGATTCAATACTACTAGACTCATCACAACTCATTTTCAGAGCTTCTAAAAGATTTTTTTTCGTGCTCCTTCCGTTTGAACCAATCCCAGGAAACTAGTTTTAAACCGCGGGTCAAGAAAAGTGTCAACCAATGAGTCAACCCTGTCACTCGCAATTATGCCACGCACAAATCTTACGCCGAACATTCGGCAGCCGAATATTCGGCGCTTCTGCCGATAACGTGGCCGAATATTCGGTATTCGGTATTCGGCCAAATCCTATTCGTGGCATCACTACCGGATACCAGTTGGGCAAAACGGAAACTCTTATGTTGGCGTTGCCATCACCTTGGAAAAAAAGTAGTACAGAGGAACTAAAAACCATAACATTCAGTATAAAACCGCTGCCAAAAAAACTATTTTAAATGCATAAAAATAAGTAACTTTCATAACTTTGTAGATTACAATACTTACTTTATTAATATATTTTTTTTAATAGATTACAATACTTACGTTTTCTAATAATATAGAAAACTAACAAAGTAGACATATTGAATGCTAAGATACCGGAAATAATACACACAAATCGAAAGAAAGTATTTTTTTTTTTTGAAAAACACTAAAATTTACTTTAAAAATTCAACGAATTATCCAGTTATAAATATTACAAAATCGAATTTTACCGCGTGAAATTTGAATCACCCGATATTTTGGCGATGTTACAACCGCCGTTCTCCAAGGTAGACTCGCTCTTCACCTGTAGTGCTTCAAAATTCAAGCGGCAAAATCCGATTTTATATAATTTATAAGGTCAACAAATGCGATAATTTTCATATTATTCTATTCCTATAAGCTCTAAATGTTAAGTCTTAATTTCAAAATATCTGAGTTTTTCTAATTACTTACAAAAACATTGTATTTAGGATCGTTGGTTACGGAAAAGAAAGTGGCATCGACGGCCGATGTCCATAGCCCGATCGGTCAGGCAACAGCAACACTCGCCTCGCTCAAGTGGTGCATATGGAAGCGAACGAATATTACAATCAAAACCAAAGTAGGGTAGACCGGGGTCAATAGTAACAGGGGTCGGTAGTAACATTGTGAATATCTCCCAAGCTGTAGTAGGTACAGACTAGTGGCGCCGACTGCCGATGCGTCTGCGAGCCGCGAACCGCTGTTAGTCTCCCCCCGGGCGTCGCTACTGCCGGCCGCGTGCAGTGACGCTGAGAATTTTTTACTCGTCAAAAGTAAGGTTTTTTGATCATATTATTACGTTAATATTTCGTTTTTCTTGTCAATTTTGGACAATATTATTGCATAATATTAATCTGTGGTCTTTATATTATACATTTTAGCTGGACAACACGCGATCATAGTCACCAAACTACTGATTATTTGACTGAAATGCTAAAATGTCTACTAGGGGTCAGTTGAAACGCTATGATTGGGGGCAGTTGTAACGTTACAACTGACCCCGGTGTTACAACCGACCCCGTACATTTTTTTTGCTTTAACAAAGCTAAGTAACACAATGTGACATTATTTTTGTTTTTAAACATTAGATACATATGAAACGGTTTACTTTTTTATAAATTTTGCATAACAGCCCTACCGTAACACGATGTTATAGATAAAAAATACTTTTTTTAGTGTTCATTAGAAGATTTGTTTAGTTTTACTGTTGTTAAAAAATACTTTCTATGGGTCAGTTGTGACACCCGGGACAATTGTAACACCTTGTTTAGTACTGAGAATAGTATTACATTTTACTTTGTATTTGGTTAGTTGAGGCTAATAATATGTTATAAAATAGTGATAATATGCTAATATGCTTTTATATAAGTATTTTAAAACGTTAAAAAACACCTTCAGTTCATTGTGAAACTATCTCACAAATATTTTGCTTGTGGTTGAAATAAAACATTGATAACCTTCACTTTTCTGTATTTTTTGTTTTGCAATAATATAATAAAACATAGCTATGTTACTAGTGGTCCAAATGGTAAAGAGAGAGTTAAAGATAAATAAAACATTTCACCCAAAAACCTTTGTGTTACTACTGACCCCGACTACTGTTACAATTGAAGCCGGATCGGGTCCACTTGTAACAATTTCCCTAGTTTTACTTTATGGTCTTAATCCTAGAACTTTTAATGGCAGGTGAAACGTGAATAATTTTAATATTTAGTTACTTAAATTTCCGACGGTTATCTATAAAGAACTATTCCCTAACTATTATACTGCCGCCGTACCGTAGGAACAATGCCAAATTGTTACTACCGACCCCGGTCTACCCTACGACTATACCAAACGTTGGTTCTTCCCATTCTTCTTTATGGATCGGAAACGTGGACGTTACTACAATCGGACCTCAAAAGTTCGAAGTCTTCCAAATGCGATGCTTGAGGCAGATTCTCGGTGTCTCACTCCGCGACCGAATTCAAAACGAGACCATTAGATAAAGATGCGATCTAGTAACAACGATCGAAGAAGAAGTACAAAAACGTCGACTACGATGGTTCGGCCATGTTTGCCGAATGAACGATAATCGCTTGCCACGTAAACTTATTTGGCGAGACCGTCCGACAGAATGGAGAATTCAGCGATCGGCACCGAAGAAAACCTGGCTAAATAACATCAAAGACGACCTTAAAAATCAACGACTGTCGACTAGGGATGCTGGAGACGTAGCAAAAAATCGTCAAGAATGGAAGCGAATCGTGAATTGAGTACGAGATCCAGCGGCACCGACAGCAGCGTATTGGCTGCGAGGGCGACCCCCTCCCCAATCGCCGGCTACGGAATAAATAATAATAATAATAATAATAAATAATAATAAACATTTTTTTGAATAATTACAACCTTTAAAATTGGAACTCTTTGGCTGCAGAATAAAGTTTGTTTAATCCAACTGTTATTTGATTTTTTATTGCGGCGTCTACAAGTTCCGCTGTATATCTTTCTACATTTTTAAGTGTAATTTGACAGCTCAAGAGAGCATCGCTCGCCTTCAAACAGCTATTGGCGATGAAGCGCCACACTATGCTAAGTTTCATGACACTCATTTTTTAATCGAAAGTTTATCGTACATATTGGCGATTTGTATGAAGAAGTACCCCTTTCGCCCGCAGCAGTGCTCGGGTGCGTACCCGCTATTCTATGCTCTAGGAGGCGTCACATGGTCGCCTTTGTCACCGTATATCAGACTCGGTATAATGTCTTTGTGGTCGAGCAGCAGGCCATTCCAATAAGAGAGTGCTTTAGGGCCTAAGTGAATTTCCAATCTAATCTAGGCGCAATTTCGAAGCTGTCGCATTCGATGTCCAAAGTCCAAGTCGGTGCGCGTCGGTCTGATTAGTGGCAACTACCCCCTTTCCCATCCACCCCTCGTCCCGAATGGCAGAAAGGGGGGCAATTCCCCACCACACCAAACATGCCCGACGACGCCTATTGCATATATACCACGCGTCCGAAATTGAGTACCGAACCTCGCGGACCGCGGCCATAGCTCAGGCGGAGAGTTGTGGAATCGCGATAGATACGACTCGATCAAAAATTCTGCCGATCGACGCGCTCCTCCAAAGTCTATTTTAACCAACGATGACTTATTATGTGTTATATATCAATACCTCAAATTCAAAGCGTTACAAGTCGGAAATCGGCGGCTTTGAGTAAATATTTATTTATTTATAAGGAAAAGCCACTTTTGAAGATTTTTGAATTTCTCGAACTTTTTATAAATAACACCGCTTACGTGAACCTCAAAAGTATGGAGCAGCTAACCAGCTGGTTAGCTGCTCCGTGCTCAGGAGCCTGTGTTGCAAATTTCAATTTTTATCCTGTAACGGTTATCAACATATAATTTTGCGACTACCAATAATACACACGTGTAAAATTTTTCTCATGAATTCTGTTTGACCTCATTAATAAAATAATTAACCAGAACTCATACATGCGTCTTTCGCGCTCAGCATTTTTTCAAGCGTTTTAGTCATCATTTCAGTTTACATTTTTTATAATGCAATGTACATTATTTTTAGCAATGCGAAGTTTTTAACACACAATCATTTTTTTAGAACGTTTTACCATGAGTTTGTTTATTATTGGAACATGTACACAGAGCGCATTTACACGTAGCTAGTAACACGCAAGAGTAAATCTGAAATTATTCACTAGTATTATATATCACATTACCTTTTTATTATTATCAAAAAAAATACATAGTGTTTTTCTAGGAAGAGGGCCATGCAACCTATAATTTTTCGACTACAATTATTTCACACGTGTAACTTTTCTCTCATGAATTCTATTTGACCTCATTAATAACTTAATTAACCCGAATTCATAAATGCGTCTTTCGCGCTCAGCATTTTTTCAAACGTTTCTTTCAATACACAAATGGACAGTCTGGCGTTATTCTGAACATTTCAACGTCAAAATGTTGGCTCTAAAAACCGTAATTTTTCATGTATAAAATCACTCTCAATCACACCACTTCACTCGATGGTAAGCGCCTCTATAAGCATTAATTAAATAGTTAGTTTATTCATTGATAAATACTAATGTTTGTGTTTCTCTACTCTCTCGTTCGCTGAGGAAAAATCGACGTAAAATTGGAAGCCTGATTTCCGCACAGCATCAGCAAGAGCGGCCAGGCTTTCTTCCAATAATCCCGTGCAAATAGGCCACATTACATTTGAACATTTTAAAAAAAAATGTACCTTTTTAAACATTTTTGGAACATTTCATAAATTAGACCGATTACTTGATCCCCAGGAGTCTATGTTTACAAATTTCAATTCGAACGGATTTTTTACAAGTCGAAATTAGCCCATGTCCGCGGGGCACATTTATTTAATAGTATTGGTAGTTGTTGTCGTTCATACTTTTTTTAACTGAAAATCCTTTGATTTATTATGTTTTTTTATAAATTACACCGCTTATTCGATCAGGAATATATATCTAGAATGAAAGTAACTTTTGGTATCAATATAATATAATAGTTTTTCGTTTTTACTTTATTGAACTGAAAATCTGTATAAAATATTTTTCATTTTTTTTATTCACTCCGCTTATTTGACTCCTCGGAAGTCTATGTTTCAATTTTGAAGTTTTAGCCCGTGCCCGCAAGGCTCATTTTTAAACTTTTGAACATTTGTCATTTTTTTAAATTTTATGAACTACACCGCTCAGATTACTCCTAATGAGTATTGTTTTAAAAACCAATGTTAAGCCCGTGCGAGCAGGGCACATTTTTAATATTTTAAACACTTGAACATTTTTTGTCAATTTTCAAAGTATTTATGAATCATACCGCTTACTTGACCCCTCAGGAGTCTATGTTTCAAATGTCAAGGTTTAGCCAGCGCCCGCAAGGCACCTTTTCAAACTTGATCATTTGAAAAAAAATGAAAATGTTATGTTTTTTTTATGAATCACTCCTAAGGAGTTTTCGTTTCAAATTTCAATGTTTAACCCGTGACAGCAAAGCATGTTTTTAAGCATCTGAAAAATTTTGTTTTTTTTTACTTTTTTTTATTACACCGATTCTATACCGCTCAGCAATATTTTTTTAAAATTGTAAGTTTTAGCCCGTACCAGCAAGATACATTAAATTAGTAATTTTTAAAAAAAATGTCGATTTTGAAACTGTTTGAACATTCTTTGAACTTATCATAAATCACATTGATTACTCGAACCCCATGGGATCTATGCTTCAAATTTCAAGTCAATCGGTTAAGCCGTATAACCTGCAGGTCAGTACACACAGAGATATAGTAAGCCGAAACTATAAATAGACAAGATATAAATATGAATATAGCTTTCCAAAGGAAAAAATACGCCTACTAGGAAGATAATTTAATTAAATACTAATAAATAGCAAGGAAACGGACAAAGTAGGTTCTTACAAATATATTAATATAAATGCATTCAGATAAATTTGAAGTAGTTTTTATTGAAAATATTGATTTACAAAGCTTATTTATTTAGTATTATTTTGATCGGGTAAATTACTACACTAATTATTATTAAATATTAAAATGAATAAACCTCCCTAGGTACGGGCATAGCCAAGATAGGTTAGCTTGGAAATGAAATATTTTGTAAACAATATTTTTAATAAATAAATACATAAAAGTTTACACAATTGCATGTTGAAATACAATCAAAAATTACCTAGTATTATAGTAAAAGTATTATTTTAAATTTAATAGCATTATCAAGCAAGCAAGTCTGAGGACCGTTTAAACATCTAAAACCGATACATTTTCTTTACAAAATATTTATTTGTATAATAAACATGGTGAGTATTTTCTTCTACGTTTACGAGTAGAGACGAAAATAATATTAGGAGAATTGATTTTTCCCAAGGATAATTCCAATGCAGACATTAATAAACTATATATGTCTTCATTCATAATGTGTTCTCTTTCTAGTATAATGTGGTTCGTGAGTGCTTGAAAGAGATAAACATATTCTGAATTATAAGTTGCGTCCGTACATTGCCAGTTGGCATTAATCATTTACCCCATCAACACATACAGCCGGCAACGTTGAAATACGAATAAAAATAAACATTGCGTTCTCTTTCAAGCTTTTATTTCGAGCAAAACATTCGTCAGTGAAGCTTATGTATTCAGATGCATATTCTGTGCCAACACACCCACTTCACCTCCTACAGTTCCAGCAGTATCGCTTGTTTCTACTCTATATAATATATTAAGTGTACATATATGTTGAGTATGTATGTATAATTTCTATTATGTAAAATTGATATTATATAAATACTAGTGGTAGGTATTACCCGGCGTTACCCGTGCTATATCGCGTTCGTGAGCTGCAATTTATTTCAATATATCTTCAACAACTGAGGAATTGTAATATGCGATAACTAACTTTAAGTGATTATTGCGACATGTTTTTATTGTTTATTGTGAATAAATAAACTAATAGTGATACTTACACTGATACTTTTATCAATAATATTTTAGAAGGACCCAATTTTGCAATTTTGAGCTGAATAGCCCATACGTAGTTTTGCATACAGCAATTTTGAGCTGGATAGCCCATACCTAGTTTTGCATACAGCGATTTTGAGCTGGATAACCCATACCTAGTTTCGAGCATCGCTCTGAAGGTGCCGCAACGTAAAACCCGATCTATACAGTTATTCGAACCCCCGAGACGATATTCCAACTACACGCGGAATTCAATGCTTAACCGATTGCCACGTACATATAATCATCAACTCACAGAGCTTGACATTTATAGTAGAAACACAATTAGTCTAAAATCGGCAGTGCGATCCGCTCTTGAAGCAGCAGCGACAACTGCAAGTAATTATTGATTTGTAATATGGATGTATAAAAATAATACCATTTATATATGAATTCCCATTTACTTACTTTGAATTTATGTTGTATAAGTATGATTTATATACATATGTCTGCGGTTAACTCTACAACTTTTGCGGTCATTTGACATTTTTTGGTTGGTGGGGATGAGTCCTTGCCGCGTGGACTTGGACGATGAGTTCTCCCGGCAAAGTTACATTTTCGGCAAAGTTACATTGGCCGTCTACAAATGCGTCAGGAGGACTGTCGACTATTTCCGCGCGGTATAGATCCGTTTTCTCTCAAGTAATAAATATTTACGGATGTATTTTTTGTTTCATAATTTAGTTTGTAAAATATTTTTCAAATAATTTCGAACGGCGTAAGTTATAATCGGCATAAGAACATGTTTTTTTAAAGAATTATATATCTAATTATAAGTTCATGCTGTTACTTAACTAACTAAATAAATAAATAAATAAATAAACATGTCTTCGGAAATATTTCCACTTTCCAGCACTGCTGGAACTCCAATGTGTTTTTTAAGTATGCCTTCAAGGTCCGAGAAGAAATGTGCTTCTTTTTATTAAGTTTTGAAATACCATAAAGGAAAGGTATTATCATCCTTTTGTTTAGAAATAGTTGGAAAATCTGGTGCTCGAAAAAGATACCAGTCAATCATTTCTAAGCCTTAAATATGGAACTCCAAAATAGCATCCGACATATAATTTATTGATCACAAATTATAATTTCTTTCTTCATTATATCCAAGATTATAGCGTAATTGACGGTAATTTTTGGCGGGCTACGTTTTCCTTTCTCAATAATCTTTATCATGTTTTTGGAATCTTTCCCCTCGAAGGACTTTAATTTCTAATCTGATTAATAGTACATCTTCAAATATACATTCAAGTTTTTTTGTGTACTACGTTTTGTGTATATTTTCAACGGCTTGTAGTCCACGATATATGATTCTCTAGATGGGCATTTCGCACTTATTTTTATAAGACCGCTGTCAATGGATTTTTTGTTTTTTTTAGTTTCGAAAAGGCTGCTTTTTAGAAATTTAAGTGTGGATATCCCTCATTAACTTTTTAAATCTCGACGTTAGGATAAACTATTTTTGTATATAATTTGGTAGTGTCTGCAAGAGGGTACCGATACACATACATACATTTCCAGAAAACACTTTTTTGGATTCCCAGGATCTGAGGTGCAAATTCAAATTCTTAATTTTACTCGAAAACAAACTTTTTATGCCAATTTACATTATTCTTGTAACGCGATGTATAATTTAAAGAATGTAATAAGCGGCGAATGCGGTGAATACTGAATAGTTGCCGAATATTCGGTGCACCTTTTTGAATGATAATCCCGTAATTGGAAACGACGACTTTGACAACAATCCATTATCAATAAACGATTCCATCATGGTCATACCGCCTTTTAATGATGTCCCACCAATTAATGCCAGGAAAATTGTCGTCATGGGTGATCAGCAAGCCGAAGGTATAACTAAGGGTCTGAAGCATTTGTTGGAGAAAACCGATTATTCCGTCATTGGTTTGTGAAACAAAATGCTATATTCGAAAATATTGTCAATGACATGGCGCCAAATGCTTCCACCAACATGACTTCGATAGATCATCTCATAACAACGGACGGGTGCAATGACAAAAACCCCTACAAAATTTAGGCAGACCTCTCAAACAGATAAAAAACTTGCTATCTAATATGCTATAAAAATGCATAAAAAATGCATGCTATAAAAACTTGCTATCTAATATCTATATCTAATGCTATAAAAAAACTAATGTTATCTAACTAAAGTTTTGTATTGTTATATCTAAGAGAACATTGGGTTATTCCAACCTCTACATACATTACCGATTTGATTCAGCAAACCGTCTCGGGGCTACGAAACTAAGAATAACAATGTTTCAATCGTAATTTTGTAGAATTACAAGGTTTTGTTGAAATTCCATTACTCGATTATATGTATCAAGTACGGCTAATAAGGAAATAATCTTACGGTTAACCCGTTGAGTATGATACGACCAAATCTGGTTCTGAAACAATTATCCGTTGAGTATCATACGACCAGATCTGGTTCCGCGTTTTTTTCACTTCTTTGACGTTCCCATATTTATTCATAATTAAGGATCTAATTGTTTTACAAAATGATATTTCAATATTCTATATTCGAAATTTCAATGCAATCATTGTGCAGTTGTTCTTTTTATGATTGGTGTAGTAGTTTCGTAGTTATAGTACTTTAAGGTCGATGTCGCCGAAAATCCTGCAAAAGAGACAGATGCATCAATGAAAATACCCATTTACTCCAAGGGTTAATACGGAAATAACAGTATACTGTAGTTTCATCGTGATTCAAGTGTCCGACTATAACCGTAAGTATACTACTACAATCTGTCAGGTTAGAAGCGAGATCACAAGGTCGCGACTTAATGACATAACATTATGTTTTAACATTGCGACACAGTAAGCACCGTCACGCCAACACCGTTACGCGTCATGTTAACTCATACGTATGGACCACATTCCGCGTTATATACGTAATCCTTGTTGAAATATGAGTATTTCCGTTTATTACATATTTTTCTCAGTGTAAACCGGCCGTAAACAATGTGGGGGTTATTAATATTGGTAAACATGCGAACCGCAAGCGTTGTGCGATGTGTTTAATTCGTGATTACGCATAGAGTCCGCAAACAAGACTATACAAAGATTATGACAGTAACTATCGACATAAAGTTTCATAGGTCGAAAATAATAAGTCCACTATTTTATGCGTAATCGAGAAATGAAATTCGCCCAAGCAAGCAAACAAAGAAGCAAAAGAGAAAGCGAATACGGACAAATAGCTATCCAGTTTACTCCCACCCGAAACGTCCGCGACCGTTCAATAGGCTTCGCGAATATCCAATTTGTGGAAACTTCCCAAAGTCGCGACCCTTGTCCGCGGGCGGTCGCGGGCGTTGCGCCTCGTAGGGGATAGTTAGCGCGAAACGGGACTGGTCGCGACTGACGGACAAGGGGGGGGGGGGGCGGTCGACTGTGGATATCGGCGCGACGCGGTGGGGCGGGGGACCAATGAGGGTGACGAGGGGGCAGGCAGGGGGACATTTTGCGAACAGCGTCCAGCCGTCGATGTGCCACCTGTACGATAATCGACTACGATAGTACGATTATTATTTTTTAAATTACTATAATTGATTATATAGGTATTAGATTACTCGATGGAGTACTACGAAATGGCCGCTAGGATTTTACTACGAAATGCAACGTGTAGATGCCACTCATAGTTCCAAAAATATATTAATATTCTTTTATATTCAACATGGCGGCGTTCGCGGTATACCAGTAAGGCGGCGCTTTACACATGGCGCTCTAAACACGCCTATACGGTATCCTTATCTCGGATTAAAATAATAATGTAATAACAAACGAATTTTGAAATCATAGCTCTTATTATTTTATTATTATTTACATAAAGATGACAATTTTTAATCTGTTATACAGGTTTCAATACGTGATAATGGCGCACTTTAATATTGAGATAAATTATTAGATGGCATTCTATTTCTCCGTATTATTTCTATGATATAATCAGCCTATATAAAAAATGCGATAGATGGCACTAATAATTGAATCTTATAACGTTTTTCATTGGTTAAATAATTAGGATTTATAATCAATCAGATTTTATAATCATTCACTATGAATGTTCATACAGCTGGCCAAATAAATTGCTATTAGTTTGGCCGTCAATGCTATTCCGCTGGCGCAAATGGGTTGCCAAAATGTTTATTATTATTATTATTTATTCCGTAGCCGGCGATTGGGGAGGGGGTCGCCCTCGCAGCCAATACGCTGCTGTCGGTGCCGCTGGATCTCTTACTCCATTCACGATTCGCTTCCATTCTTGACGATTTTTTGCCACGTCTCGAGCATCCCTAGCCGACAATCGTTGATTTTTAAGGTCGTCTTTGATGTTATTTAGCCAGGTTTTCTTCGGTGCCGATCGCCGAATTCTCCATTCTGTCGGACGGTCTCGCCAAAGAAGTTTACGTGGCAAGCGATTGTCGTTCATTCGGCAAACATGGCCGAACCATCGTAGTCGACGTTTTTGTACTTCTTCTGCGATCGTTGTTACTAGATCGCATCTTTCTCTAATGGTCTCGTTTCGAATTCGGTCGCGGAGTGAGACACCAAGAATCTGCCTCAAGCATCGCATTTGGAAGACTTCGAACTTTTTGAGGTCCGATTGTAGTAATGTACTATGGAGTTGAGCAATTTAATAGCATACATATTCAACGTTACTATGTAATTAGTTTATATTAATTTGCCTAAATAATTCCGTTTTTTTCTCAGTGGCTCTTTTGAACTTAGATACAGCAGAGTGCCATTAGTGGTGAGGGTTATTATCGTTAACAGTTTTGTCGAGCGAAGCATTTTAACACTATTACGGCCAATTATTTGAATCAGTTGTTTTGACTGTTGTCTGACAGTCGCTACCGCTGGCCGAGTTTATTAAACACAGTAGTGTCTCTATCTTTTCCTCGCACTCAAAATGGCAATTGTGGAAAAGAGAGCTATTGATTCGTAAGCGTTCCTTTGACCTATGATCGACCATAGGCACGCTTGATCGCACACCTGTTTCTCACCCTCTCCCACCACTCACATCACGCTCGGCAACACCGCGGTCACCGCAACGATTCTGCCGCACGAAGTGGCCAGTGGGCAAAAGCTAGGTAGCAAACGAAAATGCACGGAACGTTGCCAAATGTAAAATTATTAATGAAAAAACTAAATGGTCTTCGACAGTCTGTTGTGAACGTTGACTGTTGTTTGCAGTTTGCATTCTTGCGCGCGCGCCGTCTCACGGCAGGTTTTTGATATTTACAAGTGTGACAGATATTCTTTTTCATTTTATTTTATTTAAGAAAATCAGTGCAGTGCATACAGATAGTAGGACATAATAATCAGCATAGGGCCAGTTATAAATTTTCGCATTTCAATAAATACATAGATTACACTGAAATTTTCAGCTGGCCACTTGCAAAAACATTTTATCAAACATCATTACAATATTTAAAAATTGAACTATTTGGCTGCAGAATAAAGCTTGTTTCATCTATCTCTCATTGGCATCTAACAAACCGCACAATTTATTTTTACATTGTTTACTGTGAGACACTTTCCCATGACGCTTAAGATTCGTTCCATAAAAACATTAAATATAGGAATAATACACACATACAGCACGATTTTCAAAAAAATAATAAGCTGCTGTATTGTTTTAAAAAAATACACCAAATATTAGGAATCCTAGTTCCTACTTGTCTGTTGTCGGCACAAGCGTAAGTGCCAGATATTACACGAGTTTTAATTGTCCGGTTTTATTGACCGGACAGGCATAAAGAAAACCGGACGATATGGTTGTGAAGATATGGTTGGTTACCATATGGTTGGTTGGTGGAACATATGGAACATATGGTTGATTAGTAGAGTTTCGTTTCATATTCATATTTTCATATAAAACACGAATTATTTTTAAAATGCTTATTTCAACAGAGCATTAAGTTCCTACAATGTCATACCATATAATGTATATTGACAAATTTCATTTATCTTTCGCACTCACCCTCAAACACTAACTTCAATTCATGACACTATAATTCGAATTCCTTTCTATCAAGTTTAAAATGCTGTTTACATTAATTTGTGGAAATCATTCATGGGCATTGTACTCTGTTAAACTGTTTAATTTCATTAGTCTATAACGCTGTAGGATTTCCAAATGAAATAAATTTAAAAGTACGATTGTAGACATTTGCGAAAGTCCACCCCGCGCGGTTGCAGTGTGGGTGTTGCGACTTGTGGCTCGCGGGCGACTCGGCAACTCAACTGACTGACACACTCCGCCAGTCGCAATCTTCGCCGCCGGTCGGGTCAGTCGTGTGCTAGGGTCCGCGCCGAGCGGTCGTCTTACGAATTACGTCGTTCGCGAAATTATTAACCAAACGAAAATAAAAAACAACAATTGTGAGATTGGGTGAAAAGAGTGTGTGCATTCCTGGATGTTGTTGCTGAGAATTATTTAAAGTAAGGGAGTTTTTTTTTACTTGCGAGCGGGCAGCGTTTAATGTTGATCTGTTTTTTTCAGGTGTTTGTGAAAAATGGCTGCGAAAGGCAAGCGTCCCATGCGCGCTTTGACTGCCAGCGACAAAATCGAGGCGATTCAGAGGGTCAACGACGGCGAGAGCAAAGCCTCCGTGGCGAGGGACATCGGGGTGCCCGAATCAACGCTGCGCGGCTGGTGCAAGAACGAAGACAAGCTGCGCTACATGTCGTCGAGGCAGTCTACGCCAGACACCGACAAAGCGATGGACGCCCCGCTGGAGAAAAGGATCAAATACGAAAGTATGTGCGAGGATAACGGGTTGGATCTCTCCGGAGGCGCCGATAAGGAGAAGCACGACGACGGAGAAATGTCGAAAACGAAGGCGGATTTGAGTCGATTCAACACCGAACTGCTCAACAACCTAATCGGCAAGGAGAAACCGGCTAAGCAGCCCGATTTGGGCGCAGCGATGTCCATGTCGGCGATCAGTCCGTTGAGTCACTTGAGCTTGGCGCACGGAAACTTGGGTTTGAGCTTCAACGAAATCGCTACAAACTTGAGTTTGATCGCTCAGCTGAATCCGAATCTGACGTCGCTGTCCAACACGATATCCGGTGCGAAGGCGCTGCGTTCCATACGTTCTTCGAAACCGAGCAGCAGCCACGCCGCTTCCACGGCGACGACTTCGAGCTCGAAGCAGTACAAGACGCACTACAGCGATGCCTTGTGGGCGGCGAAATACCCGAAGGAACCGCCGGTTGACGACGTGTTTTGGTACTGGCTGAAGACGCAGCAGGCGATGATGGACTTCACGACGGCGAGAAGTGCGACGCAACCGCAACCGCAGCTGCAGCCGCAGCCGGTGAAAGAGACGCTGAAGCCGATCACGGAGACGCTCAACAAAGACTCTTGGTTCTGGCAGTACTACAAGCAATTCGGCGGCGACGTGACCGCGGCCGCCGCTCCGGTGGAGCAACCGTCAGCCGCGCCGCCGCAAGAGCAACCCGCCGAAGTCGTCGCGCCGCCGCCGCCGCTGCCGCCGGCGCCGGCGCCGCAGCCGGAGCCCGAAGACGAGCTGGCCAAGAGCCAGTCGAAAGCGCGCACCGTCCTCGACAACCTCCTCTTCAACAACAACTCGGCCGACGCCGCGGACGCCGCTAAGGCGTCGGCGCCGGACGGCGAGCAGCAGCGCGACAACACCGAGAACGAGTGCGAGTGCGAGGTTGCCGAGGCGCTCGACCACGGCGACAAGTTCCTCAAGTGGCTCGAGTCCTGCCAGGACCCCAGCGTCACGCGCATGCAGGTCTTCCAGCTCAAGGCCCTTCTCGGCAACATCCGCGCGCGCGCCGAACGCAAGACCGCTCAAACCGCCAACCCCAAATCGGACCGCGTCAGCAGGCGAAAGTAGTATCACATCTACCACATCAAACCAAACGAAAACAAAGACGATGATACAGGGAATGTCAATTTTGACTAATAATCCGAGCAAATTAGCTTAACAATAGACAATCAGCTTAAATATTTCACATAGTTTTGAAAATGAGTACGGCTATTCCTCAATGTGTCCCCGAGCAACCCACCCCCCACACTCGGAGACTTTCAGTATGTCCATCAGCATAGCTGTACTGTACCGATTTTCAAATCTGCGTCAATTATTCGGGCTGGTTTGTCTATTTTTTATGAGGATATAAGTGTACATATTCTACCAAAATAAGTGTTAATGTGATAAACGTGGCCAAAAACTCGACGCCCTTTTGAACCTAGCGTGTGCCATATTATAGCCCCAGCGCGCTTAAGATACATTCCAAAGAAATTTACGTTTGTACATAGATCATAATATACTATATAACTGTTATTGCTCATGGACCTTGCTACAAGAAATAGTATTTTTATCGAGCGTCTTTCGTGGAACCGATCGTCTAATCAGATGATATTCGATGGTCAGACTTTGGGCGGCAATGCCCGTCTACTTCTTATAGCGCAGTCTATGTCATTACTAGATAATAAATACAAGCGAGGGGAAATTTCAAAATTTAAAATTACAGAAAAATGGGATTTGATATGGAAATGAGAATTTTATTGTTATGTATAAGTCAGCTTTTAAGTATTGTATTGTTCTCATTATATTACCTTTCTAAATAAATCTCTAACGATTATTATATACCTAGTAATAGGATTTCTTTTTTGTATATTTTTTTTAAACAAAATAAATTATTGATTTGAAGAATAAACTCGCATGTGCGTTTTATTTATTCCCCTACCTTTCACTGGCGACTACCGTTCACCTACCGTTCCCCTATCCATGACCATCATCAAAGTTTAAAGAAGTAAGTAACTTGCAACATATTGTGATAGTTTTAATAGGCATATAAGCGTATAAAAAGCGATTGCGGCGAATTGACATTATATTATGCATATGCGATTATTCATACAAAGCGAACTATTACCTACTATGACTTCTTTATAAGATTTCTTAACACGTAACCTCTCAATTCATCTCAACTATGATTTGGCAGATAGAAGAAATTAGTTAGATAAAGTTTATTGAAAGAACGTTTATTAAAATATAGTAACTGCAAAATCATACAAAATCCAGTACTATTATTAAAATTACTAGGACTAGTTTAGAAACTTATCGCGTATAAAAAAGCGATTGCGGCGATTTGTCGTTAAGTATTTAGTTATTTCCATGCTGAGGATCTGTAAAATATAAATATTATAGTATTATGACTGTTGACATTCATATCTAACTTGTTTTACATTTATTTATTTTTAAAATTACGAAGGCACATTGCTAGATTTGACAGTAAAATATTTTTATCTTGATAATTTTTTATGGACTTAGCATTTCTATATTGATCTTTCTGACAGTTAACCCATATTAGGGGCTCTCTAGACGATTAAACATGCTTGTCAAGCATCGCGTCGCGGGCTGGGAAGAGATCGTAAACCGCAGGAAATATGCCCCTTAGAATATTTTGATCTCCCTGACTTTTAAACCATTATTTGCATGCAGGTAATATTGAATATAATATTACAGTTATGACAACTATCATGATATTTATGTTTTAAAGAATTTAATTTTGTGACGCATCCAAACGTAAGAATGCCTATCTACTGGAGTACATTATATTGTATTGTAATCGGTAAGTTGGTTAACTATCTGAATGGGGAGAGGGGAAGAGGGAATAGGGTCGAAACTACTTGCAGTTCAAATACCAGTGAGATATTACTGGGGGTGCCTCAAGGTTCAGTACTTGGTCCGCTAATTTTCTTAATTTATGTCAACAATTTGTCCTGTGATCTGTCAAAAATTCGGCCAATATTATACCCGTTGCGGGTGACACAAGTGGCATCCTCCGTGATATAAACCTAAGTATTGTAGAAAAAAACAAGCTGTCATTGGAGGGGGACCTGCGCTGCGCGATCGGTTCACAAGCAATAAAATTGCGAAAACGACTTGGGTGCTGGACTGCTTGCACGGCGTAAGCATGCATGCGATAGCCATCAATCGATAGCCGCCGTCTGATAGAAGCTCTATGAAAAGAAGCAATGTGCCATCCCTTGTTTTCGGGATGTGAGATGCTCACGGTAGTCTTTAGGGCCCTCGATGTACGCCCGGCGGTCGAGAGAGTAGTAACCTGAAATTATTATGTGGCCCTGAAACATGTTCAACCAACTTCCTGACAATATCAAAAATGCACGAAATGAAAGAGTGTTTAAGGAATTTCTTCGTGTATTCCTATTGGAGAAATTCTTGTATTACATCAGCGAATTCTAGGAGTCGAATCTCCATTGCGCCAGCTCTTGCGTTTTTTAAATTAGTTTTTCTTTTATTTATTTAAATATAAGGAATGATTTGACATTTGATTTCATATTTTTGAATTTTGATTTTTTCCTCACGACTTTTTTGGTTTTCTTTCTTTTTTGTTTTCTTTGTTAAAACTTTATTGTTCTCCTTCTTTTAGTTTTATTAGGTGTGCAAGTAGAAACTCGGCTCTGAATTTGGTTGCATTAAAATATTTTTGGACGCATCCAAATCGCCAGCCATTTTGGATATTTGTAGCTTAGTCATTGCTGTTTTTATTACATAAGTTTCAGTCATTTACAAGCTGTCATTCCGTGTGCAACAATTTTAAGAGATGGTTGTTGATAAACAAGATTTACCACATTGCGCATTCTATTCTGTTTTAAATGGAAAAAAAATGAGGCTCAAAATATGGAATTGATTAATTCTACTTAGGGTGAACATTCTGTGGGTCATTCAATGCTAAAAACTAGTTTTCAAGATTTCGTTATGGCGATTTTTAGTCTTGAGGACGTTCTACTTCAAGGTGGAGTAAAACAATATGAAGATGAAGAATTTAAAGATTTACTGGATGAAAATCCATGTCAAACTCAAAAATAGCTTGCGGAATAGCTAGGAGTTACTCACCAAGTAATGTCGATTGCATGCGATGGGCAAGATACAGAAGGAAGGAAAATGGGTTCCTCATAAACTGTCCGAAGGAAACAAAAACCGAAGAGTTGGAATCTGCATGAATTTGATTTCTCGGTACAAATGAAAGATTTTTTTTACAAAATCATTACTGGTAATTAAAAGTATATTTTTTTTAATAATCCTAAAGGCAGAAAGCACAGGTTAATCCACATCAGCCAGCAACATCAGTTACAAAAATGAATATTCATGCCAAGAAAGTGTCACTGTGTTTATGGTGGGATTGGAAAGGAGTAATAAACTACGAGCTTCTGGAACCTTGTCCAACTGCTACAGCTGAACGTTGTCAGACCCAATTGACCAAATTAAGTGATGCTCTGGAAGAAACAAGACCGTTTACGGGTCAAGGAAGACGGAAGGTGATATTGGTGCACAGAAAGAAATGGTATCTTAGATCAAAGCAATATCCTATTGGTCAAGATAACCCGAGTTTGAGCATAGGAGGAAAACAATATTTTCTTCGAAAGAGTAAATTGTAGTTTCAATTATTTTGTCTTGTGTCAATAAAATATAGTGTCAAATTGAGACAAATGCGTGTCTTCTTGCAAGGAAGCATAAATTCTCATAGGAAGAACATACATTCTCCGTGTAAAACAAATGCTCTTTTCAATCCAAGAATATAAATTATAAAACGAAGAAAATGGTAGCGTATCCTAGAAATTTAGAAACATAGTAACCAAGAAAATTATTGTGTTTTTCCAAGATACTTATTGTGTTTGTCCAAGTAAATGATTGTATTTATTCAAGAAATTGTTGTGTTTGTTCAAGAAAATTATTGTTTTTTTTTAAGAAAGTTATTGTGTTTATGCAAGAAAATTATTTCATTAGTCCAAGGAAATTATAGTATTTATATAAAAGCTTTATAGTATTTATCCGAGAAAATTATAGTATTTACCCAAGAAATATATCTGTTTAACCCAGAAATTAGTTTTGTTTATTCAATAAAATATTGTGTTTATCTAAGAAAATGATTTTATTAATCCAATAACATGATAGTGTTTATCCAAGACTACCAAAATATCTTGATGCGACAATATTATTTTCTTATTGTCAGAATAGATTTTTCTTGACCTAATACTTTTTTTAATTTATTTCATCTTATACCTTTCTTAAATCAACACTAAAATATTGTTAATTGAAGAATATTCCTTTTGCTTGAACAAAGAGTAGATGTTGCAATTTACAAATGTATTTGACTGATGACCGGAAGTAATTTTTATAACGGTTGGATTTTTTTTAAAGTGTTGGTTTCACCAAATCGAAAACGAGTGATATTTTTTTACGAGTTGGTGAAACAAATACTTTTTAATAAGTTAAGATCCAAATGCAATAAAAAAATATTTCCAGTCATCAGTCATTTACATTCGTAAATTGAAAAATCTACTCTGTTTTTTTTTGTTTTTTGAAAATCCTCCAAATGGCAATATTTTTACGTTGATTTAAGAAAGATGCAAAATGAAATGAATACTAAAATATATTAGGTTAGGAGAAATACATTCTGGCATTATTAAAATAATATTAAATTATATAATAAAATTATTCTAGCTGTGATGCTTTTCTAGCGAATGTCAATGAATTGGGTATAAAAACAAAAATCACAAATCACATAAGGATTCAGTTAATAAATAAACAATTTAATTGTAACCACTATTAAAATGAAATAAAGAAACTTAACACAAGACTTCACAATATTTTCAAGATTAATGTGGGTATTATTATTGCTATGTTAATGCAAAAATTATGATTGTGTGATATGAAAATAAACAATGTATTACTTTAAAATAATGTGTATTAATTTGACATTAACGCAGGTATACAATATCAAGGAAATTAAAAAAAAACACACACACACACTTATATAAGGCCACAAAATATAACTAAAATAGCGGAAGACGTTGTCCAGAAAATCATAACCGGTGTAGTTATGTTTGTTATGGTATTACAACTTTTTTGGTAATAAAAAAAATTACTTGACTGACAATGTAGAATGAACAATGAATAATAATTACTACTGCACATCCCGTCCTTTACTACTGCACATTTTCGACGTCCTCAGCAGTCTGAAAAAAGTAAAGATTACGTTGAACAGAATTATCAGAATGTTTTTTTTCCAGGCATGAAACGGTGTATATATATGTAAGTAGTAAACAGATGTTTGACTGTCGTTTGACCTGCGCATAATATTCTGAATACACTGTACACATTCTAAAAAAAATGATGAAAGAAAAATGTTTATTGTCAACTTTTTTATTTACCAATATTATGATTTTAATAAAACAGGTGCATATATGGTAGACAAAAGGTCTAGCTAAAAACAGCGTCGACCTGGCCAGTATGAGCCAGGAACTAATTTTAAAAAAGTTCGACAAAATAATAATAAGTGACAATACAATAAGCTATTTGAACCAAATTTCAGAAAAATATAGAATAACTGTTTAAAAAAATTATAGACAAACTACATTAAACACAAATTTAAAAAAGTACAAAAAAATAACATAATATACATCAAAACAACTGCACAGAAGAACTCGAAACTTCGAACTGCACAGCGATGTGACTCATCACCAGTCGCACCGGGAAGTCACTAAAAAAAAAATAATTAAAAAAAAAACTTACTGAAACTTTAACTATTAATCCCTCGATAGCTTCAATTGTAGAGAACTTAACATTTTTAGAAAGTCTTCCTCGAGGTGGTAGAAGATGTCCCAGTGTTGTTATCTGTGCTGGAATGTCACCTGAAAGAAAATGTGAGAAAAATAAAATTAAATCATTGCATTGTATTCGCAAGCCGACTGTTCTTCTTACGATTACTCCATTTTCTGCAACAATTGGAAATTATTTTACATAAAAGTTATATAATTTGTAATATACATCGATGAATTCACTTTAGCTCTCATATTTTCGATAGAAAATTAACTTTTCAAACAAAATTAAAATTCCCCTTACTCCCCCTCCCTCCCCCCCTCATTAACAAGGGTGTTCTAAATAAATAATATTGCACTTAGGTTATATAGATATACATACGTAGTACTTACCAATAAAATTCGATACGACGGCTTCCGGAATGCTCCAAGAAGACAGCAGCAATCACTGCAGCAATGATGAAGTGTCAGCAACAGACTGTTCCATCTTCGTCCAATACAAACAAATTTGTATAGCCGTCGGCCAACACCAATAGAATTGTGATACTTGTTCACCTTCTGCGTTCGCCCGGCAGTGTTGCCAGACATATCACCCCATGCTTGGCTTGAAAAAATATACTCATTCCCTTAGTAGGTACAGTAGTTTTCCTTTGTTGCAAATAAAACAACTAGATAATTAAATCGTTTTATTATTGAAAAAGACGAAGTGTATATGTATATGGTATATATGCATGCATGCATACATTGACTTTTATTATTATTATTTATATATCACTATTATTTCTTTCATATATTCTTCTTATATACTCTTATATATGCTACATTCAATCTAATTAAACATCTTTGTAGTACTCCAATATGCTCACTCCTACATCCCTAAGGTTAGTTTGAGAAGAATGCTCAAGAGGCATTAAACTCGCCTATTTGTAACCTTTTTATTTGGTGTGCAATAAAGAATACATACATATATACAAGTGGGGACGAGGGAAGCGTTATTCGCAGTACAGGTTTTGGTGCAAAAATGTCAGGATATGCTGCAAAATGTCTTTCTATGTTCCATAGATTACGAAAAAGCATTTGACAGAGTGCAACATAATCGTCTTATTGCACTTCTGAACGACATCGGACTGGACAAGAAAGACATCCGTATAATACAAAATCTGTACTGGAATCAGCGCGCCACTGTCAGAGTTGAAGGGGAAGGATCCAAGGAAATTGACATTAAGAGGGGAGTGCGGCAGGGCATGCATGTCGCCGACTCTTTTTAACATCTACTCTGAAGCCATCATGACGGAAGCTCTGGAGGACTTGAACTGTCGCATTAAAATAAATTGCCGCCTCATCAACAACTTGAGCATCTATATATACGGAAGCCGAGCTACAGGAGATTGTTGATCGAGTAAACGAGTGTAGTGTCAAAGCTGGTCTCAGGATGAATGTCACCAAGACTAAGTTTATGGTCATTTCTAACAATCCCAATATCCAACCTAGCGTATCTGTGGCGGGTCAAAAACTAGAACAAGTTGATAAATATAAATACCTTGGCACCTGATTTACACAAAACTGGGACTGTGAAGTAGAAATCAAAACTCGCATCGAAATTGCACGCAGCGCCATTGGAAAAATGAAAAAGGTTCTTCGCAATCGAAACCTGAAAATCTCACTTCGAATACGTCTTCTCCAGTGCTACGTCTGGTCCACACTTCTATGTAGGTGTGAGGCCTCGACTATTAAGGAAGATCTCAGAAAACGTATAGAAGCATTCGAGATGTCGATATCTTGAACTGAGAAAGTCACCAATGAGGAAGTTCTACTACGTGTAGGCCAAAAACGCAATCTTTTGCAGACCATCAAACAGCGCAAAGTTGCATACCTGGGTCACGTGTTTAGACACGACAGGTACCAACTTTTGCAACTCATTATGATGGGAAAAGTTGCAGGAAAGAGGAGACCTGGCCGTAGACGGAAATCTTGGTTGCGGAACATTCGAGAATGGACCGGGATTACAAGTGTCGCCGAATTGTTCGCCTGGCAAAGGACAAAAAGAAGTATGCAGAGCTGACTGCCAACCTTCACTAGTTTGAGAGGCACCCTAAGAAGAAGAAGAATTATTTAAAAAACTACTTAGCTATGCCCGACCGCTTTAAAATTCGGCTTCGATTTCTTTCGACCGATTGGGATTAGTGGGTATATCTTGCTTGGTCATTAAAAAATTGCGAAAATTTCAGAATAACTAATACAAAGTAGTAAATTTTACGCTGTTTCCATGCTAAAGTGCAGTAAATCGCGTTTGACATGATATTATGACACTTTGGTAACTATTTATTGACAAAAACCTATAGGGTTTTGGTTAAATCGATATAAATAATAAAACTATCATCGCAGTTTCACTTGTATTTTTGAATTGTATATTTTTTCCACTTCTTTCGATTTTAGGGGTGGCAAATTTGGGGCCAAATTTTTTTATGTCTTACAGAAATTAATAACATTCATATTTATATACTTAAATGTCATTAGATCCACACAAACAATTCAACATGTAATATGTTTTTCCAATTAAATGAATTTTTATGACCAAAATGAGTGCATTGTCATCATCAACCCTTACGGAAAAAGCCCTTTTCTCTGAAGAAATGTATCCTAATGATTTAGAGACTGACTTTCTTTTGAAAGAATTTAGGTAAAACCAGATTCTGTGTTTGGAATGTCTGTGTGAAAGGTTTGTCTTCCTGTTCCTGAAAAAACATAATTTGCAAAACGTTTATCTAAACTTGCATATAGCAGTTCGCATGGCCTTATGTACACCAGTGACAAATTGTTCATATGGGGATGCTTTTCTTGCTTAAAACGGGTGAAGAATTATCTAACATCTACCTTAAGCCAAGAAAAACTAAACGCCTTAGCTCTTTTGTGCATAGAGTCAGAACTAATGAACAAGATTTCATACAATGATATAATTGATAATTTTGCGAATAGAAAATCGCGCAAAAAGGTATTGTAAAACTTTCATAACTTAATTAATTGAATTTCATCGTCATCATCAGCCGGATTGTTACCAGATAATTGAATATATTGTTTTTATACTATAAGAGCAATAACAATTATTTTATTACGTCTACCCAATGTACATTATTGTGTAAGTAGTATTAAGGCATATCTTACCCTGCCTTATTAGTAGTACTAGTACATTATTGAGATTTTATTAGCTCAGAAATATACCCAAAAACTATTCCTTGTGGAATCTTAACTAAATCGTTGGGTTGTAAAAATAATCAAGGAACTGACACATCGATCCCCTAGCTCACAATCATACTAATTACGGGGGGAATGTGGTGTAGTAAAGACGTTAGGACATAAATCATAAAGTTACAATTTCATTCACAAAAAAATATATATATAATTGTGAACTAGGGTATCGAATTGTAGAGGTCGGTAGAGACGGAAACATTTTAATAGCCTACTCGCGGCTAATTGTATTGTATGTATTTGCAAAAATGTATTAGCCCAATACCTTAGATGAGATCGCAGAAGAGCCAGATCCGCCATCTTGTTTCAAAATGGAGGCAGCTCAAAGATAAAAAAACATATCTTAACAACCATAGGTCCAAACTTGACATGATATATCGTTGGAAAGCTCTTGTTAACCCCTACATTTTTCTTTAAATTTATTTTTAATTATTAAAAAAAAAAACATTTTTTTCAAATTTATTTAATAGCTTTATAATAGCTGGCCAAAGAAATCTACATTTAATGGGTGCGTGTAACCGATTTTTTTGGAAGGCAGTGGCTACGCGCCCGTCCAAATGAATAGTTCTTATATGTTCTAACCTAACCTAACGTGTTCGTTTGCCTTTCGCAATTACAGAAAGCATACGATAAGTGGACGGGCGCGATTAGCCACTGCGTTTTTGGAATGATCTGGAGGGATTTTGTATAACTGATCTGGTAACACTGACAAAACTAGCATTGGTAACTACAAGACTAACAAAAAAACAAAATTCTCGGGTCAAGACTCGCAAACATACGAATCTTGGGTCAAGACCTGTAACCATACGAGTCCTTGAGTCAAGACTGGCAATTTTGATTTTCTTGGTATGCATGGCATAACGCGTCCTTTAAATTTTGTGTATAACGGAAACCTAGATGTTTGCAATCTGGCAAGGATCATGCTAGCTCTACGTGCTCAGTAGAAGCAGGGGCGGATCTATATAAGAACTTTTTGGTCTGCAGCCCGTGGCCCCGGGGGTATAAAGGCCCCAGCCTCCATTGAAGACAATGGACAATATTGTAATTTTTAAAAATTCCTACGACAAAGTTGGCAACCCTGACATCAATTAAACCATATGCGCGCGGAAATCGAACGGCATAGGGGATTCCCCGTCGCTTGTTTTCAGGGTATTTATTCGCAAACGCATACAGTCATTCGCAGCTCACTAAGGCCGGCAATACACAATTACAGACATAGTGAAAAATAAAGTGTATTTATTACCCAAATATTACGTATAGTTACGAAGCTATGAACCTTGTGTAATGGACATTCAAATGACGCATCACGCATGCCAAGAAAATCTGAATTGCGAGTCATAACTCAAGATACGTACGTTTGTGAGTCTTGACCAAAGACTATTACGTGTACGAGTCTTGAGTCAAGACTAAAAAAAAATAAAATTCTTGACCTAAAATTTGCTAATTTACAAGTCTTGAGTTTTATTCTTTTAGTCTTGACTCAAGACTGGATTCTGGGGTCAAATTTCGCAGCGTATGTACGTGTCTTGGGGCAAGACTAAAATAAAACTGTTTTCTTATATCAAGAGTTCTTTATTTTTGGCAATGCATAATTAAACTATTAATTTTATTTAAAATTTAGAAGTCTTAATGTTTCTGGGTCCAAAGTATACATTCAAATAAAGGATAAATACGTAAATCAATTTCAATTTAAAATAAAAACAGATTTAAAAAAATGTACTTTATTTTATAAATATATACCACGGTCAGTCATATTAAATACTACGATGCTTGGTTTATTTAGTTCAGTCCTAGTCCAAATATAATTTTTGTAAATAAATGAAATACAATTACATTTGTATTTTTAGGATTAACACTTGAAATATGTTTAAAAAAACACATTGTCCTTAAAAGACTTGCAGTTATATTCATTCCGATAAAAATACGTTATTACATTATATGGCATTACGAATTGACTTAATTATATACGTGCTTTCAAATCAATTCAGTTAGTATTTATACGATGAACACTCGAAAAGTGCTTAAAAAGAAAACAAACTTGTCTACCGAAAACTTATAGCGGTATCTATTTCGATAAAAATATTTTAGTAAATTAAGTGACGTAACAAATTGACTTTAGAATATATGTGCTTTCAAATCAATTCAGTTGGTGATTCTAGGATAAACACTCGAAATGTCTTTAATAAAGAAAACACATTTTTACAAGGAAAATTGGCAGTGATATTTATTTCGATAAAAATACGGTATTAAATTTAAAGACGCAAGGAATTGACTTAAGAATATATATGCTTTCAAATCAATTCAGTTGGTGATTCTAGGAAGAACACTCGTAACGTCTTTAATAAAAGAACACATTTGTCTAACAAAGATTTGTAATGATATTTATTTCGATAATAATACGTTATTAAATTAAGTGACATAAGGAATTGACTTAAGAATCAATGTGTTTTCAAATCAATTCAGTTGGTTATTCTAGGATGAACACTCGAAATGTCTTTAATAAAAAAAAACACATTTGTCTAAGGAAGACTTGCAGCGATATTTATTTCGATTAAAATACGTTATTAAATTAAGTGACGTAAGGAATTGACTTAAGAATCTATGTGCTTTCAAATCAATTAATTTGGTTATTCTAGGAAGAACACTCAAAATGTATTTAATAAAAAAAACACATTTGTCAAACGAAGACTTGCAATGATATTTATTTTGATAAAAATATGTTATTAAATTAAGTAATATAAAGAATTTACTTGAGAATATATTCTTGGTTTTAGAAAAAATATTAAAACCAATTTTGCATTCATGCAAACGTATCGCATGTGTTGGTTCGAGTATATTGACTTAGTCTAAGAAAATATATACTTAAAATAACGAAATTTTTGAAACTAATATTACATTGATACAAAAAACTCACGTTTGTCGATTCAAAAATACTGACTTCCTCTAAGAAAATATCTACTTAAAATAACACTATAAACTTAAAACTTTCGCGAGTCTCAATTTGAGAAATCGTTTCTTTCTGTGTGTATGAAAACACTCCTCCACATACAACAAAATCCACCCAGCAACTCATCTTCTCCTTAGGCTAGAGAGTTTTACAGCATGCGGCGCATTTACCTGAATTGGCTGCCTCTGATTACAGCTTATTCAGATCGATGTCATTATATTTAAAAGACCAGCGGTTCACGAAAATTGAAGATGTGAAAAAATGGCTCGATAAGTATTTTGCTTTGAAACCCCCACATTTCTATCGCGAAGGCGGTAAAAAGACCAAAATCTGGTAAAAGACCAAAAATAGTATTAATTAATAATTCGATAATTTAATCTTTGTAACAAGTATATCCTACTAATATTATAAACGCGAAAGTTTGTATGTATGTATGGATGTTTGTTACTCTTTCACGCAAAAACTACTGAATGGATTTTGATGAAACTTTACAATAATATAGCTTACACATCAGAATAACACATAGGCTATAATTTATAAAGATATAGCGTGAATTATCTAAAATATAACGATAACTGTCAAGTAAGTAGGAAAAAAATCTAAGAAATTGACATTCGAAATTTAAATTCTATCCTACTATCCTACTAATATTATAAACGCGAAAGTTTGTATGTATGTATGGATGTTTGTTACTATTTCACGCAAAAACTACTGAATGGATTTTGATGAAACTTTACAATAATATAGCTTACACATCAGAATAACACATAGGCTATAATTTATAAAGATATATGGTTTTCTATCATCATTATCACAATTTTCCATCACCACGCATGTAAAACCGCTGGGCGCAGCTAGTTATCAATAATGTTGAATTTGACCAAAAAAAGCAGAGTTTCTACTTGCACACCTAATAAGTCTCGTCTATTTTTCTCGCTCTTTATAATTAAATAACTGATTTTATAATGGAATTGCGATTTAATTGTTTTGAGGACCACTTTTGTCCACCCTAGGCCGGGTTAGTACCAGCTGGGTGACAGAACAGAACAAGCATGAGATTGAGGTATTGCAATTTGGTTCCTGTTATTTTAGTAGCCAATATCATTGATTTATATGAATTAATTTTTAAACAAATAAAAAATAGTAATTTTTATATTTCTATTTTTACAAAATATAATAATAAAATATTAACCCAGGTATTTTTAGGCCATATCATTTTAGGCCATATCTAATTCCTTAGCTTAAAAGCAAGCCTCGCCGACATCTAATCTTCAAATGGAAATATCGAACTCCTTCAGTTTTATATTATGTTAATTTACAACGATCTTACATTTAAATTATGTTAATTTACAACGATGCTACCTTTAAATTATGTTAATTCACAACGATGTTACCTTTAAATTATGTTAAAGGTAAGTCGTGTAAAAATGCGCACTAATTGACAAGTCATATCCCAGAAGTAAAATGACTGTAGAAGAGTGCTATGTTCAGTATGTGTAATGTGTACTGCATGTACTCAACGTGTACTCAATGTGAGCGTTAGAATATATTTTGTTCATTTAATTTTATTTTATTTCATCTATCGATACATTTTTGCTATAAATTCTATACTCAAATGTTTGTAAAACCGTCGCATACTCAAATGTATTGCATAATCAAATGTTTTCATAAAAATTACATACTCAAATGTTTTCAAAACCGTCGATATAGAGCAAATTCTCTCTGTTAGGCTAGCCCGCAATAACAATAGGCTGCTGCCTGTTGCACGCAGTGCTATTCCCGTTTCCATTCCCATTCCTCACAAATACTCCTCCTCCTCCTCCCCTCCCCCCTCTATAGAGAGGGTAGAGGAATCTCACACCGCCCTATTTGCTTTAAAACAAAAAGCACAACGCTTGATATTGGATCAGCGAGTATAGTTGGCGAAATACCACAGTAGTAGACAGTAGGTATATTAGATTTTATGCTGGAGTCTACGCTTGTATGATATGGCGAAATTCCAGAAAGGATAGTCATATACTCTATCCAGGGAATCGACGATATACTGAGCTGTAAATGGAAGGGATCGCAGTCTCGTATTGTCCCTATTTATAATGCAAGTCGCACATCAACACCGCCGCGACAATCGCCTTCATTGTCGCAGTGGCAGTTCACTAGAACAGACGTCATTTAATATTGCTATTTTATATTTAGACGCTATTTGGATTCATTGCCCCAAGGTGTTCAATGCCCTTCCTGGTGAAAAAAAAATCGTCGTAAAATAAGACCCACTTTTGAAAGCTACTAACAAATTCGCTTATACAAGAAGGACGACAATGTTTTTTTTATATATTAAACATTAGAAATCTATTACAAAAATCTAGACATTTAAATATTGTATTTTTTATATTTTTTTCACCTTATATTAGAAGGTAATTTGTTATATTGCTATTATTCTTTATCTTTATATCAAGTGGAATTGAGGATTGTTTTATTTACATCTTTCTATTTATCTGAATTCTAATTTCTCAAACGTTTGAATATCATATAACGTTTGAATATCAGCGGCAATATGCGAGCCCTTAGGACGTCGCTCGCTTTGATTTCACTTTTGCTCTAAGAGAAGCTAATGATGCTCGCATAAATATATGGATATGGCTATATTTTTCAATTTACTACCATTAATGTTTATTTCTAACTATTATCTATCTACAACAACCTGCATGTCCGGTTCTTTTTTGGTACATTCGTTAATAAAATAAATATAAGACCGGAGTACCAGTGGGTTTAATTTGTTATAAAGTAACGGCGCCCACAACGCGGCGTCCGCGTCCAGCGGTTCCCGCGTCCCGCGGCCAGGCAAAGCTTTTTGTCAAATTGGACCCCCACGCTGATCCTAATGTATTGATTCTACAATAAAAGAAGCGAAACCTATTTCGTGGGAAATATAATGTAGGTTTTTTTCGTAATAGATAACGCTAATCCTAAATGTTTTCAAAACATCTGCGAAAAACTGAAGAAAACCCTATGGATATCTCGCGTAACCCCGCGAAAACCAGCTCGGGACCCGCTATTCTAGCGTACCTATTATTCGGACATAACGAAAACAAGAACAATAATTTAATAAACACAACCGCTTTATAAAAAAAGAACATTTTCAGACCGTTGACGCATGTTATCTCTATAAACATTCAGTGCTTATAGACGATCGAGCATTCTGTGAGTCAGTTTACAGGCTTTGTCCAAGGCCCGTGATGTCTTTCGCTAGCCAATTGTCGTTTATCGGGGCTTCGCGTGAGCCGAGCCCATTGACTCGGCTATCTGAGTGTTGCGTCGCAGGGCTGCACGCCGCTCTTGATGTTTTGTATAGCCCGCGTCGGCCACCGCTGCCGCATGCAGTCGGTTGCTCTCGGTGTAGTTATTTATATACTATATGGGTGTTATTACAGTACGGCCATTTTTAAGCTATTGCATAGCTTTTAACGCGGGCCTCTAGGCCAGCGCGGCGACCGAATGAAGAAATTTCTTAACGAAAATTAGTGATTTTAAACTGATAATTACGTCTAAACGAGTACTGCTTACGATTCGAAAAAAATATATGTTAAACAAGAACATTATCCTAATATTCTTAGCTTTGAATATTTTAGATTTTGTTTATATTACATAGTGTAAATAATTTGTGAAATTAGGTCTAACCGAACACAAAAACGACTACTACGCAAATACTATCTGGCGTATTATTATGAAACCTGCATCATTTTAAAGATAATTTAATTATCTATCTTTTTATCTACGATTTTTTCGAATAATCCGGTTTTTTGCTTTATCGAATAAAAAATTCGTGCGCGGCGCTCTATCGGAAGACGTTTAAATTATTATTCCGAATCATTTGCTTCCGCAGCCGCAAATGATTCGGAATAATTTCAACGTTTTCCGATAGAGCGCAGTTATCTGATATCAGAAAAAATAAAAAAAAAGAATAATTATAATTGCATAAGTTGTTAAAAATGCTATGCAATAGCTTTACCGCGGCAGTCCCCGAGTGCCACACGTATTTTTTTTCTGAGGGTGAATCAGTACAACGTGGTAAGCAAGTTTTGATATAAAGTCGTAAATAAACAATATCAGCGACACTTTACCAACCGCTAGATGGCGCATCGTGATCATAGCTTTTCAAACTAGTTAAAAAAAAAAATACGTGTGGCACTCGGGGACTGCCGCGGTAAAGCTGTTGCATAGCATTTTTAACAACTTATGCAATTATAATTATTTATTTTTTTATTTTTTTTCTGATATCAGATAACTGCGCTCTATCGGAAAACGTTGAAATTATTCCGAATCATTTGCGGCTGCGGAAACAAATGATTTTTTTATTCGATAAAGCAAAAAAAAACGGATTATTTGGAAAAAATAGTAGATAAAAAGATAGATAACTAAATTATCTTTAACAGGGTGCAGGTTTCATAATAATACGCCAGAGAGTATTTGCGTAGTAGTCGTTTTTGCGTTCGGTTAGACCTAATTTCACAAATTAATTACACTATGTAATATAAACAAAATCTAAAATATTCAAAGCTAAGAATATTAGGAAAATGTTCTTGTTTAATATATATTTATTTCGAATCGTAAGCAGTACTCGTTTAGACGTAATTATCAGTTTAAAATCATTAATTTTCGTTAAGAAATTTCTTCATTCGGTCGCCGCGCTGGCCTGCCCGAGATAAAAGCTATGCAATAGCTTAAAAAAATACGTTTGGCACTCGGGGACTGCCGCGGTAAAGCTATTGCATAGCATTTTTAACAACTTATGCAATTATAATTATTTATTTATTTTATTAAGCTATTGCATTGCTTTTATCGCGGGCCTAGGCCAGCGCGGCGACCGAATGAAGAAATTTCTTAACGAAAATTATTGATTTTAAACTGATAATTACGTCTAGACGAGTACTGCTTGCGATTTGAAAAAAATATATGTTAAACAAAGTACATTTTCCTCATATTCTTAGCTTTGAATATTTTAGATTTTGTTTATATTACATAGGGTAATTAATTTGTGAAATTAGGTCTAACCGAACACAAAAACGACTACTACGCAAATACTATCTGGCGTATTATTATGAAACCTGCACCATTTTAAAGATGATTTAATTATCTACCTTTTTATCTACGATTTTTTCGAATAATCCGGTTTTTTTGTTTTATCGAATAAAAAATTCGTGCGCGGCGCTCCATCGGAAAACGTTTAAATTATTCCGAATCATTTGCTTCCGCAGCCGCAAATGATTCGGAATAATTTCAACGTTTTCCGATAGAGCGCAGTTATCTGATAACAGAAAAAATAAAATAAATAAATAATTATAATTGCATAAGTTGTTAAAATGCTATGCAATAGCTTTACCGCGGCAGTCCCCGAGTGCCACACGTTTTTTTTAATGTTCCGATAGAGCGCCGCGCGTGAATTTTTTATTCGATAAAGCAAAAAAACCGGATTATTCGAAAAAAATAGTAGATAAAAAGATAGATCATTAAATTATCTTTAAAATGGTGCAGGTTTCATAATAATACGCCAGATAGTATTTGCGTAGTAGTCGTTTTTGTGTTCGGTTAGACCAAATTTCACAAATTAATTACACTATGTAATATAAACAAAATCTAAAATATTCAAAGCTAAGAATATTAGGAAAATGTACTTTGTTTAACATATATTTTTTTCAAAGCGCAAGCAGTACTCGTTTAGACGTAATTATCAGTTTAAAATCATTAATTTTTGTTAAGAAATTTCTTCATTCGTTCGCGGGCAGGGCCCGCGATAAAAGCTATGCAATAGCTTAAAAAGTAATTTTCAAAAAAAAACATTTTTTTTGTTTTTTCAAAAATTGTTATTAAAAGTTGGTAATCCCGTTGTACTGATTGACCCACAAAAAAATACGTGTTGCACTCGGGGACTGCCGCGGTAAAGCTATTGCATAGCATTTTTAACAACTTATGCAATTATAATATATTTTTTTTTTAAGCTATTGCATAGCTTTTATCGCGGGCCTAGGCCAGCGCGGCGACCGAATGAAGAAATTTCTTAACGAAAATTAATGATTTTAAACTGATAATTACGTCTAAACGAGTACTGCTTACGATTCCAAAAAAATATATGTTAAACAAGAACATTTTCCTAATATTCTTAGCTCTGAATATTTTAGATTTTGTTTATATTACATAGTGTAATTAATTTGTGAAATTAGGTCTAACCGAACACAAAAACGACTACTACGCAAATACTATCTGGCGTATTATTACGAAACCTGCACCATTTTAAGGATAATTTAATTATCTCTCTTTTATCTACGATTTTTTTCGAATAATCCGTTTTTTTTTTTGCTTTATCGAATAAAAAATTCGTGCGCGGCGCTCTATCGGAAGACGTTTAAATTATTCCGAATCATTTGCTTTCTCAGCTGCAAATGATTCGGAATAATTTCAACATTTTCCGATAGAGCGCAGTTATCTGATATCAGAAAAAATAAAATAAATAAATATTTATAATTGCATAAGTTGTTAAAAAATGCTATGCAATAGCTTTACCGCGGCAGTCCCCGAGTGCCACACGTATTTTTTTAAGCTATTGCATAGCTTTTATCGCGGGCCTAGGCCAGCGCGGCGACCGAATGAAGAAATTTCTTAACGAAAATTAATTATTTTAAACTGATAATTACGTCTAAACGAGTACTGCTTACGATTCGAAAAAAATATATGTTAAATAAGAACATTTTCCTAATATTCTTAGCTTTGAATATTTTAGATTTTGTTTATATTACATAGTGTAATTAATTTGCGAAATTAGGTCTAACCGAACACAAAAACGACTACTACGGTAATACTATCTGGCGTATTATTATGAAACCTGCACCATTTTAAAGATAATTTTATTATCTATCTTTTTATCTACGATTTTTTTCGAATAGTCAAAAAATAATATGCGTTTTTTTGTTTTATCGAATAAAATTCGTGCGCTCTATCGGAAGAAGTTTAAATTATTCCGAATCGATTCGGAATAATTTCAACGTTTTCCGATAGAGCGCAGTTATCTGATATCAGAAAAAAATTCTTCATGCTGCATAAATAAAATAAATAAATAATTATAATTGCATAAGTTGTTAAAAAATGCTATGCAATAGCTTTACCGCGGCAGTCCCCGAGTGCCACACGTATTTTTTTTTTATTTTTTTTTTCTGATATCAGATAACTCGGAACTCAAATGACTCGGAATAATTTAAACGTCTTCCGATAGAGCGCCGCGCACGAATTTTTTATTCGATAAATCAAAAAAAACGGATTATTCGAAAATAATCGTAGATAAAAAGATAGATAATTAAATTATCTTTAAAATGGTGTAGGTTTCATAATAATACGCCAGATAGTGTTTGCGTAGTAGTCGTTTTTGTGTTCGGTTAGACCTAATTTCACAAATTATTACACTATGTCATATAAACAAAATCTAAAATATTCAAAGCTAAGAATATTAGGAAAATGATATTCTTTTCGAATCGTAAGCAGTACCTACTCGTTTAGACGTAATTATCAGTTTAAAATAATTAATTTTCGTTAAGAAATTTCTTCATTCGGTCGCCGCGCTGGCCTAGGCCCGCGATAAAAGCTATGCAATAGCTTAAAAATGCCCGTGCAGTAATAACATCCCGTAGATATAGTAGTTTATTTATTTATTCGTAAAGCTACCTATATTTTGTCGGAATGCACTCAATCAGACCTTTCATTGATACTAAACACGATGTATTTATCTTAAGTTATTGACATTTGAGTATTTGGACAATTATTTATTTGTCGTTTGGGTACTCTATTCACAGTTTCGAAATCAGTTGAAGCATTTAGAAGTTATGGTCGAATAAAGAAACGGACAGTAGGGCGGTGTCGACTATAACGGGCGAACCCGTCACCCCAGGCTGGTATTACGATATGTGATCATTCTTCCAGCCATGGGATGAACATAAATAACTTAGAGACAAGACAACCTACTGTCTAGCTCCGCCAACAAGCCCGTTAAAGGCCAACGCCTTACGGCGAGGCACCGGGAAAGGTACCCAGTTTTGGTAGGATATCTCCGTCTGGAGATAACCTTCAGGATACCTCCGTCCTCCCGACTGGTTACGGGTCCGAAGTCGTTTACGCGGCCTGTACCTGTTGCATTACAGCGGTAATTCAATTTGAATTTATCGCGGACCTGGGCGTCCTTTACCCGTAGTGCCACACGGGATTGGGTGGCTCAAGGTCATTTCAAGAGTGGCATGACAACAAGTCAACATCCACCCATGTTGCTAAGAAGACAGTATATTTCCATAGTCCCCAAACTCCTCCAGCGATTAGTCAGAGTGCACAAGCGATTGGCGTCGCCGAACGGTGCGCAAACCGTCCAGTAGCGCCGGGATGCAATTCCGCCAGGAGAAACCGGTCCAACAGCTGTGAGGTCCAACAACAGCACGTTGCGCCTGAGACGCGAGAGTCTTACCCGGGGTAGCCTTCCGTACGAGGAGGCTTCTGAATAGGAGCTGGATCGTGAGTTGAACCGATCCGAGAACAACATGGATCTTGTGGCCCAAGCTGCACGAAACCTGCATGCCGATGGAAACGTTATGAGATTCCTGAAGTTCAATAGGCCCGTGGGGAAAAATAAAAAATCGAACCGCCGTTTAAACGACCAGTTGAACGACCAAATATGCAATGACTTGATCCTGCAGTTAAAGACTCCGAGTTATAAACTGAAATGACGAAGTCCAGGATAGAGTGGAACGAACGAAGATTCTCAACTAAGCCTAGACTGGCAATGAGCTGAGGCAATGGTGATGATAAACATCGAAACCAGCAGTTAAGACCACCAACATGAATTTAACCGCCGCTCTGCACACTTCCATATATCAGGTTTCCATATTTTGTCTTTGCACAGTTGTGCATTCCAAGAACATCCAAGCGATTATTCTTATCTTTGGACGTGGGGGTCCATTACATCGTAGAATAACCTACTATAAATTTATTCACATTGTAGTTCAAGGGCGTCCTTCTAGAATATAAACGCCTTAATCGTCATAATCATGATTAGACCTCGGCATCCAGGAAATATTATATATAAAACTAATAAAAAGAAAAACGTCCTATTACTATTGATTATATAGGGTATTACATTGTTTAATACCAAAATGCCTTTTGGCAGCTAGGATTTTACTAAGGAAAGCAACGTGTAGATGGCATTCTTAGTTCCAAATATTGATTAATCTTCTCTTATGTAAAATATGTTCTTAGGCCGTCACTATGGCGGCGCACTTTAGATAGCGCTCTGAATACGCCTATACGATATCATATCTCGAAAGAAAATAATAATACAATAACAAATATTTTTTTTAATCATAGTTCTTATTATTTTAATATGATTTACATTAAGATACCTTTTTCTTAATTTGCTGGGTTTCAATAAGTAATAATTACGCACTTTAAAGTTTAGATAAACTAATAGATGTCATTCTAACACTCCGTATTATTTCTTGTGATGTAATGCGCCTATATGAAATTCGATAGATGGCACTAATAATTGTATGTTATTATTGGTTAAGTTATTGGGGTTTAATCAATCAATTAGATCTGTATAAAAAAACCATTCATGAAAATGTTATTATTGACGGCCAAATACATTGCTATTAGTTTCGCCGTCATTGCTATCAACGCCACCTGAGTTTCGCCGACGCAGAACAATAGCCAAATCGTAATATGAAGTTGATAAATCTAATAGCATACATATAATAATCAATGCTACTATTAGAACTAGCTCGATTTTTTTAACAACGTATATATATTTTAAAATATTATATATTATTTTAAAAAGTAGAATATACGGTACATCCCGAACCGTAGGTGTACATTGATAATTAATTTTTTTATGTGTTTTATGAACATTGATATTAATTTTTTTATGAAGGACTTACCAATGACAAAATTAGTAGCGCCATCTGCTGCATTTTTTAAATGATCCGAATACACCGCAGAAATAATACGAAATATAGAACGTCATCTATTAGTCTACTTGAACACTAAAGTGCCTAATTATTATGTTTTGAAACATGTATAGCGTATTAAAAATTGATATAGTTATGTAAATTTTATAAATACAATAGGAGCTATGGTTAAAAATACGTTTGTTGTTTAATTATTATTTCAAACCGTATAGGCGTGTTTAGAGCGCCATCTGAAATGCGTCGCCATACTGAACATACTAAGTGAAATGAACATACTATACTACGAACACTGCCATATTGAACATAATAAGAGAAAATTAATCAATTTTTGAAACTTTGAGCGCCATCTACACGTTGCGCCTCGTAGTAAAATCATAGTAGCTAAACCGTAGTACGACGTTGAGAAATCTAATACGATATAGATATAATCAATGCTAGTAGACAACTATATTATTTATATTACGTCAATATTTAGAATTTGACGTATATTTTATACATCAATACTAAGATTTTGGGACGATGTTAAGTGGTACTACAATGTGAACGATGTTTTAGGCAAACACGGCATTATTTTATATTCCATGCACTCAATTTATACGGTCTAATATTTAAGTATAATATACGGTCTATATTAAATATTTAAGTATAGTTAGCCATATTTTCTTACTTAATTATTAATATGATTTATTGTTTTATATTCATTCACATATATTTCTATCACATATACCTATTGGAGACGTATAATTTCACAAAAATATATAGGGTGACGTTCCCAGTTACGGGCACCTGTCCAGTTTATCTTATCTAAAGATAATGTGACGTTATCACTGCCCACCTCTGGACCTGAGACGTTATTTAACAACTGGCCAAAGCTGGGTCCATAACTGGCACAAAGGGTGTCCATAATTGGTTGTTTCATGTCCATAATTTTACTTCGCAAGATATTGAAGAAAACTTTTTTATAAAAAATACATAGAAAGGTTTTATTACCATTTCTTGTGGCAGTATTAACACATAAGGTTTGCACTAACTACTTTCAAAGGTGGAAAGACCGAAGATTTAAAATGTGGGTACTGCATGCCAGTGAGTGCTGAAAAGTGCTTAAGGGTGTCTATAACTGGGAACGTCACCCTTCAAAAGGAGAGCCTTTTTTATTGTCTGGTTATTTTATTTTTTCTTATATTTGTATTTTTGTTTTTTTTAATACATATGGCGTGGCTTAAATTTCATTATTTAACATTCCAATGAATACTTTAGATATTACGATGAATACCTTTTAGTATCCATTCGAATTTTTGACTATTTCAAATATTAGGCTTCTATTTTAATTATTTAACTTTTTACTGACTATTTTGGTTATTGTGATGAATAACTTTTAGTAGGATTCCATTAGAATTAGTGACTATTATAATAAATAAGCCTTTACGAGTTTACGAAATAAATAAGTTTTTACGATTGACTATTTATATTATTTATGTAATTTTCTTTGATACTGTTTATTGATAATCTACATAATATTAAAATTCATGACTAACTATGTAGGTACGTTAGGTAAAGATTAGTAACGAGACTTACTACCTAACACAAATATTTTGTCGAATTCCAGAGCGGTGTTTAGCGGTCGAGTGGTCACGGTGAATATGTATGTAATATGTAATTTAGTTTATTGTTAGTTACATAAGTTTAATATATACACATAACGGTAAACTGTGTAAGTACCATATAAGAATTTGACCATTCGTACAACCCTTACACAGGTAATCATATTCCCGAATATTCTATAAGATAGTAAACCGTGGTCAAGTAGCGTTTGGTCTACTTTCGACACGCGTCCCTAAATTATTATTATAAATCTCTATTCAATTAGCCTATCTGGCAGATTGGCATGTTTATCTACTGTTATATTATCTATACAGTTTTTCGGTGAAAAGAGATACGAACATTATGCAATTAATAAAAACGCAATATACCACATACAATGGTTGATATTGGTACATTTCTTAACCCCTGGGTGGCCACGAACGCCGATCGGCGTTTTTAGTATTAACCGTATATATGTATTTATTCAATTATCGGCTCTATTTCTCCTCCCACTGCAGTAAAAGCCTGTCATTGAAGCCTGCCATCGAATAAGCCACCGTTATATATATGCTTGCACACACTTTCTTCAAACAAATTTTCGAAGGAAACACTGCCTTCCGAAAGGTTAAACATCAGATACGAAAATGTTCCAAAGGTGGCATTTTAATACAGAAGTATTTTAGCTACTGTGGAAACTTTCAAATGTCAAATGAGTTAGTCGACCATGGGATTGATGAAATTATGAGGACGTCTTAAAGATCAATGTCAGTTTCCGTGTTCCAAGAGTATTTTATATTTTTGATGATTAACAAGTATAAATAAATAAATAAAGGAAGAAAGAAATAGAGATAAACATTGCACAGTGAATTAATCGGCGTTTCGGTCGGGTGTGTCTAACAGAGATAAAAAGCAGCGCTAATATGCTAAAACACAGCTCTGCGACCGCATTGTGAACACATATCTGTAAGATTTTTTTATATCATTCTCGCTGTTGATAAATATTCCATGAATGGTGTCACTTCTTATTTAACTTATGTTTTGGGTAATCATTGCACATTTTTATCAACAATAACAACTGATTCAAAAAATTAAAAAAACTCACAAATAGGATGGGCTTCTCGAGAGGCTCGTAGTCCAGAAAGTCGCCTACAAACTGCGCTGCTGTGTCCCAGTGCATCATCTCCGGATACGGCAACCGGGTCGGTCTAATAGTTGTGCACACCATTTTCTGCAATAACAATGCTGTTTAAATTTTTCTCAAAAAAATGTCGTTCATACTGCGTATCATCCAAAATTTTTTTGGTCATATTTGATACTTAATAATATATACTTTTACTTAACTATATTTAAAACGAATTAATATGATTATACTACATAATTCGATTTCAAATAAAAGGCTGCTATCAATAATGAGCTACATATATGTGTCCAATAAGGAATCTTTTTAACATACTTAATTTATTGGTCAATTTATTCGTGTATTTATTGTATATTTTTTTTCTTTTATTTATTAAATATAGGTCGCTAAGTTATTCATTCATTTAAATATAGTTTTTAGGAATGAATAAATGAATGAGGAATCTAAATGAATTAAAGAAAAAAATAAACGTTGATTCTCTATGTTTTAAGTACTGTTATCCCATAACAGACATAAGATCTGGTGAAAAGAGAAAAATCAAAACAAATCTAATCTTATCTGCTACGCAAAGAAATATTACATTAAATACCTACTCTTCTTTTTTGAAAAAATCTGTTACTTTTATTGGTCAATTCTGTAAATTTAAAATAGATATACGGTCCCAAATTTCGTCTTGATGATGCAAAGTACAATGCGTCGCTATTGGCTACTGGCTATAATAAGAGCAATAGTTTATTTGCATTTGATTTTCAAAATCTTTTGCTTTCTTGTCTTCGATTTTTTTATCGGCTATTTTTATACCGTATTTTTCATAGTCGATTTTCGAAGTCTTCATTTTCTATGAATCATTTTGAGAAAAAAAAATATTATTTAACTCGTTAACCAATAAAGGTGAATATGGTTTAAAACAAGTTGACTCCAACACAACCAGATGGGTGAGAGCGATGCTCTCAAACCGCATAGCCAAGGTGGCTGTGCGGTTTGAGGAACAAATCTTGAAGTCACCACAACAAGAGGCTGTCCGCAGGGAGGCGTACTCCGCCCCTATTATGGACTCTTGCAATAGATCAACTTCTGCATAGGATGGCAGAGGCCAGGATAGACACACAGGGCCATGCTGATGTCCTAGTAGTCATTGTCCGGGGCTTCTTCCAAAACACTATCTCACGCATGATGCAAAAAGCGTTAAAATGGTTGGCAATTGGTGCAGAGAGAACGAATTATCGGTCATGGCCGATAAGACCATACTCGTGCCATTTACCAACAAACGTCAACTAGGTGGACTAAAAATGCCAATCCTAAACCACAGGTAGATTCCTTTCTCCAAGGAAGTAAAGAAGTATGTTATTAATTTTTTGTATCAAATTATTAAACAATTTGTATAACCTAAAGTAACCAATATTTTCCTATATTAACAGCCTTGATTTACACTTATAAAAATTATACTAAATAAATGATTTACACTAGATTGATGCACTTAGCTAATTTTAGCACGTACTATTATTTTATAATTTTTTAATAAAGCAAATGATTGTTGTAAAACTGTTCTCAGAAGCCATTAATAATTGCTTAAATATAACTGTCAAGCATAATACTTTGTCATTGTGTTTGTGTAGGCGCATACTGCTATCACTGGCCTATTATATCTTGATGCGCGGACCATCTCAGACCATCGCACCGCACCATAAGCCATCCGACGCCACTACACCCTAAACACGATGACCCATTGTAGTGGGCCATCACGATGAGCCATCATGTAGTTATAACGAAGTTATGAAAATCGTATTCAATATTCGGATTATAACATTTTTAATTCAAAACCCGCTGAAGATGCAGAAAAGTTATGTAAGCAAGAGAGGTTTTTTTTAGAACCAGTATGAACAGTTGTATCATATTTTAATAATTTTGATTGGCCGTTATTTCAAAACCATACAATAATCACTGCGTAGTCTCACATTTGAAGCAATATTACGAATGATTTAACTTTAATTTATATACGGGTCGGTAGAAAAGAAGGTATAAAGTGCATTTTGATTAAGGTCTTATTATATAAAACTCCTCAACACTACAAGAATTACGTGGTGATAGACATTGAAAATATTTAAAAATGCTTTCTCTGGTTTACATTAATCATAAACCTGACAATCATAACCCATTTAATCTCGAAGACCATAAGTCATGAAACGTTTTAAATCAGTTAAAATCCTTTTAGAGTGCTGGTTTTCAATAATATGAAGCAAGATGTAACTAGTATTTTATTTTTGTAATTAGTTTTTAGCGATTTTTTTGTGGACTGTTATCGACAAAGTAATGAAATTTAAAAAAAAACTTGTTTAGGGATTTATTCACCTTACTAACCTAAAATTTGGAACAGGGGGAAATTTGTCTTATTTTAAAGATCTTAAAATAAAAAAGGCGTATTTGAATTTTGCTTCGTTTTTAACGATATTTCTCCACGAAATGCTCAGATGATGTAGAAGATTATTTAAAAAACATTTATCATATGAAACTTTGGACTTTTAGACCTATCTTCTAACGTTTCAAAAATATGGGCTTTGGAATAAATGTAGCCTTTTTGTAATGCAAAAACCAGCAAAAATGTAACATATCTGTAATGTATCAGTTTTATACATTCATTATAATAAAATATTTCATAAATTTCGACATAAAGAAGAGTGTAAAACATGCGATAAAATATGATTACTTTTTGATGGTCTTTTTTGTTGTGAAATTGTTTATTGACGGGGATTTTGGTGTTTTTTGAATTATTCGAAAGATGTATCATTGATTATATAGTAAAATCAATAAAAGCATCAACCTAATCCTACAATCCGACTTCTAAGTTGTAACTCTAATGTATTCTGGAGAATCCGAATAGTATACGATATTATAAACTGTTTCATCAGTAAAATTGTAAAATTTTAATCCTTATTTTCTGGAATTTGTGAAATAGCATTCCGATTTTAAAATTTAAGTAATTGAAAAAACATTATTATAGTCGCACGTCCACCAGAAATCACTTTTCCCGCAATTTTATTTCTTTCACAGCGCCATCTTTTATGCCTACCCAAAACGTTGTTACAAAATAGTCGGCGTTAATTCCGGTAGATGGGCCAGTGAAAAATTTCGTCTTGTTTCTATATTATGCTGTCGTCACCAGTCGCACGCATCTCTCGCCTCGCGGCGATCGTAAGTAGTTTACAACTGTAATGACAGGTGGCGCTTTAAACTTTATATTTATTACCAAAGATAATAAGTAAATTATTCACCAAACATTAGCGCCAAAATTAAAAATATTTAATAGGACTAATTCCAAAAAAATGTTTTTGGAGATTAAAACCTGAGCCAATACGAAATTTGGACGATTTGTCTTACATTTGTTTTAGCTATATTGTGATATGTTATCTATATGAAAAACAAAAAAACAGCTGTATCCTTTAAATAAAACGAAGTAAATAGTATATTTAACTACAAAATTGTAATTATTAAATAAAATGTTTTGCAATTTCATAACTCTATAGCTTTTTTCAGCCACGCAGATATTTCAGCTTAGCTGCTATAGAATGAAGCGTTATACTTGTAATAAATTAAAAGTATTTTTTAAATAAGCTTTACTAATATTCAGACACGCGTCATCATGTGTAATCGAAAGTACTCATGACAGCCAGCACAAAACAAAGAAGCCCAAACTCGACTATCTTACCACGTTCCATCAGAGTTCCAGTGGCAATCTTCCGGCTCCGTCTTCGAACCCACGTCATCATATGTAATGGAAAGTACTCAAGGCAACAAAACAAACGAGCCCAAACTCGACTAGCTTAGCACTTTCCGTCAAAGAGTTCCACTGGCAATCTTCTGGCTCCATCTACAGACCCTCGTTAACATGTGTAATGGAAAGTACTTAAGACAACAAAACAAATGAGCCCAAACTCGACTATCTTAGCATTTTCTATCAGGGAGTTCCAGTCCCTACATCCCGGCTCCATCATCAACACAGCTCGATGGTACCATAATATTTCATTGTCCCTGAACTTTCATAAAAGTTTCTAGTGGTTTTAAAATAGTTTGCAAATTTTGAAACGGACAACTTACGTACGTACATACGAACATATCAAGTTAAAATGAAACTTGTAATAAGCTTTCGTTTGGTGTATGTTGCATAGTTTTACAACAAACTTCGCAAGTGGGTACGAAATTACCAATGGTCCTTTTCTTTCATAAATTAATCTCTAGGAGAGGTGACATACATTGCCCCCACGCAGTCCTAATTCGAGCCCGATGGACTTTTATTATGGGGATATTTTAAATCCAAAAAGAGGTCCATAGTTCGACTACTCTGGTACAATTGAGAGAAAACATCCATTACGAAATGGTAGTAATCATGAGAAATGACAATGGGAATTTCGTAATCACTTGCGAATTTTGTTATACCACTTTGACGCATATATAATCAAAAACTACTTAAAAGCGTAAAATATTATTATATAGCAGGTAAACTGAAATAAAATATAGTATTAAATTTGCAAAATTACACTATTTTTGGTAAAACCCATTTTTCACGTCGTTTTATTTAAACGACACCGCTGGTTTTATTATTTGTATAAATACAATATATAGAAAATTTCACAAAAATAACTGCCGAGTGAGTAATTTTATCTTATCCCGAGAATAAAGCGTAAAAAAGTTTACGGATAAAATAAAAATAGCCAATAAGTAAGATAGAGATAGACGATCAGTGTACGGGTATCAGGTGAGATTCGGCGGCTTGGTCGTCGAAATTACTTTGTTTTACGTTGGGGTTGTCTAAACAAGTTTATGGATGAAAGAGACAGAGAAAATGGCCAAGACAGAAATGTGTATTCAGTGTCCATACAGAGTAGCAGGTAAGATTTGGCGCATGGGCCGTTGTCATTGCTTCGTTTTATGTTGCGGTGTTTTCTGTTTTCATGTGATGCCGTTTCTACTTTCTGGCCGTGATACTGGACTTGGATTTTAGTTCAACTATTGATTCTAATAACGACTTGTAATAAAACCTAGTTACATAATAAACCCTATTTAACTATGTTAAATAACTAGTTTAATTCACTAAATAATCCGTATATAGACTTCGGATGTGTATAATTCCAATACGACGATGGGTTGATGAGTTGAACTTTGATATTATTACTTCTTTAAACAAGCACAATTAATTGCTGTCAGTCCCTAGTTGTTACACTCTGGGTACACTTTTCATACAAAAATGTCCATTGTCCCTTTCGCTGTTCGCGTTCGTATGTGTCGTGAACGTGATGTGATGGTTCAATTTAGATGGCATTAGGTTAGATTTAGTTAGATGATGACATGGTTAGATTTAGATGACAAGTACCAAAACTGACTATTAAATATTTAATGAAGATTGTGTCGTCAGACGCCAGCCTTTCTTTTATTTTGATTGAAATAAATCTTTTGAAACATGCCCGTATTTCATATTTCTGTGTTCGCTATTTGACGAAACCAAAAATATTTTGACTGAAACAGATAATTTGTCGTCTTACGGCGCAGAAACCGAAACCGAATTTCAGGCGGTCTTTACCATTAACATATAACTACTAGACCTCGTGACCAGCCTGAGAATGCGTCACCCGAATAGAGAGACAGCAGCATATAGTACCCCCTCCATACTTGTCTAGTCGCGCATGCACGGAGACACGTACATATATCACTATAGCAACTCTTATATCACCATGGCAACGCTTCGACGCCATAAGTCTGCTATGCTACGGATGAACGCGTATGCGCAACTAGACAAGGATAGAGGAGGCCCCCAAATGCAACTATCTCTTTCTATTCGGTGAACGCATTACTCACAGCCCGCCTTCGCACTCCCGTTCTCTGTTCTGTTACATCTCTGGTCTTTACTGCTCACCTGTAATCCACAATCGTTTGGCGCCTGCAACAGCAACTGCCTCCGTCGATCACTTCTGTGGGCGAACTGCTGCCGGATATTTTCAGCGTAAGCGAGTACGAGTTTCTCCTTTTCCGTATTGACGTAGTAGCTTTCGGGAAAGCATGTCCTGCCCTCATAGTTAGGCACTTCAATAGTGGGCCAGCACAGCGGGATTATACCCAGCTCGTAAATGACTCTCTTAAGGGCGTCCAAATTGAGGCCGTCCTTCACGTCCTTCACGCTGAAGAAGTGAGGATCTACGGAGTAGCGCCTCTCCGGGATCCCATCGTCATCAGCCTCCGCCGCAGCCACATCCATATTTCTAGAGATTAGACTTTTTTTTTATCTCATTTGATCTGATAGAGATCTCGACATAAACCGGCGAAATGTCAAGCGCGTTGTTAACTGGTTGCTAAGAGACATACTAGTAGAACGTTTGTATGAAATCGCTGGTATCCGGGTAAATAAGTACAGCAACCATGGTTGCTAAGCAAGCTGATAGCATTCGAAATTGAAATACCTATTATATTATGACAGTCGCAAGACACAACGTTTAACCGAAAGGGAGCGAGAAGCGATTAGAACAGGGATCGCACAACTTTCATGACAAAAGATCCAAATTTAAAATTAAATTTATTTATTTGGCTAATCAAAAATGTATACACATGTCAGCGTCCACATTGGGGGGTGTCAATTACTACGGGCGAACCAGCCACCCCAGGGAGTTATAACGACATAAGGCCATTCTGTATTCTATAGACTGAAAGTAAAAACTGTATCCTATGGACCAACACAAGCCCAGTGAACCTACGCTAACAGCCCATAAGAGTTCAACTCCTTACCGCGAAGCACTGTGAACATGAACCAGCAGGCTAACCTAGAGCCCTTACTACAGTTTGTATGGAGCAACGATATAGATGTACTTTTTAATTCGTAACTTTGTAGGATTACTCTAATAAACAAACAAGGAAATAGGTGTTTCATGTTTTTTCAAAATTACCGGTTGGCCCATCAAATGTCCCAGTCAAAATAAATGAGCCGCGGTATTTTTCAAAAATCGAGGGCACCGGCGTGTCAGCGGACAGTGGCAGTGCGAGGGTGGGCTTGCAATGGCCAATTCAATTTCTTGGATAAATCTAACAACCTCTCCATAATGGCAGGATGTGGAAAAGACGATAATTGAAGACATTATTTCAAAAACAGCAGATGTCCATTTTTTCGTGAAATGACAATTTAATGCAGTGCGGTAGATGTCGCTATTGCGCACATTTTCTGCCTAATTCTTTTTTGCATAAATGCAACATGTCCTGAGTTATAAGCTAGAAAAGTTTGTTTGATTCCGTCAAAAACGATTGATGTCCATGTAGCGTCCGGTCAAAAACAACGGATGTCCATGACATGTGCAGTTTTTGACAGAAATTCATAGAAACGACAGCGGCTGTCACTTGAAAACATAACCTCACTCGGTGAATCTCGCTCCGAGACTTTTTTGGATAATGGACGCGATACCAGACCCTGGTAATATTCGGAAGAGAAGAAAGAAGGAGAGAAAATCTCTTAGTATAAAGACAAATAAAGTACATGGCAAACAACACATAAACCATGCTGGCAAGCTCATTCAAGGAAAAGTGGTTGGACCAGATTGCAGGTAAATATTTGAAACTTATATTCACATACTTTATAAAATACCATCGCGTCTGTTTTTTGGAGGGGTACAGATTATTGAGCTCTCTTATGTTTATTTTACTTCATCCACGATCATACAACGTTTTAATGCTTTTTCGCCGGTTCTTGTAGCTGCGTGCTGTACTTGTCGGTAGGTTTTTCATATAAACTTTAGTTTTCCCTACCTACCTATATAAAAAATAATAAATTCGAACTTTAGTGATCTATTTTCTATTGTTACAGGTGTAAACGGCATGAGTGCTTCCATAATATTAACGAGTCTGAAAGAAATTCTATTCTGCAAGAGCTCTACAAAATGAATAGCAAGGATCTACAGGACACACATCTTTGTGGTTTGATCAATGTCGATCTAGTCGCACGTCGACGGTCTCGAAAGCAACAAGTCATCATGGACGACACCAACTACCAGAAATCTGCATCGTTTTCCTACAAAGTTCGAGTACAGAGAGAAGCTGTCACACATGAAATATTGGTATGCATTACAGGTTTTCTTGCCATTCACGGCATAACTTCTGGTCACCTGCGACATATTCAGCAAGCGTTAGTCAGTAATGCAGCAGCTCCAACAGATCAAAGAGGAAAACATGACAATAGATTAAAATCATTGCCCCAGGAAATAAAGGCTCTTGTTGATGGTAGCAAGGGCGCGAGTATCGGCCCGCTGGATAACATACCTGGCTATCTCGCGGATAAGGCGTTGGCCTCTTACGGGCATTTTGCGGAGCTTGACGGTGGACTGTTTATGTCCTAAGTATTGTGCGCTCACCTCACGGGAGACAAAACTATTATATTTCCTTAAAACTTCCGGAGGTGAAGGGTTCGCCCGTTGTATTCGACAGCTCTAGTTGCACTTCAGCCTATCCTGGACAACGACGATTGCAACATCGCCGAAACGTCGGGTGCTACAAACTTCACGCGGTAAATTTGTTTTATCTTATGTATAATGTCGAGCAACCGCGGCAGTCTTCGATTTAATATATAACTGATTCCTAATATAATCAAAATCCTATTTTATAAAGAAACCTTGTCAGAAAAATAGATACTGAATCCGCATAATATCTATCTAAGTACAAAAACAAATAATAAAAATAAAATCTCACATAGACTATTCCTAGTAAGGTGAGATTTATGAGTACTGCTATGATGAGCCAATAGTAGGGAAGTTAAATTATGAAATCATAATATATGGTGGGTCATAAAAATACTGAAATCATTGTAGTATAGATATAAGATTACATTTTAGAATATGTACAAATAAAAATTAAATTAGTGTAGCAATATCCGATTCACCATTAAGATTGCTAAAATAATTGGTAAACGTTGTTAGATTGTAAAGGAGGATGCTCATCATCCTTCACTAGATATCATATTTCGCTATAGTAAGCCTCAGCCTCTCTGGGTTGCTCTTTAGTCAAAATTTCTTTACCACAAAGGAGATTATTTAAACATCACTGCTCGTCTTGCGACCGTCGATTGGGAGACTTTGCTCAATAACTGTTCTTTAGAGGATGCATTAGATAATTTCTACCAGATTATTAACGATGTCATTGAACAATTTGTCCCTCTTCGTAAACCTTCCAGAAATAGCCATCCGCTCTGGTTTTCTTTACCTTTAATAAAAATAATGAAGGAAAAGTCTAAATACCATAACAAATAGAAAAATACCATAATTCTTCCGACTATGACACTTTTTGTATGTTGCGAGCTCGACAAAGACGCGTTCAAGCAGAATGTTTTAAGAACTTTATAAATCAATGCTAATGTGATATATAACCCATTCCCCGGAAAAGTTCTGGCTGTATGTGAAGAAACTTCGGAAGAATGATAGAATTCCGCAACATATGACCTATAACAGCAACTCAATCAGCGTTGGCTCTTAAATATCCGAAGCGTTCTCTCAGTATTTTGAATCCGTGTTTGCGGATATCCCAACTTCCGCATCTCCATCACATATTATGGCGTCCAGCAATATTTCCCCAATAGCGACTATTAGCAACATCGATATAAATGTGGATAAGTACCTTAAAGCAGTTGATAAAAAGATAGGTGCCGGCAGCGACTCGATTCCTCCCCGCTTTATCTATAACTGTGCTGCACAACTTGCAAAACCTGTCAGCATGTTATTCATGTCGACGAAGGACAATTTCCGATAAATGAAAGGAGGCCCATATCATACCAATCCATAAGGGTGGATGCAAATCAAAAGTCGAACATTACCGACCAATCTCTATCTTACCTGCTCTAAGCAAGGTTTTCGAAAAGGTAGTCTTCGACCAAGTTTATCCTGTTCTATCCTCGTCTCTTCCCAACAGCAACATGGGTTTACACAGCGACGCTCTGTTTCGGCCAATCTATGTGAATTCACAGACCACATATCACGCCAAATGGATAATCACTCTCAGGTCGATGTTATATATACCGATTTCAGCAAGGCATTCGATCGAGTTGATCATGCGATTCTAATTTCTAACTCGGCAACATCTTTATACATGGTTAAATTCCTTATTTATGAGAATTAATATCCTTCCAAGTTGACGCGACTAAAAATTTAGGTATTTTTGCAATGCCGATGAAAGTATGCCGTATAGTTTTAGAGGTAACTTTGAAACGGCCAGTTGTCGGCGCGCACCATAATTCGCGACGAGCAAGTATAGCAAACTCTTGGTCGTGAACAGTTTTGATCCGCGAGTAAATTTATTCTTTAATTATCTGGTAAAATTGTATGTTTTCATAATTTTTAAAATACTTAAGGCTATTTTATTCACTGGCATGCTAAAAGAAACCTAGCATGCCAGTGAATAAAATAATTTAATAAAAAAACATTGAAATAAAAAAAACTAATACAAATAAAAACAATAAAAAGTATCTATAAAAAACTTTTAACAATAAAAATGTTACATAATAATTTAAATACCTTCTTTAACGACAAATTCTTGTTCTTCTGGGTTAACTTCTTTAAGCCGGAAATAAATAAATTGGAGTTAAAAAGAAGTCTATCTAAAAAGTCAATACACGGATCTTAGTAAATAATAATTTATTGTTACTACACGGAAGAAAAACCTAGAAGATGTTTTTGTTTGAAGACTCCGCAGCTTTTTCAGATAACTCTCCGATGGACGACGTTGCGTGTTTGATCACATCATAGACATGAATTAGGACTTTATGTACATAAAATGGTAAATAATATCAAGAATATACTTTAATATGGTAAATATTACCGAGGATTTGTGTAACTCTTAGGTGTAACAAGTTAAGCGGCGGAAACGTGAAAATTCTTCCAAAAAATTGTCCAACCCTTTCACAGTAAATTTTTTAAACTGATAATCATAATAATATCATCAACTTGATAACATTATATTGCAAAATCTACTTCTATTTCAAGTGATTTTTCCTTGTTACGTAGGTATAGACCTATATTTTTATAAAAAAATGTTTGAAATTGAGATTGAAAAAGACTGTTATCCCACCTACCCATACCCACCTACCATACCCATAGCTCATTTATTTGAGCTATATTCTCGCTCGAAAGCAACAAGCCATATCACGTACGTTCGGGTTAAAAAAACTCGAAAATATTGTCGTCGGATTACCTTACGATTTTAGAGGGCTCTAGATGATCAAAATTGTTTGTCAAGCACGTGAATTTTTCGTGCTTGACAAGCAATTTTGACCTTCTCGAAACTAAGCTTGATGGATTGAGAAGCAAACTACGAGCTGTGGACAATGCTTGAAGAAAATTTACGTTTTTGCAAAGGTTGTCAAGCTTTGGTTGACCACCTAGGAAATGCTTCTCAAGCAACTCTCATCCAATGGTCTGGAACCTTCTGATTTTTAGATTTTTCTATTTATATTACTGAGAATAAAAGGAATAGGTATTAAGGTTAGATAAAAGTTTTTTTTAGATTAAAAAAATGTGCGGATCAGCTCCAAAGCGCGATTGGAGTTTACTCATTAATTCGGCGTGAAGGCATACATTTTGGTGATATATATGGTCCACAATTATTGATACAGGAAAAAAACTCTTTTTGACCAGAGCTACAAACATCTTCGAGTCTCCTCCCAAGTCGTTATGTCACTAATTTGACAACAGACATTTTTTGCTCGTTACCAGAATTAGCGGAGTTGTTAGTTACAAATAAAGCTGACACATATGGAACAATAAGATTCAGACAGAAAGGAGCCGCCAAAAATATTGGTTTTCCTAATAAGGTTGCTCGTGGATACATTAAAGCCTACAGAAAGGGGAAAATCATGGTGATGAGATGGAGAGATAAAAGGGATGTGTTTTGTCTCTCCACTGTCCATAGCTGCACAATGGTGCAAGCTGAATCGTGTAAACAATGCCCAAATGTGGCAAACGACTATAATTTTACAGTGGGGGCAATAGATCGGGTTGACCGGCATTTGGCGATTCGCCCTATTACCAGAAAACAGGGGAAAAATACTACAAAAAATGATTTTCCAATTGTTGGAGCAAGCACTAAAATGTGTTGTACAAAATAGGACGGTGTATCAAATAACTTTAAATTTAGAGAAAATGTAATCTCTCGATGTTTAGAAAATTACCATGCAGCAGAGTTTTCATCCAAAGGGGGAAGACCATCAAGCACCCCAATCCCTTTACGTCTAACTGGTAGACATTTTATTGACGTAATTCCCCCTACCGCATGCAAACTGAATGCTGCAAACTGTTGTGCTGTTTGCTGCTCCAAAGTAGATGAAAGAGGGATAAAATCCTTGTAGCAGTGAGGTCCATAGCTATCCGTGGACTACGACTCATTTTTGTGATTGGTTTGTATGAGAAGGGAATTGATAATAAGTCATAAATCTAGAGCCTTTTCATATTAAGCAGTTCACATAGAAAGTGTAATATAAAATTGGTCTAAGAAAATTTGTTGTACTAATTTTGTACACCCAGCAATCACTGGCTACCTCATTTTCAGAATGTACCGAGATTAGGTTGATTGATATATTACATTCAATACAAAATATATTTGAACAAATATTTAATAGATTATTACAAAAATTATTCGGCGACATTTTATGTTGACTACATCTGACTTGCAAAGGATGCAAAAAAGTGTCATAAATGGGTCTATTATGTAAAAATGTTGTGGTCGTAAACAAGAAGATGTCATAAACATTTGTAAACAATTGTTGTTGAGAAATAAAATGAAAAAAAAACAACGATTTTTTGCCTTTTGAATAATATCCCAAAGGTAGGGCGGTTAATACAGAGCTATGCTTATGAAAGCTCAGCTGAGGTGATGTGGGCATGTAGTGTGTATGAAAGACGACCGCCTCCCGAAAGCCGTGTTGTATGCCCAACACTCAGAAGGCGTACGCAAAGCGGACAGCATCTACGCTATAAATATGTTTTTAAAAGACACCTAACCGCCAGTGGTATTCCACCTGAGAGCTGGGAGAGGGCTGCTCACAAACGCAGCGAGTGGCGCTCCACGGTGACCACAAAAGTTAAAGAGTTTGAGGAAACCCGGCTTGAAACCTCGACTCCAACCACAAACAGCGCAAAACTCGTTCGAAGCCCACTTACACATACACTTACAACACTGCGGTGAACTCTACTGTAGTGGTTGTAATCAGACCTTTAGAAACAAACTGGGCTTCACGAGTGACTTCCGCGCGCATCTTCGAAAAAGTCCTGTCAACCAAGACGTCGCCGTCGTCGGATCACGGTGAGGAGGACATCATCATCATCATCATAAGAGACAGTAGGATTGAGGCGAATCCGTTGTCGCGGGTGTTACACTTAGACGCCTAAAATGGCAAAATAGAGAGACACACGTCGCAACACAACCGGCAGATACCTCAAACTGAAATGGCACATCAGTTGTCAAGCCAATGTTGCCAGGTCGAATATGTATGTTTAGGTAAGAACCAAACGGTGAAAATGAAGTTTTTAGGCAATTGGGATTTGGGATTTTGTGGAATTTTATTTACCACACAAATAGAATTTCATTTACTATATTCTACAGTTGATTCTAGATTAAATCCCCTTGTTTCCCAGAAAATTTATCTGGCATGTTTTATTCCCTCATTGTTGAGTTTTCGTTTTTTAATACGTTGATAATGCGTTCCTTTTTTCGACCTATAATTTGCAATTAGAAAAATAAATCAAACCGGGACAGGGTTATGATACTTAATTTTAATCAATGGAACTGAGAACTGAGGAAAATGAGACGAAACCGTTGTTGAGGCGTTACATGGTATGCTGGCTATCCTGGCAGCAGCATCATATCTATGTCTTGACACTTACGTATCGTTTGAGGTAACAAGTGTTGGACAATAATGTATAATTATTAATATTCTGTTTTCAGAAAAAAATATCTCAACGGATCAACTTAAGATGACGGCCCGTACCCGCCCCACCCCGCCCCGGCCTTCCACCCGGCCCGCCACGCGCCCGCGAGCTTTCGATATATACATAAAGTTAGGGAATACGTCCCACCGTTGGCAGTGGTCAATTACGAATGACTTTCGGCTTTTCGCGTCGTCTAATATAGTCGATTTGGCTTTTCAATTATAATATAATAAATTATCAAATGAATAGTTTTTTATAAAGTAAAAATTATATTACAATAATAAAATAACTTAACATTACTGTGTTGTTCTTTATATAACTCAAAAGTGTCTTTAATAAATAGGAAAAAAAATATGTTTGGCCATAACATTTCTGAAAATTACGTAATTTCAAACATTTTTTTTGCTTATTTTTTTGTATGGAAGTTGCAAAAACTGCCTTGATACTATGCAAATAGACCATACGCTGGTGTAAACAGTATTTTTTAATATTGAGAATCATCTCTAGGGTTTTCAAAAACTGGAGACAAATCTCGCTCGGTAACAGAATAAAAATAATTTACAATTTATATGGAAATAATTTACCAATTTCGCTTGGGCTAAATGATAGCTTAAGGACTGGGTTTTTAAAATCCGGCAAAATTGGATTAAAATTCTTTTTCGTGTTCTCACAACCAGCCCAGATAATTATGCTTCATATAGCTTTTGGCCGCCACGGTTTCTTAAGGATCCTCCATTCCCCCATCCGAAACCTAGCAAAAAAGAGCGACGAAAGCCTGGCAAATGTATCAAGAGCTCATAAAGTGGCAGTGGCATCGCTGCCTGTTGCATATGCCATACCAACATGCATAAAATGTATTGATTCGAAGAGTAACACGCCGCTCGGTTGCACTTTTCTACCCCATCTGCGCAGGTGCAGAATAGAGAATCAATCAAAATGTATATCGAGAATAAACACACCTCTAGAGGCAGACGACTGTGACGTTTCATCAGTCTCTCTCTGTCTATGCGAAGTTTTACTTCTCGTCGAACGTGTGTCCCTGTTACTTTTCCAATATGTGGGTTACGCGAAAAAGGTTATACATCTATCTAGCTTGTGTTGTACATACTTTATACAGAATAAACATTCTGTCGATAATCATAATGCAAATTCAAATTGTATATTGAGTTTACAAATAGAAAGTCGCCAAAAAAGGGAGACAATCGTAACTGATTGGAAAGAAAGAGTTGGGTGATTGTATATGGATATACAAATATCTACATAGTTTTATAGTATATACTATAGATACATACCTATATTAAGGAATCCTTTGTTAAGGAGGTACGTGAAAAGCTGATTATCAGATCGGATTGAATTAGCATACACATACAAGCACTCACAAGCGTTCGCACTACAGATACACTCACCCAACGACATATACATACACGCACACACACTTACACACGCGCACATACACGCTCTCCATCACACAAACACGCACCAACACCCATACACTCGCACATAGCGATTTTAACTGTTAGTTTCAATTCTTTTTTGGTTTTCTATGTCTTGTATTGTTTAGCATATTTTGTAATCCTTATATAGCAAATAATTTAAAACTTCATTGGCTTTACTACTGTTATATATTATGCTTATATGTTATTTTTTATGCTGTATGTTTTTAACAAAAATAAAAATAAAATAAAAATATACACATGTCGTATTGTGAATATATAGATATAGATATTTATAGTAGGCACTGTTGTGATGCATAATAAGTATATAAATAAATAAGTTTATTTAGAATATGTTTATTGTAGATGCTCGTGTTTATTACATAGAATTTTACATGTTTATATTATGTGTGTTTAATATTCTTTTATTATATTATGTGTTTATGGTTTTCAAACTTAGGTACTAACAAGCTCATTTAGTTGAATTGATTTGAATAGGTCCTTGAGGACCGACGGTTGATTAAGGTTAAAAATGTTTATGGTGGAGAAACGGAAATCTTATGTACACATCAGCCTGTAAGCGATAGAGTTTTTCCATAGTTCGTGTCAGCGCGAGAGAAACGTACGAGAATAGCGAACCACTTGCAGTGGTACGAAAAACCACAAGTTTTCAACAAGATATGAACTTTCTATAGTATTGTGGATGACCCACTCTGCGTCTGCTCTGCTCTCGTACGTTGGAAGTCCTAAGCGTCCACGAAAATTAGGAAGTTTTGAAAAGCGCCTTTGGATACCTTCTACCCTGCTTTTATAAACCAAATATTGCGGATTCCACATTCTGCTTATTAAAAGTTTCCTCCACGGTACAGATTTTTTCGTCAGTAAGCAGGATTTTTTTATAATCCTCTTTACCCTACAGAGACAACAGGAGTCTTGATTTTTTTATATATATATATTCAACGGTAAGGCGCTGTTCTGTTTGTCGTTTGAAAGCCCTAAGGCTCAAGTCTTCTTTAATGATACGGCTCATGGTTCTCGGCGCAATATCCATTTCTCGAGCCATGATTTTTGACGTGACAACGTTTTATAAATCGATGGAGCCTGCTGCACGTACGAAAAAACATGACTCATGCGGCGTTACCTCGCTCTGAGGCGTTCCATTTATTATATTTATTATTCAATATAAATGCTGCCATCTACCGGCAGCATTTATATTGAAACAAGAATTATTTACTAACCTCAGTCTAAAACAGTACGAATAAAAATCACTAGATTGATTTAAATTCTTGACATAATTTTATATGTATTCTGATATACGGAATGTTATTACTAAACGGACAATTTTCTTGTGGGTACAACGAAGTGCAACGAAGTAAGCAACCTTTATTTATAAAAAAAACGTGTGGCACTCGGGGACTGCCGCGGTAAAGCTATTGCATAGCATTTTTAACAACTTATGCAATAATAATTATTTATTTATTTTATTTTTTCTGATATCAGATAATTGCGCTCTATCGGAAAACGTTGAAATTATTCCGAATCATTTGCGGCTGCGGTATAAAATGATTCGGAATAATTTAAACGTCTTCCGATAGAGCGCCGCGCACGAATTTTTTATTCGATAAAGCAAAAAAAACGGATTATTCGAAAAAAATCGTAGATAAAAAGATAGATAATTATATTATCTTTAAAATAGTGCAGGTTTCATAATAATACGCCAGATAGTATTTGCGTAGTAGTCGTTTTTGTGTTCGGTTAGACCTAATTTCACAAATTAATTACACTATGCAATATAAACAAAATATAAAATATTCAAAGCTAAGAATATTAGGAAAATGTTCTTGTTTAACATATATTTTTTTCGAATCGTAAGCAGTACTCGTTTAGACGTAATTATCAGTTTAAAATCATTAATTTTCGTTAAGAAATTTCTTCATTCGGTCGCCGCGCTGGCCTAGGCCCGCGATAAAAGCTATGCAATAGCTTAAAATTAAAAAGTATGAAAAGTATCATTACGATGCGCTATCTAGCGGTTGGTAAAATGTCGCTGATATTGTTTATTTACGACGTAGGTATTACCTACCGCTAGATCGCGCAGCGTGCTCAAACTCTTCTCAAACCGTTATTTAACAGTTTGAGATTTCAAACTTTCAAATTAAAAAAAACAATAAACTTTAAACAATAAACAATTATACAATTATACTGCTATACAATAATACATTTACATGTTGTAGTCAAATCGGTGAGTATAAAAGCATATATTTTTGGGTGTTTGTAATAAGCAATATCAGAATCTTAAATGAAACTGCTTCAAATGCAACCATTCCATCAGATTTCGATTGATTCGCGACTTCACATTGTCGATGACCTGTGGTGTACGAACCGTGTGAGGCCGGCCAGATTGTTTACGGTCGTTTACACTTCCAGTATAAAAAATCATATTAACAGTATGATACACAAAAACACGCCTAATTTTCAACAGTTTAAATAAATCGAAAATCGAGCTGTTTCTATTCCACGTGTATAAAAAGCAATAACAGTAATACGGTTCTCTTTGTCCGACCATTCCATCATGACGGCTCAAGTTATACTGAAATGATTTGGCACATTGGTAGAGCACGTATCAACAGTCGAAATTGGCAACATAACATGGCAAAATCTATCTGGGTTAGCTTTAAATTATGTTAATATATAAGTCAGTTACAAACTATTTTGAATATATCCTAGCACCGGTGCACTATACCATCTTCTTAAAAAAAAAAATACGTGTGGCACTCGGGGACTGCCGCGGTAAAGCTATTGCAAAGCATTTTTAACAACCTATGCAATTATAATTATTTATTTATTTTATTTATTTTATTTTTTCTAATATCAGATAACTGCGCTGTATCGGAAAACGTTGAAATTATTCCGAATTATTTGCGGCTGCGGCAGCAAATGATTCGGAATAATTTGAACGTCTTCCGATAGAGCGCAGCGCACGAATTTTTTATTCGATTTATTCGATAAAGCAAAAAAACCGGATTATTCGAAAAAATCGTAGATAAAAAGATAGATAATTAATTTATCTTTAAAATGGTGCAGGTTTAATATTAATACGCCAGATAGTATTTGCGTAGTAGTCGTTTTTGTGTCCGGTTAACCTAATTTCACAATTTAATTACACTATGTAATATAAACAAAATCTAAAATATTCAAAGCTAAGAATATTAGGCAAATGTTCTTGTTTAACATATATTTTTTTCGAATCGTAAGCATTACTCATTTACACGTAATTATCAGTTTAAAATCATTAATTTTCGTTAGGAAATTTCTTCATTCGGTCGCCGCGCTGGCCTAGGCCCGCGATAAAAGCTATGCAATAGCTTAAAATATTTCAGAAAGGTTTCAGGAAATACCAAAATACTCGAAGTTGACTATTCTAATCGGATTTTTTCTGTATTTTAGAAATTAAGAGTTTTCTGAGGATTGTTTCATCCCACGAGTTCATAACTCCCTTGTATTGGTAGCAGCACAAAACAATTATTTCTACATGTTTATCTATTACCAATTACATATTGCAATAAAGCATTCAGCATCAGCTCTTCATGGGGAAAAATAAAATATCCAAACGTATATATAATAAACGGCTGAGCAAAGAGTTATAAGCCAGTTTTAAGCAGATGCGGACTCTAATTTCATTTTTTGACCGAGATTTTCATTTTCGTTTTCGAGAAAATTTTTATTTATTCGCACACGCAAATAGCATCTGGTTGACAAAACGGTCTGAGTATGTATACGGTCAAAATATCAATTCTAACGATTGAATTGACATAATGTACCTAGCAACACGAGTGTTGCATGGTGCATGCATGAAAAGCAACTTAGGTTCAATAAAACAATATTTGCTGTTATTATTCTTGTTTTTATTCCCTTTAAAAAATATCCCATTTCTTCGTGGTATTCGAAGAGTCTTAAAAATACTGAGTCAAATAAATACTGTAATTATACATATTTCATATGTATATGTTCAGTCCTCGTTAGATGACTGCGGCGGAACGGCCTCGAACAGCATCTGGATCAGGTAGGTGATCTTGGCTGAAATAAAATATACAAAATACTTTTTGAATACAGAATACTTAATTTTAATTCCATTACTTTGAAATTTTATTTAAATGCCTTTCGGACCCCAGTAACCTGGCTCGTTGGAGCTATTCAAGGGATAGTCCATGTCCTCTTTGTAGCAATACCCCTTGAACAGATAGACATATTGTAACTGGCTGCAAGCCTTAGATTAAGGACGGTACACTTACAGCTATGATAAATTCCTTGCTGTCCCAACAAGGGTCTGGCAGTACTCTAAACACCTCAATACAATTTCTACGGGATAGCTCTAAAGGCCAAAAACATTCCACTATGTTTGGATTCTGGAGGTCGATACGGTCTCTAAGCAGTATCGATTCCCTGAAAGTCTCGAAAGGCTCTTCGTCCAGATATAACTCTTTACTCCATATCTCGAAAGCTGGCTCTTACGGTAGAATTACCTGTTCCATGGGAATCAAATATCCCAAAAGACCATGAGTACTAATTAAATAAATACCATCATCTCGCAAATGCCGTCACTCGAAACGGCTTCACTGTTCACCTTCACGTGGTGAAAGATGGCGCTCGTGGCCTGCCAGACAAATCTCTGTGTTACCTCTTTAAAGATCTATTTCTCTCTAGGAAAATAATCAACTCCTTCATAGATAAATCTAAATCCGCAATTTCCGCATCTTAACTTCTATGGCTTCGAAGGGTGAGTGAATGGGTGGTAAGGTGAACGCTCACATGTGGCAAGGCAGCTGTCCTAAACCTACCAGAGCCGGTCGTTAGTCCGGATACCACCGCTCTCCCCACAGAAGTGTAATAATAGTATTACGATGGGCCCGACTCTGGTCGGTAAATTTCATGGTAGCTTTGTTTGTATATATTATTTATTTATTATTACAGAGCACTATTATTAGAGAGCATTATTAAAATGATGTTATGCCAATGAGAAGCCTTCACTCTATACACAGTTAGTTGTGAAATTGCTAACAACTGATATTTCTATTTATGTGTATGGTTTGTCTTGCAGAGGACACTCGAGTAGAGCTACTTTTTTGGGGAAAGATAAACAACAACACTCTAACAATCAATTATTATGCATAACATATAGGCCAACACCATAAAAAACTGCACAGAATACCTGCAATCTGCAATCTCATGATATGCAATAGTCCACTTAATACATAATAATAATGATATATAACTACTTTTGTTTATAGTTGTTATATTTATATTATATAATTATTTCTGGATATTTTTATGTGCGTACATGTTAATTTTCTGTAGATGTGCTATAATGGATCTTTTAAATTAGCAATATTATAGATTTCCTTCAGTTTATCAGGCGGCCGATTAAAAATTTCAAGCCAGACTTCGATCAATACAGACTATTGATCAATACAGACTATTGATCTGGAACTCTGGTCGTGCGGGGTTTAATCGCTTTGCGCTAATGTGTCATGCCGATAAACGTCCTTGTGGGATATTGCATTGCTAAGAGCATTATTGAGGGAAAATGCATAAACGGTCAATATCCCCTTTTTTTTCGACATGATTGCCAACATGAACACCACGTATTGATTCAACACCACGCACTTATAGCTCGTCATGGTAATTTAAACACATACCTACTCCACAGTTCACTGCGAAAAAAGATATGTACGTGGGTTCCTAAATTAACGATCTCCCTAATTGCAATAATAACCTAACGGGACCGTGTTGCCTGTGTTTTCTAAAGTCAGTCCAACTCCCGCCTCAACTTCCATCCGGTAGCCTCCTCGAAAAGGGACTGACCTAAAAACCTAATCTAACCTACATTCGTTGACAGTTGGAATCGGAGATTCAGATTCGGGGAAACACCTCGAGCGGAACAAGGCCGTTCGCTAGCCGTGCCTTCTCGACTGTGCAATCCGGCGAATAGCCGGGGAAGTCTGGAAACGTACTTTATCTAAGAAGTGGGGGTAGTTGTTAACCTAGCGTCATCTAACATCAGAAACGATCCTTTGGCCGTCCGATCCAAAATTTGCCTGGGTTTGGGAAATCCGCCTCACAATTTTGTGACCTATCTAAATACATTAACTTACGACTTTGACAGGTAATGAATGCTACTGCTCTATTTGAAGGTTGGTCACGATTTTCGTCTTTGAGATGTTCATCTTCAATCCAACTTTTTGGGATTCCTCTTTTAGTTCTTCGATCAAGGACATCACTTCTTCAAGGTTATCGCCAAAGCCGAAGACCAATCTAAGATTTGGCAATCTCTCTCTGGTAATGTTAGTACCTACTTTTTCCATCCCAGTTTAAATTTTGGATATATCGTATTCCTTATCGCCTTATAGTTCTTAATACTTAATACTTACGCATAAACGTCGGTATCTTTTTGTAGTAGACGAACGGCGTGTAGACCAATATCCCAGAAAGTATAAATCCGAGTGCGACGAAGTATTTGTATGGATTCGGGTCGTAAATGATTGGAACGATGGACAGGAAGATGGCCACTATAAGCACGAACCACGGTATGACAATCGGCACTTTGTACGGCCTTGGAAGGTGGGGTTTAGTGTGTCGGAGGACTATCAGGGAGACCATGGCGCCGCCGTAGAAGAACCACAGAAGGAAACTGGCGAACTCGATGAGGAGGCCGATGTTGCCAGTGAGCACGCACAGCATTGCCAAGAAACCCTGAAACAAAGATTGGGTTATTATACTATGACACCCAGTATGACCACTAGGTTCACATCCTCCTAGTATTCATCAACTGGTTTTGAGCTAATCGAAGCAGTCAGCACCAAGGGGGGCATCCATATATTACGTAACGCACTTTCAGGGAGGCGGGGGAGGGGTATGATTTTGTAACATTTATTGCTGTGAAGAGGGAGTGTGTAATAGTTATATTATTATTGCTTAGTTGTAAAGATGTAGATAGTTAAACTCCTTTAGTAAGTAATCATTCTGGAAACTTTTTTTAATCGTTGGAGAGCAAGGACAGAATATAACGTCTATTCAAACCGGAAACTCTTTTTGTAACTTATATTACGTAACTATTAAACCAAGTAGTTCGTTTTAAATAACATCGGTTATTGACCTATCGTGCATTTCATTAATGATTTACACTGTTGCATATCCGTATACATTTAAATATTTTTTTCTTTTTAGTGTTTAGTGTTTCTTTTTAGGTTATTCATTGAATTATCTTGTCATTCTCGTAAATAATAAAAGATTTAGCCATTATATTTATAAAAACGGGTCTTACCGCATGATGTAACAATATCCTTAACTTTTACGGAGAGAATGGTGGAGGTAAGATAGCTTCTGAATACTATTATTATATCATACAACTATATGGGTTGATATGATTTTGTACATTCATTTACCGCTAAATCTGCTAAATCTGAATGCAGACATATTTTTGAAGAAATAGCGGATTTTTTCATAATAAATTAGTGTAGTTTTCTGTAGGTTTTTTAAACGAGTAATTTCCGGGTTCGGTGGAAACATTACTAAATTTCCTTTTGCAATAAAAAAAACCGAAATGTTCTTTTACTACAATTATTTTTAATACCACAATTTTATTTGAGCCGACGGTAATATTCTAAAACTGATATTGAATGGAAAATTAACCAAAATTAAGTTTTTTCGACATATTTATTAAAATAAACTTCACATACACCTGAAACTAAGTACTCTTCAAAAGTTATACGCTATTGAAAAGTTGTACTGAAACGTAAAGTGGGTCTTACAATATGGCAAAGAACGGTAGTATTATATTAAAGTTTTTTTTATTCCTAACTTGCTAGGTGAAGATCATTAACCACAACCAATTAGTTGAGAATTCAGCAAATCTATACCTTCAATTTTAAGAAAAGGTAAAATTAAAGTAGTCGCATTTTATTTCGATAGATAGATATCTTTATTGATAACACTTGATATCTTTATTGATAAAGACTATGCGTACAAAGAATTACAATAGGTCTACCTAAACTAAAATAGGTCTACTTTAAAATTTTACTATGGTTATATTCAAAAAACTATTCAACGAAATAAAATTTATGTTGTAGTAGAAAAATTTTGGCGGATGTTTTTAATCCCTCCAATGTTTCAGGACTAACCGACCGAAGGAGTGTTTAACCGACCTTAAGCGCTGGTTGGGTTGAGTTTGCCTGGTTGGGTTTTGAGGGTAATAAGTTATTAGGTAATAGCAAAGTATCCTTGTTGGTATATACAAAAGTTGTTACTTCCATGTATATGTACGGAACGGTTAGAATACTAAGACTTTTGAAAAACTCTCTAGCTGGAGTATTACGGGACCATGCGCTAAATATCGGATTTCCCTCTTTTGGTAAGTAAATACCCGCTGGTGGTCAACAGAGCGTGCCCACAGTTCGACCCCGTAGCAAAGGAGGAATGTACATATTTTAAGTATCATTTGCGTAGTGTTTCTATTAAAAATGTGGGCGCAGGGCAAACGAGCTAGCTTATTGCACAGTTTGCCAATATGTACGAGTACATCGCATCACAATCCAGAGTCAGTCACGAATCGTAGGATTAAGATCCCGCTAATAGATGTCGACGTATACAGAGTTCTACTTAATACATATAATGAATGAAAAGACAACCTGAAATACAACTGCTGGTGCCGGCGTTAGCCTTCTACTATGCACATATGAGAAGGATTCAATCATGTGACCTTCCCGTCCAGCGACGAAACACAATCTGAAATTAATAAATTAACATATCATTATACAATAAAATCCAGGTCTCTAAGTACGTCATAAGTGATAAAGAGGAATTGGCTGATGTTCATTTGTAGCAGACAAATATCATAGGAATCAGTGCCTTGTGCAATTCATTGACGAGGGAGCGAGATCTAAGAAAATCATCCCGAGGGAGGGAGACGAAATCTAAGAAAATCATCAAACTTTGGAAAACACCATCAATGGGTCAGTGTCTGAAAAGGTTATATTTCTCGCGCGGTTGCATGCGCTGAAAATGACGTGCCCTTCGTTCAGCCGCTCGGCGCTTTTATGACGATACCACATGTAGAGTACTATTGTGGCATTTATTAGATTTTTAATTAAAGAAAACCTTATTCGCTATGAGAAATGGTACTGAAGGTAATGATATCCTTTAATAATTGACAGATTTGAAAATATGTTTTATAAATACAGATATAAATACAAAAGGAGCTGCCACAGCTCATAATATTTTGCCGTACAGTGAAGTTGGCATATCTGCCATAAGAGTTTTCCATATATGTTTCCTAATAGTTATTTACACCCACTTGGACACGAACATTCACTAACGTGTGGAAAAAATAATAAGAAGAAGGTATAGAAAATTAATAGTTCGCTTTGATTTGTGTAAATGACTACTTATCGTAGAGTTTCTTTGTAAACGACATTTTCAGTCGCGGTAGCAGAAGCAACAAGGTAACTACTTTTTTTGCTTATAACTCAAAAACGAATGGATACAAATATTAATATACTAATATGTACTAATCGATTTCCAATTATCGATTTCTAGACAAAAAAAAATGAATCTTATCGCTTTAGGTCTCGAGATATTCAACCTTGAAATTTCGCAATTAGCTCTTTTCTCTCCGGCTTGCCTGACATTTCATATGGTATCTTAAAAACTATTCAACGAATTTTTATATCGTAAAGTCTATAACTAATGGAAATAGTTAAACTGCACATAGTAAAAAACTCGATCAAAATAAATCGAGTGATTCTAGACTTATAGCCGCACAGCATACATACAGACATACTGGGGTGTTAATCAAACGGGCGAACTTGTTATATCGAACCAAGGAGTTATAACAGCATCGGGTCGTTCTGACTCCTATGGAGTGAACGTGAAAGACTTAGTAAACAAAAACCATCCATTCTTTAACTACACCGACAAGCCTGTAAGATACCAGCGCCTTACCGTGAGGCACTATGAAGAGAAACCAGTGGTCGAGCCTCGCTCCCTTACTACCAGATTTGGACGGATTTCTCCTTCCTCCAGTCTGTCACAGATTTCAAGTCGCTTTTGCGGCCTCTACCATAGCGGACCTTGACGCCCTTTGCCCGGCAATATCGCACAGGATTGGGTGGCCAACGGTTAGTTTCAAGGATAGATGGCATAAACTCAACTAGCCCCGCTGCTTAGGAAACGTAAGTTTCCAGACCTCCCGGTTATTTTCCGGAGTGCACAGTGGATTGATTGTCAGTGTCCACATTGGGAGTTGTCAATTACTACGGGCGAACCCGTAACAGTCCAACGCCTCACCGGGAGACACTGAGAAGAACATCCAGCGTTCCAACCTTGTACCCTTACTGCCAGATTTGGACAGATTTTTCCGCCTCCAGTATGGTCAAAGATTCGATGTCGCTTGCGCGGTCTCTACCTGACATTAGCGGTACCTAATTCGAATTTATTGCGGGCCGAGGCGCTCTGTGGTCGTCAAACTCTCACGGTATCTAGAGACCAACGGATCGTTTCTCAGGATCAAAGACGGCAGACCAATAACTACTCACACTTCTTAGGAAACGTACGTTTCCAAACTGCCTTAGTTATTCGCTGAAGTGCGCAAACGATTGACTGATGCCGCACGGTGCGCAAACCGCTTAGTTCCGCCCGAGGTGTTCCCCCGAATTGGAACCTTCGATACCAACTATCAACGACTGTATGTTTCAACCGCAGGAAGACTTCCGAGCGTCCAGGTAGAGCCCCTCGTCGAGCAGGCTACCGGATGGGAGCTGAAACGTGAGTTGAGCCGACCTAAGAGAACACCGTCTGTGTTTTCTTAGGTCGGCCACCCGACCCAAGGTAGTCGGAGCATCTTGAGGAATCGACTACAACGGGCGAGCCCGTCACCACAGGACGTTCTAACGATTAGTCGTTCTATCGACCTGCAGTGAGCGTAGAAGACTTTGGACAATAACAATCCAACGTCTAGCTACGCCACAACCCGTGAGAGTCTAACGCCTTACCGCGAGTTAGCCAAGAATAAACCCGGCGGGCTCGAGATACTCGCGCCCTCACCTTCAATTGTGACCAGATTTCTCCGGTCTCTCGATTGGTTCCGAGTTCGAGGTCGCTTGCGCGGTCCTCTCCCTTGCGAAGCGGTGAAACGGAGTACACCGAATCTATCGCGGACCAAGGCGTCCTTTGCCCGGCTCTGAACCGGGATCGGATGGCCAATGGTCAATTCAAGAGCAGTCGCCGTAAGGTACGCAACCACCCCCTCTCTATAGGAAACAATACAGTTCCCAGACTCCCCCGACTGTTAGTCGGAGAGCACAATCGATTGGCTTGCGCCGCACGGTGCGCAGACCGTCCAGGAGCGCCAGAGGTTTTATTCCCAGGGGAGACTGGTTGACCCAGTGTCCTACCCAGGTTCGCACCCCGTGCGTGGAGGCCGTCGGATGGGTGTTGACCAGTGAGTGTGACCGACCCTGAACACATGGGTCGACGTGGCTAACTCATCATGGGCCCGTTAGCTCCCAGGTAGTCGGAACAATTCGAAACCAGGTAGAGAGACAGACATTGCGTTCATACGTAAATATAACTTTAAGGAAACCAACCTGGTGACTCCAAATTGCACGCTGAGCGCGCATCCAAAGGTGGCCATCACCACGCCCAAAGGGATAATAAAGCTGAAAGGGCCTAAGGCCCTTTCTCCAAAAGTAACCGCCACCGCCGGTACCGAAATCATCTCGGGAATAGACAGCACCGTCATGTAGGCCACGTTCATGAAAACATACAGCGCTGTGATCAGTGGCACCGCGATGATTATGCTTCTCGGTATATTTCTGCAAACAATAAAATACACAATGTACAGTAGATTACATGGCAGCATTGATTATATGTGGTACTAGATTGCTCAACATCATAGTGCGTTTTGGAAACCCTTATTTGCCGGCGACATGCAGGCGGCGCTGATAAAATTATCCGGCGAAATTAATAGCAATTTATTTGGCCATCCATAATAACATTGCTATAGCCTGCGTGCAAGTGCTAGTCACCGCCTGAGTTGCATCTCGTCTCTCGCTTCCGCCTCACTCCATCTATCATCCCCGTCTCACCCCCGTCGCCCCTCATGCGGTGACTAACATTTGCGCGCAGACTATAATGAATGTTTTTTTTAAATTAAAGAACGGATTGATTATAAGAACACAATATTGTAATCAATGATAACAATACTGACATTCAATTGGGCTCGATTGCGTTTCTTCGTGAACTAAAATCGGAAATTAGTCCGTGTGAACGAGACAGGGCAATACGCTATAGCGGAAAATGCGGAATGAGCCCGCCAAGGTCGAAGCATCTGAATCTTACACCGCACCAAATATGCTCGAATCTATTCGGACGAGTATAAGTTTGACAGGTAGTATTTATCTACGATCGTTAGTTCCATATTCCGCTCTAACGTATTGCTCTGCCTGGTTCGCTTGGACTAATTTTAGTTACTGTAACTTTGAACTCATAAAAAGGATATGGGCCTTATTATATCTATACTTTCGACATATATCATATGGCATCTTAAAAAAATAATACTTGCAATAGCTGTTTTTAAGATGCGCAAATGATAGTATGTTAAAAAAGTCAGTCAAAGAGCCAGTGGCGTAAATCAACGAGTTGGCACTCGACTGTTTTTTTTTTACCCACAAGGCTGATGCCTTTTCGTGGAACCCGCCTTGTTGCCTATCGGCAACATCTTCTAGGTGGGCATTTATAGCATCACGCAGTCAAACACTCTGGCGGTCACCCATTCCAGTATTGACCGCGCCCAACGCTGCTTAACTTCGAAACAACGAGGAGAACCGGTGTCAACGCGGCTACGGACGCTACTGATTCCTCATTCACAGTAGTCACCGAATTTAGCCTCGTGTGACTATTTCGTTCTCCCTAACTTGAAAAAATGGTTTGAAGGCAATACATTTTGACGAACGAGAAGTACATCAACGGCGTAAACGGCTTTTATGTAGACCTTGAACGATCATTATTTTTTTAATGGGATTTTATAGGACTTTTTAAATTGCAATTTTTTAATGGATACAAGTAAAAATCGCCAAAGGATAAATACGATAGTCATCTATAACAGGGGTGATATGGTCATTTAAGTATGTCTAGGCATTGATTTTATGGTCTAGGGTTCTCCGTATGCCAAAAGTCAATTAAATGTCAATGAAAAAAAACTTACACCGCCGGATTAATAATTTCTTCAGTTACTATGGTAACCGTACTCCAGCCGTCGAATGCCCAAAGCCCATTGTAGAAAGCGAGAGCCAAACTACCAGCATTCAGTTTCGTCCCTTGAAATCCTTGGTTTAAATTGGCGAGATTTCCTGAAAGTAATTACATTATGTTTAAGGCATGCGTTTAAAGAACGAATAATATATGTGCTTTGATCAGATTTATGATATAAACTATAAAGTGTTATTATTAGCCAACGGGCCCATTTTTCAAGACTTGATTCTATATGTAAATCAAATGATCAAACTAAACCAGATTTTTTATTTTGTTATTTTGCCTGTTATCTGAAAAAAAACATGTTTTTGATATTAGGAGATTTTTGTACTGAAGATATTTTTACATGGACTACTAAGTTGAAAGTTATCAACAACTTTTTTCGATTTAGGCTTTTGTTGCCTACTGAGAAAGAAAGATCAAATTATCCAAAAGTTTAACATAAAATACCATTTTTCTCAGTAACCAAGCCAAGAAAAATTATAGACACCTTTCAACTCAGTTTTTCATTTATAATAATCTCCTATATAAAAATAACTTCAATAACGTTATTAACTTATTTTTTAAGGAAAATTCAAAATCAAAAAAATATTCTTTTTCAATTTGCTTATTCAGTTTGATGTCATCAAAATCTATTAAGACCCATTCCTTCCTTTTCCCTCTCCCAACCCTTACTGTAAGCACTGTACGTATTGGAGACTTAAATAATTGAAACTATTGTTGAAAACATGTCATCGGCCAGAAATATTGTATTTAATGTAATTGTATTATATTTTGTAGCGCTGTATGTTTTCCTTAGTAAATAAATAATTAAATAACAGAGGGGCTCCAAGCCTCCAAACAAATCGTTAGGAAAACCCGAACTTCTTTTGCCCGAAGACACTATGGCTTTATAGAATCAAAAATTTAAAACACACAAATTTACACCATTTCCTTTGTTTATAGCATATATTATATAGTCGTACGGAGACTTTTGTTGTTGATTCAATTGCAAATCATTGGCTAATGATTCGGGGTCGTAGTGTTTTTCTCTTTGTAAATATTGGGTGATATCATGCCCTAATACGACAACACTTTATTCGCCATCACTAATTTGCAATGTCGAATATAAAGTTTGGCGACACTCACGATGCAAAACATCCTCACATATGTCGTCCTTATATTTGACCCACAAGTCGCTTAGATTCGAAGGGCAACACGTGTACATGATAATCGCAAACAATGTGCGAATTTTATGCGGTGATAAAGATATGACGGAATGAGAGAACAACTGTAAGAGTTGACACGCTTCACGGTATTTCTTACAAAAATGCCTATTAACGGTTCTCAGCTATTGAAACGACGTCGGACCGCGAACATTAACCAACAACAATGGAAGTATATGGATGCACAGCGCAGATTAGACTCAGAGCGTCTGAATCAAATACATTTGGATGCCGTTCAACTGATGTTATTTGTTTCCGACGCCGAAACGATTTCTTTGATGCGTTCCATGTGTAGTAGCGTGGCATTTCAGCTAACAGCAAAGTGCGAGCGAAAGAATCAGCTTGACAAACTGAGGAGAGGCTAGTCAATGTTGTTAACGGTGGCCGTGCCGCTCTGTCCGATGCGTTCTCTGGATTGAAGAACGCTCGTTTTCTGATTTCAAGAATTACCAAGTGTACAACTTTAGATTGTCGATTCGATGTTGTTAGCAATCAGGTCTCTCGAGTAACGCCTGGAACAGTTACTATCGAGCGTACAGGGCGAGATGTTGTTATAAACATCGCGAAGTCCATAGATGATATTCTTAAGCACCACTGCAAGCAATTTCGGATTCACAGCTTCATCTTGTATTTCGGCCGAGATGATGGAATCATCTCACATCAGTGCGGTTTGCACTTGAAGTAGGTTGCCGCACATTTGACTGACTTTGTCGACCTATGTTATCTCTTCTTCTCGACATTGTAATGAACACTGTAAAACGAAACGGAATTGTTTTCACGCTCACTCAAATCGATCGAAATTTCCATGAGGTCTTTACAGTATTGAAATCCCCAAACTAAGTCCAAAGTCGTGGTTGTCATTAAAAAAAACGGTTGTGTCACCCCAAGACTTTCCTGTCAAGTAGCCAGGAACGTAATTCATCTGCATATTAATATCATTATTACTACAACAACACCCCCCCCCCCCCCAACCTAGCGACACCCTTTAAAACTCGAAAATCGAAATCGACTTTGACTTTTTACTTTTTTGACTTTTTTGACTTTTTCGACTTTTTCCCTTTTTTTCGGCTTTTTCGACTTTTTCGACTTTTCTACTTTTCCGACATTTTCGACCTTTTCGACTTTTTCGACTTTTTTTACTTTTTCGACTTTTTTGACTTTCGCATTTTTTGACTTTTTGAAATTTTACACATTGTACGGATTGAATTACAGTTATGGATAGCGCAGCTGTCAAACAATACGATCGCCGCGATAGCCATCTAGAAGTGGCCAATGTTCCCAAAATGACCAATTTCGATTTTTTCGATTTTCAGTGGTTTCTTTGAGTTTTTCCTAAATATTTTTTTTTTGTAAACAACCCTTGAATCAAGCCAAACAAAATAAAAGAAAAATAACTCAAATCGGTCGAGTCATTTCCGAGATCCTGCGAGACTAACACACTGCGATTCATTTTTATATATAAGAAGAAGATTGTTTTTTAAGCCTATCATTGATAAAATAGACTGTTTAATACCATAAATAATTTCATACCTTTGCCTAACTCATAGATGCCTCCGAAAATGACCACGAGGCACGCAATGACCTTGAAGACAGAGAAGACATTCTGCACCTTCACATACAACTTCACACTGATGAAATTGATGAATGTTATAATGGCTGTGGATCAAAAGAAAACAATCACATTGATATTCATATGCAACAAGGAGGCCTTCCTATTGAACTATATTTAAATGATGCTCCCCGGAGGCCCAATCATAACGTCCCTATTAATATTTGGAACATAAAAGTTTATTTTATGTATACATATATTTTACAAGATTGGTAAAATAACCATTCACTTTTTGCATTTAAGAATATGCTCGTTTCTTTCTTGAATGTTGGCAATAAACTTGTTCAAATATTCAAATATTTCATTTGAATATTTGCGACATATGCGAAATATATGTATGTCACTTTCAGTACGCGTTTATATTCATCTATGTGAGGAATTTATAGAAGTTACGATTTTTCTACATTTTAATAGCTATTTATAGCCAGTCAAACCTTATTTCACTCAATGAATAATCTTTTGGCAGCTACATAAATAAAATTAAGTTATCACCTGGCGTCGCGGACGCCCGGAAACCAATCGGTTGTTGGTATCACCCGGCGAGTTGGCGCGAGCAGGGAGTGACAATATTCTATGAAGTAATCATTACTATTCTATGCCAACGCTTTTGGAGAATGTTGAGAATTTGGAAGTTAGATTTTGGCCAAACAAAATAATAGCTATATTCAGCAAAAATGGCCCTCATAATTTACACAAACATTGCGAGACAGAGAGGTCGCGTTGCGATTGACTTGGTCGATAGTCCGCGTGCACCGAGGCGCCGAAAAAAACCTTGTTATAACGTTGTATCAATAATGTTTCGATCATATTAAAACAATTGAATGGTGTGTGCAAAATACACCATTCGTATTTGAAGTATAAACTAGGTGTAACCAATATCTATACTCTGCTAATCGAGAATTTATTCGATACAATAACAGCAGACGTCGCTCAGTGAAGCAAAGACGAGCGCCAGCGTATTGAATTATTTATTTATTTAAGAATTGATTTCTATAAAACATTGATTTTGGCTACAAAAAATAACAGTAACCGAATGGCAGAACCTTAACCTCATGCTTATTCGTCAACTGGGAGTAACCTGTTCTAGGGTGGACAGCCCTGTCTAGTAATACAATATCTAGATCAAATAATATGTATACAATAAATTGTTTAAACGTGTAGTAAAATGCCCATAAAACTAAATGTCCTTAAAATGTTGTCCTAAAAATATTAATGCCATTATAAAATTCGTCATTAAAATTTAACATCAAATTCGGTTAAATAGATAAGACATATGTAATAGACTTAAACTAAAAGAAAGAGAAAAGTAAAGTAATGCGAAAAATTAAAGACAAAGAAAAGAAGGAAAAAGTCATAACGAAACTATCAAAAGTCATTAATTTGAAATATGGTAAGTATTGAAAAATTTAAAGTAATACATTTATTCGCTCTATACAGTTATATACACAAATATTCAAAGAATTTTACAATGGAGCCCTTGTGGGTTACGATATATCATCGTGTCATGGAAGATATGAGAATATATTATTATATTGATATGTTAACAAAAAAATGTTACTTAATTAGATTACTGTATTTTTTCTTTCAGAACAAGAAGCTAACATAAAAAAGGACCGACCCACCATTGTAAGAACATCTCCATTTGTATAGCACAAGACGTGAGTGCCCGCTGTGAAGACCGTTAGTGCGAGACATGCCGGTCTATTTGTTTGTTTCCTTTAACACAATCTATAGGAGAGTTTAGCTATCATCAATATGTGTTTTATTCCGCTCAATAAACCTGTCATTTCGTAATGAATATGCTGACCATGGCCTGAATCTATGTCCTTATGGGCCCACCCCCGTCAGTAATTGGTTGACAGTAAAGTTTTCGTTTTGCTGTTATCTCTAAACATATATTTTTTGAGGAGTGGACGATGTATTTTTCGTTATAAGGAGTGATAATTAATGGACTTGTAGTTCTACCCAGGGTGGGTACATAGGGGGTGGCAGGTAGCACACGGCACTGGGCGCCATTCAGATGGAGGAGCAAAATTCACAAAGTATTAAACCTTTAAATCAAAATCAACCAAAAAAAACATTTATATTCAAGTAATCCCACGCTTGTTGAGCTTTCGGCGAGCGATGACGGGTAGAGATGTTATGATTAGGCTTCTCGGGAGCATCATTTAAATATCGCTCATGAGGAATACCTCGCGCTTTGATATTCCCATCGATTAAAACATGCAGATCTAACAATTCAAACGTTCTCATTATGTGGTAAAGGTTATATTAAATATCTGATAATTGACTTGATTCGTAAAAGCATTCTGATTGCTTTTCAAAATACTGAAATTGTGAAAACTCTGGCAATATAACTGAATTCGACGCCAGCCCTTTCCCTTTACACAACGAATTAAGAGCCCAATTGTCTTCGGTCATGGTTGTGAACTCTATTTATCGCAATAATTCTTGTTCTGAATGTCAGGAATGCACCTAAGATGATATAGCGAGCTTTTAAACCGCCTACACACATAAACTAATATGTACATTATTCTTATCGTTGTTCGATATAATAATAGCAATGAGAATATTACAAATGCAATTCTGACTAAAAGTTAAGGATTATGTTACTTCACGCGATAAGGTCAGCTTATTATAAATATAGCGGCTAAATGTTTTATTATTTGCATACATAACCAGGTAATTCAACGAGTATTCAATTCGATAAACACTAAAAAGAAAACATTATTTAAATGTTTACGAATATTACACGGTTGGTGTAATATAATATGGCAAATCACTGGATTAAACTACTCTTTAAGGCAGTTCGAACGGATTTCCCTATGGCTGTAAGGCAAGTTCTGTGATTATTACAAATAATTACAATAAATAGGGTTTTTCAATTTACCAAATTCTAGAAACTTTCATTATAATCCTACGGCTCGGACCAAACTGAGCCTGCCCAATTGTTTTGTCCTCACCTATAGTCGCGAGGGAGATGAGTATCTTGAAATAGTCCTGATTCTCGGAGCAGAGCTGGTCGTATCCGGTCAGACTGCCCAGTGGCTGGATCAGGTACTCCGAGAAGGTCAGCGTCACCACGGCTACTTCGGCAGGCCTGAGGATGACTATGTAGACCCAGGAGCATATGAACGCCGGCAGCGGGCCCCAAAATGGATGTAGGTGGCTGAACGATTCCTGGAAGTAAGCGTACTCTGCTCCGGACTTAGGCACGGCAGTTCCCAACTCTGCGAACGATAGAGCACCTGCAAAAAAATAGGGATATTGTACTGACTGAAGTTCGTCTGACCAAATACCAAAAAAATCCTTTTTATATTCCACTTTTATTTTTTTAAATGTGTTGCTTGCATCCGCGAGAGAGTGTCGTGGTTCTTTTAGTTAGGAGACTTAGTATTACTTAATGTGCAATAGCTATAGTTATTTGTGTGCAATAAGCTAGTAGTTAAAGATATAGGAGACAAATTTATAAAACCAGTGGAAATACTAGGTCGAGGATCTACTTACCTGGTTCTAACCTGTTACCTCGTCCTAATTATACAGTTTTCAAGTAAATAGTAAGAATTATAATATTTTAAAATAGACCTACATATGTGCGTCTAAAGACGTTTGGACAGGAGTCTATAGGCGTCTATAGACGTGTAGACGTATAGACATGTATGCGTCTATGGACCAAACACAGCTATAGAACTCGCTCAACTGATATAAAGCGTATGTGGATGCTACTTTCCTTTTTATAAATCTTTCGAATATTTTTAACTCCAGAAATCTTACTCAAAGAAGGAGGCAGTTAAAATGCTAAAAACTAACATAATTAAATATTTTCACGTCTGCTTTAGAAGTGCGCCGGGAAGAGCAATGTAAAACCATTGTTTATAATACTCTATATAATCAATGGCAAAACGTATATTAAAATTAATCGATCCATGTCTATTCGCGCTATCGATCGCATGCATACTGATCGCTGCCGCTTCGCAACTGCCGCTGACGCAATTTCGCAACTAACCCTGCCGCTGCCGCAATTTTGCAACTCACCCTGCGGCTTTGCAACTGCCGCTGCCGCAATTTCGCAACTGACCTTGCGGCTTCGCAACTGCCGCTGCCGCAATTTCGCAACTCACCCTGTCGCTTCGGAACTGCCGCTGCCGCAATTTCGCAACTGACCCTGTCGCTTCGCAACTGATCGCTGTCAATTCGCACCGAACCTCTATCACGCTGCTTTTTGATCGCTCACTAGGATATCGCGTAAGAAATGGTGCTTATAGTTATTATTTTCTATAAATACTTACCCAAAAGTGATATAAACCCGGATAGAGTCCAGATTATGAGACACAGTGCGACCGATCCAGAATGGTAGAGTGCTGCCGTTGGAGACACGAATATCCCCGAACCTATCATAACTCCAACTATTAGATTCACTGCCGAAAAGAGTCCCAACTCTCTCTTAAGGCCCACTTCTTTTTTTGTCTCCTTTTTCATCTTCTTTTCCTCGCCGTTCGTGAAAGTCTTTAGCACCATTGTCTTCGGTTCAGTGGGCGCCATGCTCTCCCAGTAATACAGATAACTCATTACCTCACTCTTACTATTGTATAATTTACAGTCACTAATATACCCTTGTGAGTCTGTTACTTCAGAATAGTTTCAAAGTTACCTATCATTCAGAACACAAAATACGTTACTTAGAGATTTGAAAGTAAGCCATAAAATATCATCACATACGTTGTGCCACAGGGCAATGTTTTCGCTCCTATTTTATTTCTCATTTTATTAATGAACTGTGCAATCTGGCAAGTGGAACGTCTTTTGATGATAATAAGGTCATTATGTTCGAGGCTCATGAGTGGAAAGAACGTTTTAATAAAGCAAATAATGGGATTAGCTTAGTAAAAGCATCGATTATATATGGTATTAGATTACTCAACTCTACATTACGATTTGGCAACTCTTTTGAAATGGAGAAGTGCAATTGGCGCTGATAGCATTGATGGCAAAACTAATAGAAATGTATTTGGCCGTCTATAACAACATTGATAACGAATGATTTTTTATAAACGACCAATCGGTCCTTTATAAAATAATATAAAAACTTAATAATTTAACTAATGATAACAATAGTAATCTAAAGTGCCATCTATCGCATTTGTATATATAGGCTGCTTACATCACAGAAATAATACGGAGTGATAGAATGACATACATATATTCGTGTATCTCAATATTAAAGAGCATAATTATTACACGTTGAAACGTGTATACAAAATTAAAAATTTACATCTCTTTGTAAATAATATTAAAATAATGAGCTATGACTTTAAATTTCGTTTGCTATTATATTATTATTTTATACCGTATATGCTTGTAAAGAGAGCCATCTACATTGAGCTGATATACTGTTATACCACGAAAATCACTATATTGAAAGTAAAATAATATATTATTATTTTTTGAAACTGTGACTTCTATCTACACGTTGCGCTTCAATGTTTAGGCCTGGTTGTCAAATTTTAGTACGATCAATGGTAAAAGCATGCAAAGTCCAAAAAACGATTCGAAACATATAGCAGGTAAGGCTCCTCTGGAACACACTCTTAAAATGCATATACCCAGCTTTTAAAAAAAGTTGACTAAACAAAATATCTTGGTAGAACCGTGGGCGATAAGTTAATAAGGAAAAATAAAGTTGAGTCACTCTTTTGTAAAGTTAGGAGGTTAGTATACGTCTTTAAAGAAATGAGAAATATTCTAGGTCCGGCAACACATAATATTTTATGCTCCAAGCCCATGCTTTGTTTGACATTATTCTAACATAATAATATGAATATGTAATGAAAAATTCCTTCTCTCTCCCCTCGAAGTATGTAGCAAAGAAGTATATTTTTGAAATATTTGCGCGAAAACTGTATCGCTATCCCTCGAATGGTTTTTAGTGAATATAATATCCTCGCTTGACACAAGATAATTATAAACAAAATGTCCTTCTGACGAGGAAATCCAAATTGTCCAAACTGGTAATACCGAAATAAAAAGCTAACTTTAGCAAATGCTTCTTTAATTAATTGCTCCAGGAACGTCTGATGTCAGGTGATATTAAATCAGCAAAGACTAGAAAGTTTTAAAATGGCTGCTTAATGATTGTTTCATAAAGGAGGGTGACAATATATTTCAAAAAACAGCGTCCAAAAAAGTGGCAATGAGTATGATGAAGTTAACTTTAGTGAATGTTCTTTTATTTTTCGACACAGCCACCTTTTAGGCTTATACAATTGACATATTATTTTTCTAAACATAAAATACCCTTTTTTAAAAACTCCCGATCACGATCACCTAAAACTGCACATCTTTCAATTTTCAAATTCTCAGATGTTCCTTTAATATTGGAAATATATGTAAATCACAAAAGACAAGGTCCGGTGAGTATGGAGGATGTTCCAGTACTTCAAAGCCAGCTTTTCGAACAACAGCCATCGCAAATCTGTACTTGTATCTTGGTGAAATCTTATATATAAAAATGAATCGCCATGCGTTAGTCTCGCAAGATCTCGAAAATGACTCGACCGATTTAAATTATTATATTTTTATTTTGCTTGCCTTGATTCAGGGGTGGTTTACAAAATAAAATATTTAGGAAAAATTAAAAGTAACAACTGAAAATCGAAATTTTGTCATTTTGGGAAATAGGCCGCATTCAATAGATGGCGTTCGCGGCGATCCTATTGTTTGACAGCTGCGCCATGCATAACTGTTATTCATTCCGTGGGATAGTTTAAAATTTCAAAAAGTCGAAAAGTCGAAAAGTCGAAAAAGTCGAAAAAGTCAAGAGTCGAAAAAGTCGAAAATGTCAAAAAAGTCCGAAAATTCGAAGAATGCAAAAAGTCGAAAAAGTCAAACAAGCCGAAAAAGTCGAAAAAAACGGAAAACTCGAAAAAGCATTTATATATCAGCATTTGAATTAAATACATTGAATTTATTTCAATCACAAACGACTTCCATTTAATCACCAAACGAAACTCAAACCGTACATGATTCGGCCATATTATAGATTTCAATGAATTTGATTTGGAAGGTTGATTAGGATCAATAAACGCTTATTAATAGTTACAATCAAATCAATTTTAGGTTGTACAAAGTTCACCGGGTCATCTAGTATAACATATTTTTTATTTGTTCAATATATACCTACAACCCCCGTTATAGCAGCTCCATGATAAAGGTACGCTATTATCACAACCCCTTGACTGTCTCAGTAACGGGGGCCCATGATTTTAACGGCGGATGGAATGGCCTTGAATTTCTTGGGAGTTGGCGGTGATAGTCGTATCCAGGTGAGTTTTAACGATTAGTCGTTCTATCTCCCGTGAAGTGAACGCAGAAGACTTGGACAAAACAGTCCACCATCAAGTTCCGTCAAATGCTCGTAAGAGGCCAACGCCTTATCAGCAAGATAACCAGGTATGTTACCCAGATGGCTTACACTCACACCCTTACTTCCAATTGCGACCAGATTACTCCGGTCTCTCGACTGGTTACGAGTTCGAAGTCGTTGCGCGGTTCTCTCCCTTACGAAGCGGTGAAACGGTGTAAACCGAATCTATCGCGGACCACTGCGTCCTTTGCCCGGCACGTTCCCCCCGGGATCGGATAGCCGATGGTCGTTTCAAGAGCAGTCGCCGTAAGGTCAGCAACCACCCCCGCTCTGTAGGAAACAGTACTGCTTCCAGACTCCCACGACTGTTAGTCAGAATGCACAATCAATTGGTTTACGCCGCACGGTGCGCAGACCGTCCAGGAGCGCCAGAAGATTGACTCCTAAGGGAAACTAGGCAAGGCCAGAGTCCTACCCGGACTTGCACTTCATGCGTGGAGGCCGTCGGATGGGTGTTGACCCGTGAGTGTGACCAACCCTGAACAAATGGGTCTTCGTGGCCAACTCAGCAAGGGCCCATTAGCTCCCTATGTTTCGTCTACAGTTAAGAATCGAGAGAAAAGAACGGTCAAGATCCTGTTACAATAAATGCAATGGGTGTTGCGAAATCTTCAGTCTAGTTTTTTCTGCGCATTCTTAAGCATTCTAGATACGCAGCATGACGAAACCTCTTTCATCCCTAAGCGATCAGGTAAAATACTATGCGGACTACCTATCCAAATCGTCATTTCTTCAGCAATAAAAAGAAACTTGATACGACGATCCGACTGCCGTCGAAGGGCGACGCAAGCGAAGGTCATGGTTATGAAGTTCTTCCACGCCGAAGCTCAAAACAACAATGTGTAACCGTAGAATAATGGGGAGCATCAACCCCTAATGTATCTCGTAACTTTTGAAATACTCGCTCCATACACAATTTTTCAGACGTCACGCGACCGCTCAGCGGCGGCGCTTGGCTTTGGTCACAGGATACCAAAGGTCTGGTAAACAGTATCCCAAATGTCTGGTACACAGTATACCAAAGGTCTGGCACAGTATACAAGGTATGTTATACAATATGGTATACTGTGCTTTGGTCGTCGAGGTGGTGGTGGAAAAAATCGTATTCTAGGGGCAGCATTTTGACATTGACACGCGGCTGAGCTGTCGTGTCACGTGTCTACGCCTACGAATTTGCACAGCTGCGTGCTTGCCTCCTTTCGATGCCTCTAGTTGGATGAGCGCGGTCATGATTTCAACCAAATCGTACATTTGTTTTCTCTTTTTACTGCTGTTAACGCCATTTTCGTAATGTTTAAGATAGTTTTTTGGGGATAACTGTATTTTAGTATTGTGTTTTTACGAGGGTACTCTACTAGCATACGTTCGAGTAATTTCTAATGGAAATCGGTGTTTTCTCTCAACATTTCACTATGTAGATGGTAAACGGCAGTAAAGGGGTTGTACACTGTACAGGCTGTGTTACTTCGTATCAGTGCGACCAGGCCTGATCTGTTATGATATTCTTCTTAATTTACCTAGTCCAACTCAAAACTTCTTTTAAATCTCACAATTCAGTATTCAGTATTCAGTTTATTTATTCAGAATATACAATAACAGCACGAATTAGGAATTAAAGCTAATTATCGCATATTAGAATTCGTCAGTTTATATGTAGATATAAAACTATTTAAGCATAAATATTAATTCAACAATAGCATTGACTAAAGTCGGCTTTACACGACAGACAAATATTTAAAAAAAAAAAAAATAATAGAGCTGAATCCATGTACATGAGTATACATATAAAATAGATTATTATTATAAGAATATTAATAGTCATCAAGCACTTTATACAAAAAATAATCACACAATTGGAAGTATCGAAACAAAATTGGAAAAAAACAACGTATGTATATGATCAGGTATGTTACATTACACATTGTAATCTACATATTAAATATTAAATTCATAATATTATAATTAAATAATAAAAACTAAAATGAGGTACCTGAAAGTTACATATTAATGTTATTCCCATTTCAAAGAATTGGCATGCTCAAAAAAATCACCCAGCTTATAGAAAGCATGTGTGGATTGCAGCTTTTGTTTTATAAATCTTTTAAACGCCTTTGTTTCCATCTTCCTTGTGGAGAGAGGTAGCTGGTTAAAGAGCTTATAGCTCAAATATCCAAAGGACTTTTGTGTGCGTAAGGCGTACTTTAGGCAGGATAACGTCATCACGTCTGCGTGTATTGTGGGAGTGCATATTCCCGTTTACCTCTTGTTCGTTAATATTTGATTTAGCATATAGTAGACATTGTAAAATATATTCAGACGTAAAAGTCAGTATGTTGTACTTAAGAAAATATGGTTCGCAGTGCGTGTCACGGGATACTCCTGCGATTGCTCTCAATGCACTTTTCTGTAAAATGAAAACCCTAGAACTGTCTATGGCATTCCCCCATATCAGTATACCATAAGTCATTTTAGAATGGAAACAGGCATGATACGCAGTTATTGCAGCGATTTCACCAGCTAAGAATTTAATCTTTTTTATTGCATATATTGCCGAAGAAAGCGCACTACATAGTTCATTAATATGGATGTTCCAGCTAAGATGATGATCGATCATGATACCTAGGAACTTTGTCGATTTGCTTAATTCTAGAGTACTGTTGTTTAGAGTTATATTGAATGGTATAGCAGACGATTTATATTTTGAGGAGAAGTGCATAGTTACGGGTTTTTTTGCATTAAGCAAGAGATTATTCTCTGTGAACCATGAACTTGCTAGGTTTAACGCATGATTGGCATTGGTCATTAGGTCGTTAAGATTGTTATCGTGAAACAGGAAACTTGTATCATCCGCATAGAGCAAGGTTTTGGTGTAGGCGGGCAAGCAATTGCCTATATCATTAATGAAAAATAAAAATAATAATGGACCAAGAATCGATCCCTGGGGAACTCCGCAGGTTATCGGTTGAGGTGTAGATCTAAATCCATCTATTTCTACTACCTGTGACCTGCCTGTTAAGTAGGATTTCATCATGTTATTGGCTTTGCCCCGAATCCCATAACTGTTTAATTTATTGAGCAGTATTTCGTGGTCAACCGAATCAAACGCTTTGGATAGATCACAAAAAACTGCCACGGGTTGGGAAGAATTTTCAAAAGTGTCGGTAATGAAATTTACCATCTCCGAAATCGCCGAGGTGGTAGACATGTTCTTCCTAAAACCATATTGATATTTATTTAGTATATCGAATTTATTTGCGAATAGATATAGCCTGTTATATAAAATTTTTTCGAAAATTTTGGAGAAAGCTGGAAGCAGTCAAATTGGCCTGTAATTTTCAGGATCAGTTTTGTTCCCTTTTTTAAAGACTGGTACTATCTTTGCTATTTTCATTAAATTTGGGAACACACCTTGTTTCATACAATTATTAAAAATAGACCTCAAGGTGTTGGAAATCGTTGGTGCTATATTCTTTATTAATTTAATCGAGTGTGCCCAGATATCCATTGATGTTTTTGTTTTAATGCCATTCAAGGCCTTATCAAATTCAATGGAAGTTATAGGATGCAACAGTATTGATGCTGGTATCTCACCTACAATTGTTGAAGAGGGTAAACTAGGAGAATTTGTCATTCGTTTAACAGCGTTTGTAAAATATTCATTGAGTATATTTGCCGTTTCTGTAGGATCAGAGACTTTAGAACCATTGTGAAGTAATTGAATAGGTTCATTTGCCTTACTTGAAATATTCTTCTGGATGTGACGGTGATAATCACCTCGGGATTTAAAATCAACTTTTCTATATGACGAAGTCTCTAATATTGAATTTATTCTCATATGCATATACATAGTAGATGCTTTGCCGTTTTAAAATTTTCTTTGTAAAATCTGCGTATTTCATCCTCAGAAATTCCCATGTTTACAGGTGTAAACATGTAAATAGGGCTGTTTATTGTATGTGTATTTGTATATAATATAAGTATGTGTATTACCCATACAGAAAGTAGTTACCATTTTTGTCCCTTGTCTTTGTATTATAATTTTTAAGTTTATCTCAGTATTCGAACTTCCAGGATCGGTTTTGTTACGCAGTGTGGTTTCAAGTCACATTGAGGGGTGTCAACTACTACGCCACCCCAGAGAGTTACAACGACACGAGCCATTCTGTGTCACATGGAGCGAAAGTAAAGACTTTGCGGACAACACAATCCTCAGTCAAGCTACGCCAACGGCGTAAGAGTCCAAAGCCTTACCGCGAGACGCTGGGAAGTGCATCCAGCGAGCCAACCTCGCGCCCTTTCTTTCAGATTTGGTCGGATTTCTCCATCCTCCAGTCTGGACAAAGATTCGAGGTCGCTTGTGCGGCCTCTACCTGACGATAGCCGAAGTTCAGATCGATTACCGTGGTCTTCGCCCTTCGCCCACACTCGATTGGCTAACGCTGCACTGTGCACAAACCACCCAGTTCCACTCGAGGTGTTCCCCAGAATCAGAACCTCTGATCCCAACTATCTACGACTGTAGATTATAGCCGCGGGCAGAGTTCAAGGCGGTCCTTCCAGGTTAGCCCCTTTTCAAGCAGGATACCGGATAGGAGTTTTACCGTGAGTTGACGCTTCTAGTCACACCACAGAATGGTTCTCGTCTCATGATGGACATATTGGCTCTCTTCTTTGAAAATTGTAAGCATTTTCGTCACACTGTACCCTTCGCTCAGTTGATTTAAAGCATCTTCCCAGTCAGGCATTCCCAAACAAGGTTTGACTAAAAAACATAGCTGTTCAGAGCTTTGAGAGCTATTTGACTGTATGACATTATATAGATTCTTATGACAATTAAAGTGTTGCATTGTTTTATAGGCTAGATATAATTACCTACACAGGCGCTCTTGCCGCTTTGACAAATTTGATAAATTTATTTGAAGTTATGTTGAATTTGTAGATCAAAAACATATCTAAATTAATACAATACAATTTCATGCTACTACTGCCCTTTTTGAAGTATAAGAATTCTCAGAAAATTTGCTGCTATTTCCCAGAATATTAGGCCATATGTCATCTAGAATGGATATAAGAAAAGTAAACCGTTTTAGCAGCCTCAAGGCCGCATAAATTTCTAAACATTTATATTGCGAAAATGGCACTGCACAGCTTTTTACTAAGTTCGCCTATTTGATCCGACCATTGTAAATTTTGGTCGATCTGCAATCATAGACATTTAGTATAAGGCTATATCTTAATATTCGGACAGTCGCAAAGAAAGACACTTTACTTTAGATTTGGAAACAGCCGACGAGAGCTTATTTACTTGGAACAGCAAGTCTACTAATCTATTCATTAATCATTCGTGCAAGCTCGTTTCTGTTTTTATCGCTAAAAATAAGGGATTGATCACCAGCAAATAGATAACTTCGTCATTCACGGCTCTTTTGCAATAAGGGATGTTATTATCATAATGACGTCATAATTTAAAAATGAAGGACGAATACGGAGGCATGGTTGGGGAATGGCATTCTAATACACTAAAAAGCATTGCCCAGTATGCACCACATGTAGGTAGGTCAACATCGCACTTCCTCTGAAGATTATTTTAAAAAATCGCTGGCAATGAGCCAAGGACGTCATCTCATTCAATTTAAAAATCCAATTAAACATTTTAATTTCAATCGAACGATACAAAACAATAAATATTTAAATATCGAACGTTAGTCGCACGATATCGAAGGCGCAACGCCGCCTTAAATATTTGATTACCCCATACATTTGTATGGCGGACTTTAAATATTATTTGTGTCGCTTGTATATGAGATATCACAGTGTAACTTCGGAAAAAGAAGACACATGTGTCGAATATTTTGAGATTGAAGTATGACTAGCGCGTCCCCTGGTGGACCGATTTCAACCACAATCTTGCTAAGACCAAATAATGCCTGCATGCTAAATTTCAGCACAATCGGATGAAGCGCTTGGAAGATATCGTGGAGGAATACACATACATACAAACAGACAGACAAACACACTCACAGGCTTCAACAGACTTCAATCTGGAAATTGTCGTAATAATCTCGGGGGAAAGGGGGGGGGGGGGGGGTCATGATGTATATATCCGTCTTAATCTCGAAAAAGAAATTGTGTGAGTTCACAATACTCCTCGTCGGTTGGTGGGCCGATAAAGCAAAATAAATGTTTACGCAACAAGCAACCGGATTAATTACCGGAACATTATAAAACTACATTGCCGATTTACCCATTGAGATTTTATGATAGAATTGCTTTTAGTAAGCTAATCCGATAATGATAATATCTTATCTTGTTGATAAAATTAAATGGGTGATATTAGGTATTATGATAAATAGATATTATGATAAATAGCGTATGATATTAGGAACTACTGACTTTATATCGCTATTACTGCATAGCTTCTTTATATTGCTACTTTTTCTTATATTGTTGTGGATCTTTTTCAAGTTGACAATCATGAAAGACAAGGCGGATATAGGATTAAGTCGTCTGTATGGAAGGAAAGGTCTTATATATGACTATTTCTTCGTGGCGTGACATGACTCTGATCATAAAATACTCGCCAGTGCCTCGCCTAATCATCTAACCGCATTACCAATATGCATATTTGGATCTTAGCGAAAATGTCTATATCGTTTCACCTTAATAACTAATTTGCAGCCTCGGAGCCACAAGTGCGGTGTCGTTTTTTAGAATATATACTCAGTTCGCCAATAAGACCTTGAGTTTGTGTCACGTGCGAGCGGAGCGAGCGTCCGGTGTGATACCAGTCGAGTATCTCTGTCTAAACTTTGTCAAGATCGATCGACCTATGGAGTAAGTTAACTTTGCACAATTGCAGTTATGGAAATGATTTACAAGGTCACAACGGCGGACCAGCCGAAAATATAGATATACCCCAATATCTGGCGCCGAGCAAGCGAGACGGTTTCGGAAGCGTCGCAAAGTTGACGCGGTGCGCTAGGTGGACGACGATGCGACCACCTCTATCGCCGACGTATCCGGTCCCGATGGACATAGCGAGGTAACACGACATCTGGCGAAGACGTCTCCGAGCCGATGAATATCAACATCAGTCAATTTTCGGCGAAAGTCATGTAAAATTCATTAACCGCGTCAAGTCAAATTTTAAGATTGGCAATGCTCGTCGACATTCTTAAAATAACAACTGAAAATGAACTGTACTCTACTCTACAGGGATTAACTTTACTCTACAGGGATGTGCTCATTTACTCCCTTAATGGGGTATGAGACAAATAGACTCCGTGTGATACGCCACCACGCTACAAGAGACTTTGTTAATATTGCCACGTTATAACATTAACCGTTTAAGGGGCACTACTAGTGTATTCGCCTAAAATAGGAGATTATTGGGATTTAAAAAGAAATTATTACCTACATCAAATGTTTTGAAATTTTGAGGATATATTTGTGCATAAATAATGTATACATAGTATTTTTTCCTGAAAGAAAAAACATTTTTTCAGCAAGTTACTCGCCATCTCTTTGAAATTAAAAAAAAAGATCTTGCTTATACATTATACAATGTATAAGCAGGATTGTCAAAAAAAAATACAAGTAAGTTTACAAGTAAGAAATACAAGTAAAAGTTTAAAATATATTTTTTTTCAAATTACTGCTATTTTTGAAAATTTCAATTTTTTTCACAATTCTGGGTCAATGTATAGGCAATACCGTCTAGTTTAATGAGCTTTTTTTTATTATTTTAGTAACTGTGAAGGCCGCAATCAATGCAGCAATGGCGGAACTTTATTTTGGGACTTTAGCGATGGCGTATAACTTGCTGAAAATAAAAATAAAACATAAAAAAATACTATGTATACATTATTTATACACAAATATATCTTCAAAATTTTAAAACATTCGATACAATACTTTTCTATAAAAAAAAACAAAATCACCTTATTTTTCGACTATTCCACTAGTTGTGCGCCTTAAAACGTATATAGCCTTTGTAAACGACAAATGAAAATTGATGCTCGGTAAATTTTGGCCAGGCCACCCCTAATTTATTATCATCGGCGTCTCGTCTCCAGCGATTCTACCGAACGATCAATTTTTCAGCACATCAATTATTTTGCCAATAAACTGAAATCAAAATCCCGCGCCTATATATTTACAATATATTCGAGTATTATTACGGTAAATCATCGAACTGTCTTTGCCGACTCAACTTCTAGAAGGGTACAGGTTTCGTTATATTTATTACTAGCTACTAATAAAAGCATTTAAGCTGATTTATCGTTTTCTTTGTTATCTGCCGGCTTCAATAATATATTATGCTTAATAATCATAATAATAATAACATAATAAGCATTGAACAATGACGTACAAGAGAGACGGTAATCATTCTAAGAAACCCTCACTCGAGTGACACTCAAACACCACCCTCAATATTGCTCTTCACAGTCGTTACATAAGTGAGTATGCACTCGAGGGGCCGTCAAGCGATAAAATTATGTTTTACTTCAAATCTGCTTCACTCCTGTTTCAAGATCTAGAAAATTTTCATTGTCTTTGAACGAAATGATTGTGCTCTATGATTGTAAAACCCCCACGCGTCTACTGTTTGTGACTGACATTTCCTCGCCGGTCGCCGTTGTTAAACGCTCACACTGGGAATTGTAGTGATACCTCGGGGAACGAAACGGTACATTCACCACAGAATAATTAGGTTGATCGTCTTTATTTTTTTTAAATTTACCCTTATAATAACGGCCAAATCATTATAAGCCATATTGTTAACGAAATCATGGTTTTAATTCGCAAAAAAACACGGAGAATTTAACGAAGTGCCCAACAAAGTAACACTTAAATAGAACACTTAAATAGAACACTTAAATAGAACATAGTTCAAAACTTAAGAAATGCCGGCCATTTTCAGTCCCTCGCTACTCAAGTATTATCTATGAGTACAAAAATATATGGAAAGTTTCTCCCTTAAGGGCGCACTCGAGTGGCCTACTTGAGTGTCTACTTAAGTATGGTTTCTGAAAAGTAATTTGCAATGTTAGGACACACTTGAGATGCTAGAGTCCTTAAGTATCGACTGTTAATACGGCTGTAAAAGTAATTATAATCTCTTTTGGGGATACAATTAAATATGAATGGTGAAAAATTATGTTATTGATGCTAATTTTACTTTTGGATATTAATAAAAAATTGAGGGACTTTTGGCTTACAATCGACTATTATTTACTATATTTCTTTACTTGTTTTCCAACATTTTTCAGCATACGCTTATTATTATCAGCTCAATTGGAAGCACCACCTCGAGCGCAAGGGAACAACCTTCTATGCCTCTTTGTGGACGTGCAAAAGAGTCATGGGAAAAACCTGGGGGTTCAAACCCAGGGTCGCCTTATGGCTCTACAGGGCAGTACTGCTGCCTAGACTAACCTATGCTGCAATAGTCTGGTGGTCCAGGGTGAAAAAGCTTGAGACATTAAAAATGCTTAATAGCCTTCAAGGTAACTACCTGAGGGCTGCAACTGGCGTCATGAAGACCACCCCAACAGCGGGATTAGAGGTGGCACTCTGCTTCCCGCCTCTGGACAAGCTCATCATCCACTCCGCCAGACTTACAGCATACAGACTGAAGTGTTTGGGCGAGTGAAAGCGAGGAGGGCACAATCATCCTGAGCTAAACCTCCTCCACAAAAGCCCATTCACTATGACCCAGGATCGACTACGGAAAAAAAATTCTGTAGAGAAGTTCTATAAAATCCCAATCCCCACCAGGGAAGAATGGAAGAATCCGCAGTGGCTCCAAAGCCACAACGCAGACGCCTGGTTCACCGACGGATCAGGAACAAATTAACGTTTTGGGGTAGGCGTGTATGGACCCAAAACCAACCACAGAATCAACATCCCCCTTGGACAATACGCTACGGTTTTCCAAGCCGAGGTACTTGCCATACTGGAATGCATAAAACTACAAAGTCGACTTGAGGTTAAAAACAGACAAATCCTCATCTGCTCTGACAGCAGAGCAGCACTGGACACTCTGGCTAAAGCCACCACAGAATCTTCTGTGGTCTGGGACTGCATGCAGGAGCTCAACAAATTGGGAAAATCCAACAAAATCACCCTAATATGGATACCGGGTCACCAAGGCATACCCGGAAACGAAGAGGCCGACAGACTGGCAAAACTGGACACACTGGAATGCCCAGTGGAGCCAGCTGTAGGGGTCCCCTTCGCTACAGGTAAGAAAATCATCAGGGACTGCTTGGAGCAGGAACATCGGGCTTCCTGGAAACAGAGTCAGGGATGTCGCCAGGCAAAAGCCATGATGGAGCAACCACTACAGAAGAAAACCAACGCCCTACTTGACATACTGGCAAAACTGGGCACACTGGAATGCCCAGTGGAGCCAGCTGTAGGGGTCCCCTTCGCTACAGGTAAGAAAATCATCAGGGACTGCTTGGAGCAGGAACATCGGGCTTCCTGGAAACAGAGTCAGGGATGTCGCCAGGCAAAAGCCATGATGGAGCAACCACTACAGAAGAAAACCAACGCCCTACTTGACATGAGCAAGAAGAACCTTAGAACCACTATCGGTCTCCTCACCGGACACACGACCCTTAGAGCTCATCTATTCAACCTTGGCTTGACTGAGAGCAAGGATTGCCGAATATGTGGCGAGGAACCTGAAGACGGCATACACATTGTTGGTCGCTGTCCAGGGCTCGCCGCCAAAAGACACAGTTTACTGGGACGAGCCTTTCTCGAACCCAGCGATCTGCCCAACTTGAAGGTCAGTGACCTACTTGGACTGGTAAGAAGTACCGGGCTACTAGCTGACCACTGACCTAACCACACAGTGGGTAGTTACAAAAGACCTTACAGATCTAGGTGACATCAAGGGCTGGAAACAAGCCCCCCACTCCATCTACTATTACTACTACTACTACTTATTATTATCGGGCAAGATTTACTTTTCGTCACGTGACAATCCGAATAAGAGCCCCTTCATTTTGAAATTAGTTCAACAAAGCAATGCAAGCGTCTACACGTTTTACTTTCCCAGCAGAGGGAAAGTATTGTGAACAAGCATTTTTTTTGTTGAGATGAAGACGGATATATATATTTTGACTCCATCCCCCCCCCCCTCCGAGACGATTAATACTATTTCCAGACTGAAGTCTGTCTTTGAGTCTGTGTGTGTTTGTGAGTATGTGTGTGTGTATTCCTCCACGATAGCGTCTGAATGCTTCATCCGATTTAGCTGAAATTCGGCAAGCAGGCATCATACGGTCATGGCAAGAGTTCAAAAGATTGTAGTTGAAATCGGTCCACCAGAGGGCGCGCTAGTCATACTTTAATCTCGAAATATTGCAGAGATTTGAAATTCGGTAGACAGATACAATTTTGTGTTTTTTATTGGAATACAACTCGTATACAAGCGACGCGATTTTTTTAAATACCGCCGTATTTGAGTAAATACTACAAAATACAAATATATGCTATAGGTGTTTGATATTATAGTCACTTGACACAATCACTAGCGGGTGTGGGGGAAGGGGGTAAAAGGGGGTAGGGGGTTGAGTGAGGGGTGTGGTAGAGAGAGGGGGTTGCGGGGTAGGGGGAGAGGGTTAATGGATTTTGGCGCGGGGTGGGGGGGGGGGGGGAATTATCTGTTTGCCGGAAAGACTTGGGGTGACAGAACCGTTTTTTTTAAAGTAGGCATTCATTTATTAGATCATACCGTACCCACTTTCCGAGCTTCTTCACTGTGCATTTCCTACGGAAATAACTCAATATTATTCCGTTATAACTCATTAGGTCGGTTGAAGTCAGGGTTCAGCTCCCTTCAGGTAGCCGCCTCAAAGAGGAACTAACATGGAAGAGCCGCTGTGAAATCTGCCTGCGGCTGTAACGTACAGTCGTAGACAGGATCGAAGGTTCCGATCCGGAGATCACATCGGGTGGAACTGGGCGCATTGCACATCGTGTGGCATAAGACGATCGACTGTGCAATCCAACGAATAACCGTTGCCGACCTGACGTCATATACCCTTAATACGTTGGCCACCCGATTCCGTGTGATCTTCACATGCAAAGTTTAATTTGTTTAATATAAATGAAACCCCTTTTCGCCCCTTTAGGGGTTGAATTTCAAAAAAATGCGAAACACGTATTTGCTTAGATGTTTATTAGAGTAATCCTACAAAGTCCATCTAATATCGTTCCTCCATACAAACTTTGAACTCTTTACACCCCTTTAGGGGTTAAATTTTAAAAACACGAAGAAGGACGTACTAGCTTATTTATTTATTAGAATAATCCTACAAAGTTTCGAAATAAAAAGTCCATCTAATATCGTTTATCCATAAAAACTTTGAAACATCATTTTACCCCTTTAAGGGTTGAATTTGGAAAAAACATGAAACACATATTTGGTTATATATTTATTAGAGTAATCTTAAAAAGTTTCGAGATAAAAAGTCCATCAAATATCGTTTATCCATACAAATTTTAAAATCCCGTTTCACTCTTTTAAGAATTGAATGTTGGAAAAAACATGAAACACCTATTTGCTTATTTGTTTATTAGAGTAATCTTACAAAGTTTCGAATTAAAAAGTCCACCTAATATCGTTTCTTCATACACATTTTGAAACCCCTTTTCACCTTTTTAGAGTTTGTTATTAGAGTAATCTCTATTTGTTTATTAGAGTAATCCTACAATGTTTCGATATAAAAAGTCAATCTAATATCGTCTATCCATGACATTTTTGAAAGCCCGTTTTACCCATTTAGGGGTTAAATTTTGAAAAAATATGGAACAACTATTTGCTTATTTATTTATTAGAGTAAACTAACCTCTAATAAAAAGTCCATCTAATATCATTCTCCATACAAACGTTGAAACCCATTTTCACCTCTTTAAGGGTTGAAATTCGAAAAAATTAACCCAGCGCCTCCGTCCTAAAAGGAACCTCTTTGCAAAATCTCAACTTTCTAGGTCTAAGAGTTAGGGCTGGGCGTTGATGAGTCAGTCAGTGAATAAATGAATGAATGAATGAATCGGATCTCTTTTAAAATAATATGACATCGTATATACATACATGAACCCTGATTACTTCTTTTTTTTTGAGATTTTTAATTTTTTTTTAATGATTGCCCACAGGATAATATCCCAGCGATAATAAACATCCGAAAGAAAAATCAATAACATTTTTTAAAGCAATAACTGCTTTGATTTACAAGTTATTCAAATTTGGATTTTTAACTCAAACTGTAGTTATCCAAGCACTATAAAAACAGTAATTACATAGATAAGGACCAAATATGTTTGTCAGCCAAGTCGTTTAACCACACCGCTCTAGATTATTGACGTTGCTTTACCTTGGGTGGCTTTGTGGGGCAATGTGTAAACAAGTTATGTATACCACCGCGCCCCCGCCCAGGTTAATCATTAATAGGTGCAAATATAAGTAGGACAGTCTCCAAAGAAAAAATCTGAATGAGACACGGCATCATATACTTCCCAAATTTTGTCTTCATGAATCGACTTACAATGCGTCGCTGCTTGGTATTGACTATTATAATAAAAGCGATAATATAAATATAGCACTTTCTTATTTTAAATTCTTTTGAAATCCTTGAACTACTTCCACATCCGTCATGTATATTTTTTTTAATTTCTCTTACTGCATTCTATGAGCTCAACGCTAACGATCCAGATACACGTAAAACGCTTTATTAGGATATTCCGAATGAGTGTAGGTATATTTGAGAAAAAGCGCTGGAAAAAGAAAAAGAACAAACGGTTTGCGATCGGATGAGTTTACACTTTCAGTCCAAAGCACGAGAAAACATTCGCTTTGAAACTTCTGTTAGTCAGTGTATCAGGTCCTAAATCGTAAACTGCTCTCCGAACTGTCAACGGAAATGTTTACGAAACATTTAAAGGAGCGGCTATAGCCAGCAATCTTTTCGAATCTGATTCTCAATTCGAAGTTGCAATTGAAGAAGCTGCTTCTCATCAAATGACCAAGAAATTAAGCGCTATATTCACGTACCTGTGTGCATTTTGTAGTCTCAAGGAACCATTCAATCTTTCCTTGAAGTTCGAGATCGCGCTCACAGAAGATTTCCGTGGATCAATTTCTTTAAAAGTTAGCAGAACAAAAGCTCTTTGCGAAATTGGATCAATCCTTATACCACATTCCATTGCTTTAAGCGACCTTGGCTTCCCTGATATTGACTCGGAGGGTCTGTAAATCGCAGTGTTCGACCCACAAACAGAGGAAGAATTAGACAAACGAAATTTCTTCCAAATCTGAATACCAACCAGAAGATTGTTTTAGATCGCTTTTGCGAAAGTGTTTTGATAAACGAAATAAGTACGAATGCCTTCTTCATTTCAGGCACTGCTGATTGCGAATAGACTTACCTCTATGAAACCTTACTTCGTTTCTTCCGCGGTAAAGGAATCAAGTATTCGGCAGTGGCATGAACAGGTATAGCAGCAATGGTACTACTTCGGGAATTCTGTCAGTAACATCAAACCTAGCTCGAAGGCAGGACATGAACTACGCGAGACAAAGGTCTTTTTGTTTAATAAGGCATCAATAATTCCATCCAATGCTGCCTTGACAGATTACTTAGACATTTAAAATATCGACATACCGCTTGGCCGCAAGGTCTTGATATTGGAGGAGATTTCCAAAAAGTTTTACCAGTTATTCCACATGTTGCTAGATCTAGTATGATTGAAAATTGCTTCATTTCCTGCACTCTTTGGGATTCATTCGAAAAGTTTGCTTTGACAGAAAACATGTGAACAAATCCAGGTGAGGTAGAATTCAACCGGTTTCTACTCGAAATTGGCTCAGGCCCAGCAAATGCTTCGGACACCGATTTCATTAAAATTTCAAAGAGAAATGATTTGCCATTGAGGTTTGATTGAACTTATTTACGGGCCAGATATTGCGAATCTGTTTCATGAACTCACATTGCTTGGAAATCAACAATAAAAACATCCAATAGTTGCCTGGATCTGAAATGACTTACCATAGTGTAGATTCTATAGTAACTAAAGTTGGCAAGGCAGCTCTTATGGCACTAGCCTCGAATAGCATTAATTCAAAGCTAGTGCAAAACTGCGTATCACTACTGAATTCCTGGGCGAAAATAACAGGGTAATTCTAAGATGGGTTCCCGGCTATGCAGGAATCGAGGGAAATGAAAAAGCCGACGAACTTGCAAAGACGGGAGCAAGGGGAACGTTATACGGCCCTGATCGTTGCTGTGGTGTACCAAAAAGCCTTGCAAACCTAATTTTCTAACAAATATGTTTAGAACAATCCATCAACCACTAGAACAACACGCCAGGGTTGAATCAATCCAAAGCGCTAATCACGACCCTAAGACGGCCCGTGAGGCCTTATCGCTAAATAGGAACAATTTACGCATACTGTTGAGGGCGCTCACGGGGCATTGTGGCCTCAACAAACACATGTACAACCTCAAGCTCCGACACACAAAAATGTGCAGGTTCTGCCAAGGGGCAGGGGAAACTCATCTGCACCTCATGCGAAAAAGATACATCCACGTGGGTGGTCATTACCTCCAACCTGAGGAGGTAAAACAATCTGGCGCCAAAATCCTGTTGCGGTTCTTAAATGACACGAGGCTTAGCGCAGAACTATAGTAGGTGGCGAACACAATAGATCAGCAATGGTTGCAGTGTTACAAGGCTCATAAATACCTTAGAAAAGCCCCACACAACAAATAATAAAAAAACTGAAGTTGAGAGCGAACGCATGCGATACACAGTTGAATTCTGACATTCGATCAAAATAAACGGTTTACCTTCTCACACTCTTCGTTTGAAACCTGGCACAGTTGTTATGCTCATTAGAAGCTTGGATATTTGAAAAGGTTAAATTAATGGAACACGACTGATCATCAAATCTTTTCATCCAATTACTATCTCTGCCTAAATCTTAAGCTGGGAGTTCGTGGAAACATTTCGTGTTCGTGTCAAACATTTGGTACTGTTGGCGTTTATCTTCCAGAAGCCGTATTTTCTCATGAAATGTTATTTATTTATTTATTTTTTTTTTTTAAGGAAAACCAACAGCCATATAAAATATTAAATAACAACTTAAATAATAAATTATAGCCAATAACAGGTTCTCACATATAGAAACAGTTTAGAGAATACGGAATTGCCAGCAAAAACGCTTGGCAGGGTCCGGTACTATAAATTTAAAATACGCAAATAAAAATTAAACAAAAGGGACAAGAAGGCAAAAAAACAATATCGAGAAATCGAATACAAAAAATAATAACAATAAAGAAAAGCAGAAGAGTAGGTACTAAAAGAAGTTGTTGCTGAGGATACGTCTCGCTGATACAACACTAGTGCTAAATAGATCGATATCAACATGTTGCATGTCGCTTTCAAGAGTTAAATCGAAGGATGCCGTGGCAGTCAAGATCACTCACGAGAATTCACCTGAACGTCCCGTGGCCGATAGCTGGACTCAAAATATCGTCTACAATGAAATACTCAATTAGAATTGGTGCTCATTCGTCATTTTATATGTACTTTTCTTTTTTTACGCAATAAAGATAGTTAAAAACAAATTTCAAAGATTTCAATCATTTCACCGCCATCTAGCGGAAAGTTATTAAAGTAAGGTGAATTGGCGTAAACCTTACGTTTACGTTGTATCACGTACGCGTCACTCTTCGATTGTTCCTGTCCGATTTCTCCAAGACCTTGGTGACTGACATTCCTGATCGTAGATCAAATGAGCAACGTAATCGAATTATTCCAAACAAACATTATTTTTACATAAATAATAAACCAAGTATGTTTCTGTTTATTTTTGAAACATTACCGTCAATGAAGTGACCGTCGAATTCGACGGGGTTCAGCTAGTATTATATTTAATTTTAATAAAAAAATCAATTGAATCAAATGTTTAATTTAGACATTTCTTACCATGCTTTTATTATATTTTTTCTATGTAGATAAATCTATTTTAATTGGTTTATTTGGAAATTAATGAATTTATTTAATAATAAAATCTTCTGATATGAAGTATTTTATAAGTAAATGATTATTACTTTTGTCAACGTTGACTATTACTAATATCACGAAGTAAATGTCAAAACTATGTATAGTATAGTAAATCGTTCGATTTCATCACCTGTATCAGCTCACTTACTACGGCAGATTGACACTACCATGCAGTTCCACCCCGAAAGCTGCAAAGTATATATAGTAAAAACCATGTAAACCAAGAGAAGGTTGAAACATAAGCTTCTGTCTGCCACACTTTGGAATATATAATCAATAATAGAGTTGTCAATTACAACGGGCGAACCCATCACCTCAGGAAGTTTTAACGATTAGTCATTCTATCTCCCGTGAAGTGAGCGCAGAAGACTTGGACAAAACAGTCCACCGTCAAGCTCCGCCACATGCCCGTAAGAGGCCAACGCCTTAACCGCGAGATAACCAGTTGTATTACCCAGCAGGCTTACACTCACGCCCTTGCTTCCAATTACTCCGTGCGACCAGATTACTCCGTTCTCCCGATTCGTTACGAGTCCGAGGTCGCTTGCGCGGTCCTCTCCCTTACAAAGCGGTGAAACGGTGTATACCGAATCTATTGCGGACCACGGCATCCTTTGCCCGGCTGTTCACCCAGAATCGGGTAGCCGATGGTCGTTTCAAGAGCAGTCGCAGTAAGGTCCGCAACCATCCCCGCTCTATAGGAAACAGTACTGCTTCCAGACTCCCCCGACTGTTAGTCAGAGTGGGAGCTAATGGGCCCTTGCTGAGTTGGCCAAGAAGACCCATTCTGTTTTCAGGGTCGGTCACACTCACGGGTCAACATCCATCCGATGGCCTCCACGCATGGGGGGCGAGCCTGGGTAGGACACTGGGTCAACCAGTATCCCCTGGGAATTCAATCCTCTGGCGCTCCTGGACGGTCTGCGCACGGAGCGGCGTAAGCCAATCGATTGTGCTCTCCGACTAACAATCGGGGGAGTCTGGGAACTGTATTGTTTCCTATAGAGCGGGGGTGGTTGTCTACCTTACGGAGACTGCTCTTGAAATGACCATTGGCCATCTGATCCCGGTTCAGAGTCGGGCAAAGGACGCCTTGGTCCGCGATAGATTCGGTATACTCCGTTTCACCGCTTCGTAAGGGAGAGGATCGCGCAAGCGACCTCGAACTCGGAACCAATCGAGAGACCGGAGAAATCTGGTCACAATTGGTAGTTAGGGCGCGAGTGCCGCCCGCCAGGTAACATACCTGGCTACTCGCGGTAAGGCGTTGGTCTCTAACGGGTTGTGGCGTAGCTAGACGTCGGATTTGTTATGTCCTAAGTCTTCTACGCTCACTGCACGGTCGATAGAACGATGAATCGTTAAAACGTCCTGCGGTGACGGATTCGCCCGTTGTGGTTGACATCTCAATATATGTTAGTCAGAGTGCACAATCGATTGGCTTACGCCGCACGGTGGGCAGACCGTCCAGGAGCGCCAGAAGGTTGATTCCTAGGGGAAACAAGCCCTAAGGCCAGAGTCCTGCCCGGGTTCGCAATCCATGCATGGAGGCTGCCGGATGGGTGTTGACCCGTGAGTTTGACCAATCCTGAACAGAATGGGTCTTCGTGTCCAACTCAGCAAGGGGCCATTAGCTCCCATATATAATTGGGCTTATAGCCCATATATAATAGCATATAAAAGCATAGGGCTCATATATAATGAATAGGGGCAAGTTTAATTGCATAATTAATCCTGGCATTATCATCTGCTATTATTACTACGTTTAACTTACCTACACCAGCAAATATGGCATTCAAGTACATATACTTTGATGCAGCCATTAATTATATAGGATATTGGATCGCTCAATGCCGTACTACATTTTGACAGCTAGGATTTTACTATGTACTCAACGTGTAGATAGTACTCATTTTATTATGAAACTTGCAACGGTTAGCAACATATATAATTTTGCGACTATGATTAATTTACACGAGTGGCATTTTTCACATGAATTCTGTGTGACATCATTAAACAGCATAATTAAGCAGAATTCGAAAATGCGTCTTAAGCAGTAAGCATTTTTATGAAACGTTTCTTGCAATCTCACGGTTTTACATTCTGACGTCATTCTAAACTTTTCAACTTCAAAATGTTGGCTTTATAAACCGCAATTTTTAGATAGCACTCATAGTTCCAAAAATGACTAATTTTCTCTTATTTCAGTAGTTCAATAGATTGCATTCTAAACATGCCTATACGGCATCCTATCTCAAAATAAAGAATAATATAACAGCAACCGCTTGTTTAAATCATCGCTCTTATTATTTTAATAATATTTAAATAAAGATGTCAAACCTAATTTGTTACACAGGTTTCAATTCATAATAATTAGGTGATTTAATGACCAAATACTCTAATGGATGGCATTCTAATATCTCCGAATTCTGTGATGTAATCGCTTACATAAAAATTCTGCACTGATACACAGCACTGATAAATAATGGGGTTTAATAATCAATCAGTCCCTTATGGAAAAAACATTATAGTTATTATAGCTTGGCACAAAAGTTATTATAGCTTGGCAAATAAATTGCTATTAGTTTCGCCGTAAAAGGCTATCATCGCCAACAGCATGTCGCCGGCACAAAAGTATATCTATGAAAGAGATAGGAAAGAGATAGGAGTCAGAATAAGTTGTCTACACTGAGAGAATAGTAGAAGTAAGATCGTTCTCATTACTATTATTATATCAAAAACAATAAAGTTCATATTAACATAACTTCGTATGTTTACTTTCCCTCCGCCGGGAAAGTAAAAGAGTTTAAATATATTTCTTTATATTTATATATATATATATATATATATATATATATATATATATATATATATATATATATATATATATATATATATATATATATATATATATATATATATATATATATATATATATATATATATATATATATATATATATATATATATATATATATATATATATATATATATATATATATATATATATATATATATATATATATATATATATATATATATATATATATATATATATATATATATATATATATATATATATATATATATATATATATATATATATATATATATATATATATATATATATATATATATATATATATATATATATATATATATATATATATATATATATATATATATATATATTGCCGCGGTGAGAAAGAGAGAGAGAAAGAGAGACGACACATTAATCGACAAATTTTCACACTCGGCACTTCACTTTGAACTTTTTCAGGAATGCGAATTCGCGACGGTCTACGTACGATTATTTAAGCGACGCGACGGTTAAGTAGAAGCGGCGATTAGGCGAACCTCAGCGGTGGTGACCGCCGCAGTCAGTCGCTTCGCGAACACTGTCTAACTAATCTGTTATCGCGCCACTAGACTCAGTTCGCGATATTATCGAATAGACAGAATTGGCTAAATAAAATTGACAATTAGCTTTATAGCTCGGATTGACTGATTCTTACAAAATCTTAATTTACAAGACAAAGTCAATCATAAAGAATCGATGTGTTGAATAATGGTTGACTGTAAGATATCGCTAGAGCGATAAGTCCGCCATTTGTGCATACATTGTCTTTTTTATAAAACCAGCGTTAGGTTTGTTTTTATATCACAATAAAGTTATTCTATTATATGTGTAGAATCGCTACTATCCAGGAGTGCGTTATTATCCCCAAAAAATAGTAAATTTTGCAAAAAAGAAAAATTAGAATTCTACATTTCCCATGCCAATAGATTCGCAAAAACTACTTTAAAATAATAAAATAATATCAGATAAATTTGAAATTTCTTCTTATTTCACAAAAAATACAAAATTTAAAAGCAGCAAGCAAATTTATATGATGTATACAGGTTTTCCTTTTTTGTCTTCCTTCCTGCTTTTGGTTCTTTCGTCCATGACGTATCCGTAAATTCAACATAAGAAAAATAAATAAATGAGAAAGTAGAAAACAAGTAAGAGAACAATGACGTGACATGGATATAATAAACCACAAAATTGTAATAATCAATAAAGATAAATATATACTGTGAGTTATAGTGCTTATAATATTGAAGAGACTCATTGATCAAAAATATTCATGAATACCATGCATCGTTTTTAATGAGCAAAAGTCTATATTTATAAAGAAATCACAAAATAGGATCTTTCTTTTTGGTCAAAAATTGGGAAATATATTTATTTATTTTAAAAATAATTACTATAAAAAATTGATTTGCTTACAAAAATAATAGGAACCGAATGGCAAAACTTTAACCTTTTGCTTATTTGATTCTGTCACCCAACTGGGACTAGCCGTTCTAGGGTGGACAGGACTCTAATATTACAATCAAGTTTGCTTGATTGCTTATAAATGTACAAGTTTTAGTAAAAAGCTAACAACACTAAATTTCCCTAAAATGTGGTCTTCAAAAACAAAAAATAATAATAATAAAAATATTAAAAGATAACATAATAAATAAAATGCAATTCCATTATATAATCGGTAATAAATATAATATAAAATTCGTTTAAATAATATAAATAAAGTTATACGTGAGAAAAGAAGGAGACAGTCATTACTATTTGATATAATAAAAGTAATATAGGATTTAATATAAAAATAGCTAGTCAAAAAAAGTACAATTCATTGTCAAAATAATATATAACAAGTCAAATAATTTTTGGTATTTAGTTCAATGTTAAAATATACTCAACATACATGTTTAAAAATATGTTAATAATTTGTGCACCTAAGTTTTATTAAACTATTATTTCTAACATTTGATGTATGGTTAGTCTGTCATGATTCGATAACCATTTCTTTGATCTCTTTGATCTTGAGTCTTGGCGCAATGAAAGAGTAATGTATTTGTCAAAATGATGTTTTCATTCTGGGTATTATTAAGCTATTTTCTAAAACTTGTCTCGTTGTTCTTCGGTTCTGAATTATTTCTAACTTTGAGTTATTGTCCAAAAATAGCCTTAAAAGGGAAGTTTTTAGAAAAAGTTGCCTACAATCAAGAACTTTAGCTTCCGTATAAAGTTCATTAGTGGGATGGCGATATGGTCTACGTGGAATAATTTTTAATATAAATTTCTGCGCAACTTGCAATGGCTCTAGCAGGGTTTTACCATATCCACCCCCATCCAATTATGCCGTAAGTAATAATCGATTCACATAAAGCATAATAAACAGTTTTTAGTGTTTTGAAACCCAGAATATTCCTCAGTTCTTTGAAAACATATCCAAGGATTCGCACATTCGTAGCCACGTTATGTATATGAGAGTCCCAAAGGAGAAAGCAATTTAAAGTAATGCCTAGATATTTCCAAGATATTTCTCTATGTAGAGGCTGACAGGAACAAGACTCTGCGCTATCGCAGTAGTTTTATTAAATGAAAGCCTATTTCTATTTCTCGTATTTATTTTTGATGATATTTTTTTTTGGGATGCAGACATACATTATATTTTCTTAAAAAAAAATAAGAAGCAGCAATGACGCTATTCATTTCCCGCAGTGGTGTCTCTAGTATTATTTTTTTTCATTTATTCAAGAAAATATATCAGAATTATTAAAACAAAATGATTCTACGTTGCTCCTAATTAGACAGCGCCGGATCCGACGAAGACATCAATTTTATAAGAAATGTAATTTTAGAGAAGCAATTTTATGAAAAAGATGTTTTTTAAAGCTAAGATTAAAAGGTTACGAAATTGTCATAGTAAAATAAAAAAGTCAAACAAAATGACTATTGAAAAATCATACTAAACCTGAAGTATTTCCTCTTACGGATGCCATGGAAAATGTTGACCTTGATTAAATCAGAATTAATATTTTTTCTAATAAAAGATCAGAAAACGGAAACTCAGTGGGGAAAAATAGGATTTTGAATTTATTAAAAAAAACGCATTTATCAACAAACTATTTCGTTACATCGAAAATTACGTACCCTGCTAATTAATACAACAAATAGTCATGCGAATCACGTTTTACCAAAATTAAAACTTTTCATTTTACCATTTATTTTTAAATTTTTGATCTTTTAAAATATCACGGAAACAACAAAATAATCTACAGCAATCTCAGGACCACTATGATCGTAACATCAAAAAAAACCCACCTAGACCGCACCGCATCTAGAAATATACAATGTGTATAACGAGAAATATATAAAACAGGAAAAAAATATAAAAAACAAAGAAGTTACTGTGCCACCTCATTTTATAGCTGAATGCGTAAACTAATTTGGAAAAAGAGAAGAGAAATAAATCTAGGTACTTACAAAAACATTTAAATGTCAGGGGTAAATTACATAAAAACTTGTTACCCGTTTTGCTATAGCGGTAGATCTTCTTAAATAAAAACACCAATTTGTTCAATAAATCCATGTATTAATCATATCGTGGTATCGTGATTAAAACAAGGCTTATAAATGAAGAGTTGGTGAACGCATGTGAAGGCTTACAGAAAACAGTTGAAGTTACGCCGTTTACATCAAGCGCGATCCCCGAGAACCCAAGAGTAGTCCAGAGGCCGCTAAATAAGGAATAAAGCACAGTGCCTGGAAGTAACTGCAATAAATAAAACAACGCAAATTGGTGCTTGAAATGTGAAATTCCTATGTTTAAAAAAACGGGAGCGACACTTACTTGTATCTATCGATATATCAATGCCTATATTATCGTGAATTTGCAGCACTTGCATTTTTCAGTATTTTATGGTTTTCAATATACTTTATAGATTTGTGTAATTTTAGTGTCTAAAACATTTTTCTCCTGAAGCATACCGTGCTATTTATTTATTTAAGAATTAATTACTATAAAACATTGATTTGCTTACAAAAATAACAGGAACTGAATGGCAAAACATTAACCTTTTGCTTATTTGATTCTGTCACCCAACTGGGACTAGCCCGTTATAGGGTGGACAGGACTCTAATATTACAATCAAGTTTGCTTGATTGATTGATTGCTTACAAATGTACAAGTTTTAGTAAAAAGCTAATAACACTAAATTGCTCTAAAATGTGGTCTTCAAAAAAATAATAATAATAAATATTAAAAGATAATATAATAAATAAAATGCAATTCCATTATATTATCGGTAATAAATATAATATAAAATTAGATTAAATAATATAAATAAAGTTATAAGTGAGAAAAGAAAGAAACAGTCATTAATATTTAATATATGTTAAGTAATATAGTATTTAATATAAAAATACCTAGTCAAAAAAGTACAATTCATTGTCAAAATAATATATAACAAGAAAGTCAAATAATTTTTGTTAGTTAGTTCAATGTTAAAATATACTCAACATACATATTTAAACATATGTTAATAATTTGTGCACCTAAGTTTTATTAAACTATTATTTCTAACATTTGATGTATGGTTAGTCAGTCATGATTCGATAATCAGTACTTTAATTTATTTTTGAATTCCCTAAATGTCAAATTCACTTCTATTTCCATATTGATCAGATTGTAAAAATCTCGGCGCAATGAAAGAGTAATGTCTTTGTCCAAATGATGTTTTCATTCTGGGTATTATTAAGCTATTTTCTAAAACTTGTCTCGTTGGTCGTCGGTTCTGAATTATTCCTAAATTTGGGTTATTGTCCAAAAATAGCCTTAAGAGGGAAGTTCTTAGTTAATTAGTGGGATGGCGATATGGTCTACGTTTTTGTATATTTTTGTTATTTTAACAACTCATGTTTTTTTTTGTTTTGTTATCCAATGGCGAAGGGCAACGACTGATGCAGCCAGCAAGAGGAGAAACGTACTTATAATGTATAATTCGCCGATGAAAATAAGCGGGCAAATATAACTCCTACAATCCGCCCGGCGTGCCGGCATTCGTAATACCGATAATTTTGCTGCGAAACTTGAATCCACCAAAAATGTGCAATGGTATAGGTCTACACATCCATAAACTAAAAAAAAAATACTATTTGAAGTGATTGCTGGTTGATAACTATATTGTCTGGTTGCGTTATAGGACAAAAGTTTCAAATTCCAAGGATACCTATTATATCATTCAACTTTCATTTCGGCAAGGAAGGGCTAGAGCGACTACCTGCTCTATTGCAACAGGACCGTTGTCTATTGTCTATTGTACTCTCACGTGTTCCATCATAATGCAGGAACAATACACACTTTTACAAGTGCACACAGGATGTTTTAATTGTATACGATCAATTACTGTACCTAATCTTTTTCAAAAATCATCTAGAAATTTTGTAAATTATAATTCAGAACATATATTATTTTATTAAATGCAATTTTACATTTTTTCTACCGTTTACACATCTTTTGTAATTGTTTTCACTTGAAGTAATACAAATAAGAGGTTTTATTTTTTATGTTTGAATGAGTTTGATTGCAATTAGCAATCAGTTTCTACTTAAACCAAATTTACAAAAAAAAATCTTGATAATGGTAGGACTTTGTATGTACATAGGTAGATATATTTAATCTATTTATACTTGACCACACTATTACTCCCACTAGACTTTCTATCGAACCTCTAATCACCCAGTATAAAGCATGCTGGCATGTCAGTTTCAACAGAAATCTTCACCTTATTGCTCCTGCTACCGCGACCACAACTGTCGATAGCAAATAAGCTCTTCAATAATCAGTAATTTACATAAATATCAGCGAAGTAGTCATCTTCTATGCGTTAGAGATATTTATCGAAATGCTTCAATACTGACCACTGTTACGCTATTCGCGATAAGAATACTCTGTGCCGTCTATATGTATATACCGTAAATCTACGGCTCATCGTCACTTGAGGCAGTGTAAACATATAGGTATATCCTCTGCCTTACCTAACATATTTCTTGTGCAATGCACTATGCATGAAGAAAAAATAAAAATACAACTAAGTTTAAGCACTAATTTTAAAAAGATTGTTAATAAATCGGAAGATAGAAATTGGAAGATGAACGGGATATTACTGGATGAACATAACCGGAATGAGGCAATCATCTCTAACCGAAAAACAGATCTATTAGGACTACTTACAAAATATATAGCTGTAACAGCTTATAACAACGTATATAACAATGCTTGTAATGCCCGCTCTATACACGTTGGCCAATGCTTTGTTTACTGCCGATCTCTCTCCTCTCTCTCTCTCTCTCTCTCTCTCTCTCTCTCTCTCTCTCTCTCTCTCTCTCTCTCTCTCTCTCTCTCTCTCTCTCTCGGGGGGGTCGGGGAGTCGTAGTTTTCGATCATCTTCTTAGCCATTTTCAATAAGGAAACTGCTGCACTAAATAGAGATACCGTATTTTGTTTTCACCAGTTTTGATCCAGTATGCCCGGTGTTTGGCGACCCTCAATTCTTCCTTGTACTACTAGTTGCAATATTAAATCAATTCAATTTAATTTAAAATATTTATTCACCTAAGGAAATGTAATTATTTACATTTATGTCTTACGTCTATTCTAACAAGCTTTCACCTTATTCTAATGTAGACTGTTACTTTCATTCATTATTTCTATGTTTTATGTATATGTATTCTTCTCATTAAAATCTACAACTCATCGTTACTTAAGTGTTTCCAGATAGTATGACGGCGTCGCGTAACAGAAATCAACACTGTATCTCCAGGGCGTTGCTACGAGTAGTAACGAGATCCTACAGCGTGGGAGTGAGACGAAAGAGAAGAGACGGAGCGAACGCCGATCTACGGGCATCACTTCAAGTATTATATAGGCATATACAATTTGTACTATTTTAAGCCAGTCATACTTCATAACCGTTTTTCAATAAATAAGGAATTCTTATGTCCTTTTTAAGCTGATGGCGTATAATAATTGAAATTTGAGTTATCAGCTTGGAATATTTAAAAACTGGAATAATATTTTTTATTGCAAATGAGATAAGTCTACGAATTTGTCAACACAGAACCCCTTATCTCCGGTCCATTTGATTATAAAGAGGAAGTAAGAGTGTATTGATAAATATATATTTCTATAATTTCCGTATAATCTTTATAATATAGAAAGAGCTTGTACTTTAGTATGTTTCGATTTTTAATTATCCGTATTTCAAAGCAAATTTTTATATTCAGTTGAAACATTGATTGTGTTAAAAATCTTCCTTAGAAATCTTCCATAAAGTAATCCATGGTAGAATTTACCGAAAATGTGTAAAAGAACTTGGTGATACATAATTTGGCTTTTGAAATGGTTTTGGCACTAGGGGACGCTATCTTTTGTACTCGTGTCCCTCAGTGAAAGATGCCTGGATATCAACCGTGGCTTACACATCTGCTTCATCCATTACGAGAAAGCCTTTGACAAAATTCAACACACAAAATTGATAGAGGTTTTAAAATCGAAAAACTTGGACTCGACGGGCCTCAGAATTATCAAGAATTTGTATTGGGACCAAAGTTAGAGTGAAAAACGAAACAACTGTACCAACTGTCAAATTGTTCAACGGTTCAACTGTTCAAATTGTCTACCTTGGAACAGGCGGCTGCCTAGTTAGGTTAAGACTTTTGTATATTGAATGTACTCATAATTTGAACTCAATAAATAATTTGAAATTTGAAACTAAAAAACAAAGAAGGATTATATGCAGAAGAGATTTTCCGGAAATTGTCTGCTAGCTGTCACAAGGGCATCGTTGTAAATTAACAACTTACATTACGCTTATAAATAGGATAGAAAACGAATTTACCGCGTGAAATTTGTAGGACCCGACGTTTCGGTGACGTTGCAGCCACCGTTGTCTAGGGTAGACTGAAGAGCTGTCAGTCCGTTGTTTTGCGGGTAGGCCGCAAACCGCTGCCGCCGCTGCGTAGGTTATAACGGCTCGGAGCGAGGGAATTTTGAAAATCCGTCTTGCACACAACACTCACTGTATCCTGTTTTACGTCTTTGCGTTCGGCGTTCGGCGGCGGGAACATTTTAAGAAGAGGGTTCCACGTAGAAGAGAGTTTGTAGCCGTCGTCTCTATTGAAGTTCGGAGTTCTTCTTATTTCAATGGCTTCCCGGATCATGCGAGGAAAGTAGAATTGTTCTTCGGATAGAACAATGGGATTTTGAAACTGCATCCAGTGGTTACTTCCGCTATCCAATATATGTTCGCAAGTAGAATTGTTCCTTGGATAGAACAATGGGATTTTGAAACTGCATCCAGTGGTTACTTCCGCTATCCAATATATGTTCGCAGATCGCCGATTTTTCTCGCTGAACGTTTTTAACAGCTTTGATGTGTTCTGTCAGTCGCGTGGCTATGGGCCGTTTCGTTTGTCCAACGTAGGCTAGACCGCAGCTGCATTCGACTTTATACACACCCGGGGTTTGCAGTGGTATTACATCCTTTACAGGCCTCAAAAATCGAGCTATATTTAGGGTCGGTTTGAAGATAGTTTTTATATCGAATCTCACTATGGTATTCACACGAAATTTCACGCGGTAAATTCGTTTTCTATCCTATTTATAATGTCAAACAACCGCGATAGTCTTCGATTTTATATTACATTACGCTGACGACACGGCACTGATTTCTGACAGTTTGGCATCGCTACAAAAACTTCTTGATAATATTAACGAAGCAAGTAAAGGATATGGGTCTGAGCATCAATGTCGCTGAGCATCAACTCCAAGCTCTATGTAGGAACAGAATCGGTGAAAATGGTCTATAAGTTCAAGTATTTGGGAAGTTGGATGAATGGAAACGGTGACCATGCTCAATAAATAAACATCCGCATTGAAATGGCTCGCTCAACTTTTTCCAAAAAGAGCAAAGTTTTGGGTGATAGAGATCTGAGGCGGGTGTGAGAGGCGTCTGAGTTTTGTGGGAGAGAGGCGCTAAGACTACGTATAACCCGCTGCTGCATTTTCCCTGTTCTACTCTATGGCGTAGAAGGATGGACTCTCACACAAAACACGACGTAAAGGTTGGAGGCTTTCGAAATGTGGATATACACCGTATCTTAAAAATCTCATGGCATGCCTGAGTCACTAATGTTGAAGTACTGAGCTGACTTAAGAAGAAGATGGAAATTCTGAACACCATCAAATACAGGAAGAAGTCATACTTTGATGACGTCATGAGGAATGCCAAATACAAATTGCTCCAGCTCATTAACCAAGGCAAGATCGCTGGGAAGAGAAGCGCCGCAGGAGGCGGCATTCGTGGCTAAAGAGCCTTCGGGACTAGTTTGGCTGCAGTAGCACCTCGCTGTTCAGAGCTGCAGACTTTAAAGTAAAGATAACTACAATGTTGTCCAACCTACGATAGGAGCGAAACTCGAAGATGAAGAAGAATTGTTTGTGATTTTATTATATTTCTTGATTCTGAATATCTTCACGAAAAACTATGCTGGACCCATATTTGTAATATCTTTATCTATAAGTACCATAGTTACCGATGAACGTTATGCTATTTTTGGCTAATATATTCGACGAAATATATTTTAAAATGGACAAGCAAATGTGTGGAACAATTAATATTATGGAACCTTTTAAGCATTCGACAATAATGTGTTAAAATACAAATGGAACAGACTGATTTTAATGATGCAAATTAGTTAACCAAACATTGCAGTAATGTAGTCATCCGTAAGAAACGCTCTTCAATTATTGTGGCATTACACTCAAGGCCGCAGTTAAAAATGTGGGTCTTTCGAAATGGGTGGGGGCAGAGGGGGGAAGGGGGGTGGGGAGGTGGTTTGAATATCTAAGGAAACCGAAACTTCTTAATATCATAAAATAACTGCTCATCAATACAATTACACAATTTTAGTAAATTTTACTGTAGACAGTTGAAGATTCTAATATTTTATAAGATCCCAATTCGAGACTTTTATAAATTCAGTAATAGTCTTCCCGTAAGATAACTACTTTAATTTTTCTAACTATTAGGTACAATATGATTATAATGCAAATAGAAAATAATATAATTATCTGATCTTCTAGCATAAGCTAAGATCTAAAAGTCTGAGAGACGGGTAAAAATAACGGTCATGGTAGTTATTATATGTTTAAGGATCTCGATCATGTTCGCTGAGAAAAACGTTTAATGTAAATAATAAGAAATCACTTATAGTAGGGGCGTTAGGAAATTACCGACAAATATGATGATGATTTAGAAGATTCCTCTTAGAACATAATGATAGCTCATTTTTTAATGTTGACGGTTATTTGCATTATTTCTTCATAGAAATAATAGTAATTTCCTACTGTTCACACTTGACGTGAAATCATCATTTCACTTGATGAACCTCTTTCCGCTTGATATATTCCGAATTTAACTAGGCTAAAAACTAGTTATAAATAATTTATGCATGGTGTATGATTATGTAGTGTGTTAAAACATAAATATACGTGTAAATCACGATTCGAAAAAGTCAAAAGCCTTGACATTTCTTTGCTTTAATGATATAAAAATAATATTTATTTGAAGAAAACTGTTTTTTTAATGATTTTATTGAATACTGGTAAAAAAATATTTTAGACAAGCCATATTTCATTTTATCAAAATCATTCTCTAAACTACGAGTATGTAAGACGTATCGTTACTTCTTCTATTAAATATGGTATAGCCTGAAAACGGCACAAAACATAGACGAGAATATTATAATAATTGCACATACCTACCGCGCATTAATTACTTTTCACGATTCACCAACCGATCACTTTCTTTTCAAATCGTCTTTTTCCTCAGCAAGACTTCCTTTTTGCTGAAAGTATAGAACATTTCAATCCAAATATCGAAAACCGTTACGCCATTGTAAGGCACCCCGTCCTCTTATATCAGGGAGATATCTTCATTATATCGCCCTAATTAATTCATCGATATCATCTAAATGGATTTCACAGCATAACTCCATCTATCTTCATTCCATCTAATAGATATTTAATGTGACCCTATAATTCCTCTACATCGTTTAACTAATTTTACCGTGGTTATTACTATTATTAATAATAATATATTTATTTTTCTATTTTTACAAAGTTTAAAACCATTATTTAAATTTGATGTTAGGATTATATGAATTATTAGTAAGTATACGATAAGCGTATTTTATTATTAAATAATTTCAATATTTATACTTTTGTATTGTCTGTTAAATATTTATATTTTTAAAAAGTAGATTTAAAAAGTTATGTATTTTTTTTTCTTTTTTTCCCAGTCTACTTAAACTAGTTTTTGAAATTCTTTCTTTTTAACTAGTTTTCTTCTTTTAAACGTGTATGATATTTGGCATTCTTCTTATTATGTTTAAAATGTTTACCCTGGAATAAGTTAGCACTTACTAGTTGGGCGTCATGGGACCGATCATAGCATACAAGTGTGACATAACTTGCTGTGGGTTTATTTATATTTTAAGTCGATCCGAAAGTCGATTCGAAATCAAGGTTTTGTTGACGGTTTTCTTTGATTGCCATGGTTCGGTCCACTGAGAATTCCTTCCTCCAGGCCAAACAGTAAATAAGCAGTATAACTGAAACGTTTGAGGGAGAATGTTCGTCGCAAAAGGCCGGAATTCTGGAGAAATAACTCGTGGTTTCTTCACGGCGACAATGCATCTCACCTTGTACGTGACTGTTATTTGATCTAAAGCAATATTAATACCTTTTCCCGAGCCCCCGTATTCACCTGACATATGCTCATTTGACTATTTCCTGTTCCCACGGCTCAAGTTAACGCTTCGCGGAAAGCGTTTTGAGACGACTGAGGCTATAAAGGAGAATTCGCGGAAGGAGCTGAAAGCGATTTTAAAATGGGACTATGAAAAGTGTTTTAAAGATTCGAAGAAGCGCTGGGATATGTGTATTGTATGCGATGGAGATTAATTGGAGGGAATAAAATTAATATCGATGAATAATTGGACCGTTTCCGTTGTATTGTCAAATTCCGGGTACTTTTTGACCATAAGGTATATATCTATTCCATCCGAAGCCATTGTCATCTGCATTCGCCAGCATAATCAATAGCAAGATTAGATTAACAAGGAATCGCGCCATAGAGTGCGGTATCCACTTTCAAATTGAAATTCGCGACCGTTAATCCCCGCGGATACATACCTACGCGAAATAGAGTCATACCTACCGCTCGGTTAGTACATCAACCTTTCCTGGATTGAATTAATTTAAAAAATAACAGCAAAACCGCATGTTAAAAGCGCTGCTCAAATAATTGTATATGTGTAAATATGATACGTGCAAATTAAACTACATCCTGATAAGATTATTTCTTTTTATATTTGTGCAAACAATATTTGCCCATTAAAAGGCAATACTACAAGGTTGAGCCTGTGCCCACAGTGCACATACACTGCCCAGTGGCATAGTGGTTAGGTGGCCTGATCTTACGTTGTAAGGTCCCGGGTTCAATTCAACTCTGTCGATGGAATGCAATAACAAAACACACATGTTACACACCCACATACATATAAACACTTTATAGTAGGGTTGGTTGTAAGAAATTGTCGTATGACAATAAACCCGCCTATTGTGAAATTTCACAATAAAGAGAAGAAACAAACAAACACATACTTACGTATCAATGTAAAAGTTTTTATATTCGTTCGCCGTTTGTAGTTTTTTGAAATGAATCTCTTTTTTTTAATGAACTTTCTATATATTACATCGCTTATTTGAACCCTCAGGAGTCTGTTTCAAATTTCAAGGTGTAGTCCGTGCCCGCAGGGAACATTAAAAAAAACAATACATTTTGAACTTAATGTTTTTTTTTACATTTTGAATCACACCGCTTGTTTGCCACATATTCAGGAGGCCATGTTTATGTTAAGCTTGTTAAAGTGATGCGAGGAGTGCCTGAATGGGGTTAGTGAGTTAAGTAATACGTAAATAATTGCTTTAAGGGAGTGGCCCAGTTACTGTTTGTGGCGACTGCTGCGACCACGACGGAAATTCGTTAATTTAGTCCGAGAGCTCACTACAAGTACTTGCTTCAGCCACCTAGGTATTACGATTATATTTTTTATTTCAATGTGTTGTTGACATATTATAGTAGTTAATCTAAATCATTAATGTGAAAACTTTCCAAATATCGATAAATGTAACCCTTGAAATGGAATCTGAAAAAAATATCATATCGTTAGCAAGTGGTATGATATGAGTGTGATATATATGAAACAAATGTGATATGAGTTATCGCACATTGTACACTCAATGTTTTTTTTGTAATCTAATATAACAACTGTAAACCTCTTTATAATAACCGATACATTTGGAGAAGTATCATTTTTAAATATAAATTCTTATTATAATTTAAAACTATTAAAAGTATTAAAATAATACTTAGAATATTTAAAAATATGTTAAAGTAAAGTCTTTCAGTTGACCCAGTTTCAATCTTTTAGTTAAAAGACCATTTAAAACTATTTACAACTAAACACCGAACTTTATTAAACAGCTGATGACTGATTTGCAGCTTGGGCCAAACGAATCACTGTGGTCAGTCGTCGCACAGTGTCATTTCGCGGATATTTAAGAATTATGTAATATATTCTTCCATATACCTATCCGATTGACCAAAAATAATTACAATGCATTCTCGGATAGTTCTAAGTTATAACAAGAATGCTGCGAATGCCCTCCTTATGTCCAGGCATCGCAATGCCAAAGCAACATCCACAGTCACAATAACAATCCACATTCAAACTGAGCCAGCAGCCCATAAGAGTCCAACGCCTTACCGTGTGATACTGGGAAGAGTACCTAGCGGGCGAACCTCGCTCACTTGCGTAAAGATTTGGAATTGGACGGATATCTACATCCTCCAGTCTGATTACAGATTCGAGGTCGCTACGCGGCCTATATCTGACGTTAGCGGCAATTCAGTTGGAGTTATCGTGAACCGATGCGCTCTATGCCCATCAATCTCACACGGGATACGGTGGCCGACAGATCGTTTCTAAGGATAGATGAGGCCAAGTCGACAATTACACTATTTGCTTAGGAATCGGAAGTTTCCAGACTCCCCGTTATTCGCCAGATTGCACAGTCCATTGGCTAATGCCACACGGTGCATAAATAGCCCAGTTCTGCCCGAGGTGTTCCCCCGGATCTGGACGTCCGAACCCAACTGTGTACGACCGTAGGTTACAGCCACTGGCATAGTTCACAGCGGCCCCTTCATGATAGTTCCTCTTCGAGGAGGCTACCAGATGGGAGCACAACTGTGAGTTGGGTAAACCTTAGAAAGCACGGCAGGCCATCAGACCCAAGCTGCACGGAACTGTTAGAGCAAAGCTGAATAGCTCAAAGTCTACAAGGGCACTCAAGAGAAAGATGGACAATTCTCATAAATTTTCTGTGCGGCTGTACCTTCCGCTCTTTATAATTATATTATCAAGCTATGATATTATTTAGATTTTTGGCAAAATCCCTAATAACAACAATTAGTATGCCAGACAGCACCTAACAGAAACTGCAACTAATGCTGATATTCACTCTCACCATACCCGCAGAAGCCCTGCATGCATCCCTTTTATGAAAACCCTGAATAAGACTGGCAAAAGTACAGAAAACCTACTTATAACTTTGCATTTAATTCTACAACCTACCCCTAGTTAACATTTGGAGGAAGTAAAATTAAAAAATAAACATAATCTGACCAATTCCGAAGGCCAAGACTTCAAACATTTTACTCTTGTAAAATTCATGGATTCATAGTCAGACTATTTAGCTTTTATCTATACGTATATAAATGGATGTTTTTGGTATATCTGTCTGTCTGTCCGAGCTTAATAGACTTCGACACCGTTTGACCAATCCCCATGAAAGTTGGTAGTGTGTTGTAACTTGCTGTGATCTAACTCGCTACTAGATGGCGCTGCAGCCGGTCAACTTCTACACCGTTCAACCGATCGCCATGAACATTGGTATAGATAGATATTTGAGCCCGGATAATATTTTCGCACTATCAACTTTACTGTAACCTCGTCACAAGATGGCGCTGCAGCCCGTCAACTTCGTCATAAATATTGGTATAGAATTTATACCAATGTTCATGGCGTTTTAATATCCATCTATACTATAGATGTTCAATATCTGTTCAATATCTATCTATACTATAGATAAATATTCGATAACCTTAGATACCCACTGTATCTCTGAAACTACAAATCCAATTAAGACCAAATCCGCCATTTCGTCTCAAAAGAGGTATCCGCCATTTCGTTTCAAAATAGTAGCATTTTTAAAATAAAAATAAATCATATACAAATTCTTTAATACCTACTAGTGCTAGAAAAATAAATAAATGCGACTTAGAATTCTGAGGACATCACCTACATCTCTTGCTTACGTCACTTTTTAGATCTACATCTGGTTTTGAATTAAAAATCTTATAATCTGAAAATTAACTTCATAAATCAGCTGTATCTCTGTCGTACCTCAGTTATTATTAATGCTAGAATAGAAAAAAACGTGTCTTGTAATCCTGAGAATATAGCCCCTAATTTGGTATTTTCATAATATATTCAATTAATTAGTAGAAAATTAATAATTTGAAATTCAAAACCAAATTTCGCGATTATTATAACCGATAACAAATCAACCAAATCGAAGAGAATAAATTAAATGTCTTTGGAAATCGATTGCAAATACATTATTGAGCTTATTAGATCCAATACCTAGAACAACAGCTCACTGCAAATTTAATTTTAAGGTAATTTAGTTTTATGAGCATTTTACTACAAACTTTAAATAATTGTATAATTAGAGCCCTGTCCATACTAAAACTGGTTAGTCCCAGTTAGATCATAGAATCAAACAAGCATGAGGTTGAGCTTTTGCCATTAAATTCCCGTTATTTTTGTAATCAAAATCAATGTTTTATAGAAATAAATAAATAATTAAATAAGTTGTAATCGTTGCATTAAGACGCGATTCGGGAAAGTATACAATAGAGTGTATCAATCGGATTCTATCCTTATTTTCCGTGGCAGTTTTATTGAGAGCGTTTCAGAAGATACTAATATTTACTCGTGTTATGTGTGATATTCAGACGGACCCTAAAAGAAGGAAACAATAGCAATATCGTGACAATGAGTTGTGTCAAGAGAGACGTAATGAACAAAATTACTTCCTCGGCGACGATTCGTTCATCTCGTAAAAAGTACGAGGTCACACGTCATACGTATGTACATGCTGTACCAATTTGTTTACCTACCTACATACACAACCTCCAGGGACGACCTCCACTCTCACTCTTCCCGTCATCGCTGGGATACTGCCGATCGATCTGGAGATTTTGGAGCGTGCGGCTTAGTCATGGCTACTAGTCGCCTATCAAATGTACATCCGTGTGCTCCTTCAGTATGCAAGTGTGGAAGTAGTCTTAATCTCTTCGTTTGACCATGGAGAAACATAATTTTGATGGTGGCACTCTCAAAAATGGTGCGTTTGGGCGCTGCCGGCCAAAAACAAAATGGCCGCCATCAAAAACATGTTTTCCTATTTATATCAGTAACCGTTGAAGATACGAAAAATGTTGTTGAATAAAAAATGTAGCCTGACAGATTGTGCATAGAAAAGGTCCTTACAACTTTCTTTGTATAACTAACCGTTTTCTCAAAAAAATTACTTTTGTAAAAAGAAATATTAAGAAATGAAAAAATCGAAGTTTTAGGGTTTGGCAAGCACATATTTAAAGTTTTTGAATTTTTTTACATGTTTCTCGATTTATTACAATAATAACTGTATTAAACTTTAATAAATTAACAAATATACCATTTTTATATTTTTTTTTATGTAGGAATTGGAAAGAGGAAAGAGACATTTCTTGAAAAGCTCTAATTTGTAATAACAATACTGTTGAAGAAATACAATATTACATTTGTTAAATTTTCAAATACAATCAATATCACTGTCAATGCCAATTTCACTTAAACCTAGATCTTCATCATTGTCTTCCTCGCATTCTCCCGTATTGTCGCAATGGTCAGGATCACCTTGGCACTTGCACATTTCAGTACACCGGAGTCCATTTGACTGACACGTACATGGAGGACAGCAACGTCTTTTTGAGCATGAGCAGCGGCAAAGCTCCAAGATAAGCTTTGGTGCACAGGGGTTGGTACAAGCAACAGGCTCGTATGCACTACCTATTTTCTGCCATCCAAAATCTGAGGGTGACGGGTTATTAGGATGCTGAATTAGGTCCTGATTCCACTCAAAACATTGAAGGTGAGCCCGTAGCAATGCTGGATTTAGTGCTGATTTTGTTGGAGGAAGGTTCTCATCTTGATGTTGTTTTTTAGTAAACAAGAACCATCGCACTGCTCCTATGTCTGTCAATGATGTTTTGGGGATGTATAGCTGACAAATGAGTGCTTCCAAGTTAGCCCTCACATCTTCAGTGAGTAACAGTGTTGTCCCCAATTTAGCCAAAGCTTCTATCATCGTATCACTTGCTGAATTAAAAGCTTTCCACCACTTTATTTTTCCTTTGCCAGCAAATGACCCTGTTATATCAGCTCCTGAAAGTGCATGTAGTCCAGGGAGTGCAGAGGCTTTCAGAGGTCCAAGTGCTCTGTAAATTGACCCTATCTGAACAAACCTTTTCATACCATGTCCAAGATAGAAAGCAAAATCTTTAAAAAGTTGTGGATATCGCCTTAGTGCTAGAATAAGGACGTCAGTATCAGGGGAGAACACGTGAGTAGTTTTAATTCCTTTCTGTGCTAAATAAGCTGCATGTAATATAATCTTTGTGTCGGCCTCCTCTTGCGTGCTTGAAAGACAGGATACATCATCCCCATGTGATGACGCTGCCTTGTCCCTCCAACTGAGTACGAACTTCTTGTTGTTGGTCTCACCGAATTTGAGTATTTGATTGGAAAGGAACTCGGTTAGTTCGTCTTTCGTCTTATCATGGGCCAATAGTTTGTGCATTGGTATGCTTTCAATTTTTGTTTCTGGCCTGACTTTGTATTGGATTGGATCAGAGCCTTTTTGCAGTATGTCTCGCATCGCTTTCTTCAATGAGTTTTCTTTGTACGAGTCAAAAACTATATGTACCTCACTATAGTTATTGAATTTTTGTCCGATCCATTGGCTGAATTTCACACCGAGGTCATTACATGTCTTCACTGTTGTAGGTTTGTGGTAGGTATGAAGAAGTGCCATGCCATCTACTATTACAGCTTTTCCATGTAGCTCGTCATTATGTACTGGAACATCATGAGCTGTAGACGTATTATCATCTTCGTTTTCTTCAGCAGGTTTCTCTTGGATTGATTCTAGAGCATCTGTAAGTTTGTACTTAGCCAGACAATGGTGCATACTCCCGTCAATTGCAAACAACGACTTTGGTAGTGCTGAAAACTCGTAGTTGCTTAAATTGTGCCTCAAATCTATGTCAGGTCTGCTTCTGGAAGCTATCAACAATCTTGAAATGAGAGATAAGTCTGTCTTAATGGCAACGGTTTTGTCTTTGATGGTAATTTTAATCTTCTTAGCTACTGATTTACACTTTTTTATGACATTCTTTTTCATGGGAGCCCAGAACGTAATTGTGTTTGAACGAATTCGTTGATCTAAGAAAATATTATGGAGATCTTTACCAACTTCGGCAACACTGTCTAAAGACACTTTTACTTCTTGAGGAAAGACTCGCTGAGTGAGGATATGAATGAGGTCATCACTTTTATATTGGAAGGGATTTGTTGAGTTTTTAAATGCTTCCATTAGTGTAAGCACATTATCGCCCTGGCGCTGTTGGAGTTTTACTGACACTTCGTGATGTTGACTTCGTTCTGTACTTTTTAATCCAATCATTTTCTCAGTTTCACATGCAATTCTAGTTAGTTCCGAATTAGCAAGGAAGAATCGATTTCGAGCATTCTCATTGAGTGTTATACCCACAAGTCCTCCATGTACCTTTAGTTTTCGATTTTGGTGTTCCAGAGCCTCATCCGCACCTAGAGAACAATATGGTACTTTACTTCTGTTCACTACCCAATTACCTTAAATAAACTGTTTCCAGATTTCTGGATGTGTTGATTCCAAGTTTTCCATCTCTGAAAGATATAAGGTGATCATTCTAGCATAGTTAAGTCTATTAAATGTAAAGAAGTATTTAACAAACTCGTGGACGGATGCTAAATACAGTTTCCAATCAGATATTCTTACAGCCCTTATGAAATTCATCATTACTTGCACCGTATCCATATACGTGCAAGCTAGTTTGAAAACAGGATGCTTTTGCTTTTTTGTTGCTGAAAAGTTTTCAATATTTTGAATAATCTTTCTTTCTTGTAGGGAAGAAACTATTGTGGAATTTACCCTTTTCAGCTCTTTTTTATCACTAGTTGTTAATGTTTCTACTAGTTCTAGGAGATGAGGCTTCAAACAGTCTAGCTGCCCTGGAAATTCTTTTTGAAATTCTTCTAAGAGTAGGTTAGTTAGTGTAGAGGCAGTAGATATATGAGCTTCAATTCATCTTCTGATGTGTTTACCGTCTAGGATTTGTTTCATTGTTGCTGCTGAATATAATCCACATTCAACTCACAATTCAGGTATACCTGAACCTTCAATGAGCTCTCCTATTGTCCGGAGCTGAGCAATTATGATATGTAGCTCACCAGGCTTCAGAAGCCATCCCTCCTTATATTCATTTACAGCCATTTCCAGCTGTTTTATTGGTTTGTAAAGAGCCATGTCAACTGTGACAACTACCTTTTTCTTAGTGGCTTCTACATCGGGACTTGTATAGTGGACTGAACTATTTAGTTTCTCCAGTTGTTTCATCACAGTAAGCTGCACTGATTGATTAGTTGGTGACTCTGGGATCATAGGTAACATGGTAACTCTTGACACAGGCTTCTGCTGATCTATCAAGAGGCTGTTATAGCCAGCCCAAGTTGGAAAATGTGTAGTAGGCTTCTCGTTCATTGACGTACATATGATTATTCACTTGCAAAACCCTAAAAGTTATATTTTTTGATTATTCTTTTTACAAAAGTAATTTTTTTGAGACAACGGTTAGTTATACAAAGAAAGTTGTAAGGACCTTTTCTATGTATAATTTGTGTAGCTACATTTTTTGTAAAAAACATTTTTTCGTATCTTCAACGGTTACTGATATAAATAGGAAAACGTGTTTTTGATGGCGGCCATTTTGTTTTTGGCCCGCAGCGCCCAAACGCACCATTTTTGAGAGTTCCACCATCAAAATTATGTTTCTACATGGTCAAACGAAGAGATTAAGACTACTTCCACACTTGCATACTGAAGGAGCACACGGGAGCCTATATTTGTACATTTGAAAGGGAACTATACGCCGCGGGGAGCCTGTGGTCTATTTCAGTCTGACGGTGAACCCGACGGAAACCAGGTTGGTGGACTGTAACCGCCTGATTCGAGCGGAGAGCCTGCGCGTCTAGCAGGAACGGTGTGATGCCGGCGGTACGGGCCGCTTTTACCCATAGTTTTTTCCCGCCGGTGTCGGAGCGGATGAAAAAATATTTCCTGCGGTTTGACTACCGGCTCACGCATCTCGTCGGGGGTCACGGTGAGTTCAAGGCCAAATTATTTGACTTTGAACTCAGCGGCGATCCCTGGTGCCCGTGTGGCTTCGGTCGACAAACCGCAGAACACATCATCTGGGCATGTCCTAAGCTGGATACCGCACGGGCAGTAATGCTGGATGCGGTTGGTGCGTGCTCTGGCAGTCTGCCGATCTGGTATATGGTTCTCGTGGGATGGGAGGTTTGTTTCCGTGCGTTCCGGGTGTTGGCAGACAACTGGGTATCCAATTGGGAGGAGCTGATGCAGCGGGGCTCTGAGGAGAGAGGCCCTCTCTCCGAAAGAGGGCCTCTCCTCTTAACGGTGCTGTCAGTGGCCTGCTTCGTCGCCCGAAGTCGCCAGTATCGTATCGTGACGTCCCGGCCGCCCCTGTGGGTGCGTGCCTTTTGCGGGTTCTCCCGGTCTAGATGCCCCCGACAGCGCCCCTGCTGCTGTTTATTGTTGTAAGTCGGCACCGCACATAGCCACATGGATACACCGCCACAAATCACCAGCGATAGATATAAATAATAATAATCTAGTATATAAGAGTAACTTAATTTGTAAAACTTTTTCTAATGATTTGTTAGTTTTTAAGCAATATGTAAATAGTTTTTGATGAAAAATAAACGGTTCACGGGGTTGCCGGAGGGGGTAGAAACCCGGAGAATCTTCCTCCATGTCTCCGTTCGTTCACCCCTCACGCGCTACCCTTCCGGTACGCGTGAGGTTGTCGTTGCACGACATCCCGGGCATATTAAACGACCCATGTCGTTAGAACTGCCCGGGTGGTGGGCGGGGTTTCTTCCCCCGCCTGTCAACGAGTAAACGTATAATAAATACACAATCGGGTAGGCCTTTTAAGCCGAAATTATTGTCTTTTTTCATTGCATAATTAAGAAAAAATGAATCCCGTTCATAACAGGCTGTTTGACATGTACCTATAGGAATGGATTTTAATTCAAGTTGGCCGATCCCAAAAATAAATATACTTGAAGAGTAGAAAATCGATCACTAAAAACAACGTTGAAGATAATTGTTAGGTTAATGATCAAATCAAATCATTTTCGTTGGTAGGTACATAGAATAGTACACAAGTTACTTAAAAGTAATAGGTAGGCACACATATAGTAAAAAAATCGGTTGGGTCACCCCAAGACATTCCCGGTAAGTAGCCAAGGACTCATTTCATCTAAATATTAATTTCATATAAAAAAGTACAAGACGAAACTTGAGAAGAAGAAGATTAAGACTATATAATCGAAAAATTCGTGTCACCTCAAGACCTTCCAGGCAAGTAGACAAGCCCTCACACCCACGACCCCCACCTCTACGTGAAAAGTCTATTCCCAGCTCGAACGAAGCCGAGGGTACAACTAACTTCTCGGAGACAGGTCGTCGGTACAGAACTGCGCATCTGCAAATTTATCTTCGTACAAATACCTACCGTTATCATCGCCTAGCGCGTCGCTTCTTTGTAGTATTTTTGTGGTATTTCCATGGTATTAACATGGTATATTTCCAATACGATGTAGTATTTTCTTAAATATGCCGGACTTTAAATATAATTTGCGTCGCTTGCTAATAATAATATAATAATAATATTCCACCCGAAATTTCACAACGTTATTTCGGTTCAACAAGGCGTCTGTGTACCGAATTTCAAGTATCTAACTGCAATATTTCGAGATTAAACTGTGACTAGCGCGCCCCCTGATGGACCGATTTCAACCACTATCTTTTCAACTCTTGCCATGACCAAATAATGCCTGCATGCCAAATTTCAGCTCCATCGTATGAAGCGTTTGAGCGCTATCGTGGAGGAATACACACACACGCACACACACACCGACACACACACACACACACACACACACACACACACACCACAGGCAGAGGTGATACTGCTACGTGGCGCGTCCCCGGGTGGCGGATAGGGGAATGCCCGCTGTTTGCGTAGTGCGACGGAGGGTAGGAGTGAAATAAAATAGCTCCCGCGGACCTAAACACCCCAAGCCAAGGAGGTGAGACATCGTGCCGAGGGCTGGATGGTACTAGGGTTATGGTGCCGCAAGCGATTCCCCTGGGGCACCTGGTCCAACCCCGGGTGTATTTAAGTGGCCTTACTCCTGGAGAGCTATCCTAAAGGGAGCGGACCTTTTAGTTCGGGCGTACCCGTGGGAACCAAAATGGAAGAAAACAAATTAAATACTCTGAAGATCGGGCAGCACGCCCAACAAGCAGCGCTTGATGCAAGCGCGGGGATGAAAAATATGGAAGCATGGGATCGGCTGGAAAAGCTGATAACTGGGCTTTACGATTTTGCTAATCCTAAGCCAAACGTCCATAAGGAGATTAAGTCGAAGGTGGTGGCCATTGGCAACGCCTTCAGACGACTCAAGGAGATGGAGGCAGTTAAGCCGAGGTTAACTCAGCCCCAGCCGAGTCTCATAC
>OX155980.1:60910988-60976227 GCA_944548615.1 Micropterix aruncella | reverse complement strand
CTTCTTCTTCTTTCTTTTCCTTGTGGCAATTCCACGCAGCTAGGGTGCTGGTGATTTTGTGCCAGTTTGTATGTATTGTTGACGGGAGGATGACTACTGTTAATGTTAGTACCTACAAAAAAAAAACAAAAAGGAAGGGACATCACAATTGCATACACAGAAGACAACATAGAGACTAAAAACATAACAGAATATTAGGGGAATATTTTGGAGGAAGAAAAAGGAGAAGGGTCAAGGTAATAGAGAAGTGCTTCTGGGGGCAGCGCCGCTCCCCACCGCCCCCCGAGAGCAGCCCCCCCCCCCCGGCATCGGCCGCACCGGGAATGTGTCGTCCATTGACCGCAAGCTACTGCCAAAAACTCGCCCTATTCAGCGACTTTTTCCACAGCCAACCTCGACAACGGGGCCACATTTCCATCGGCCTGTCGTCACAAGGCGGGTCCGATCCCGGAGCAGCGAACGGAAGCGGCCACCCCCAGAAGGCATTTCGGAATATGGGTTAAATGGCTAAATGATTTAGGTTAACGAATTTAGCGATGACTCGATAAATTTTAATGGAATTGGACGCCAGAAGGATATCGATTTTGGTAGGGAGTTCGATTTTCAATTGAATGAGATTAGGAATGAACGAAGGAAAGTTGTTAAGGAGAGGGCAATTAAAGAAGAGGTGATCCACGGTGCAGATATCAAATCCACAATCACACTGTGGGGACGGAATTACTTTTATACGATATAGGTGTGCGGGCGTTGAGCAGTGGCCTATGCGCATTCTGCAAATTGTGGAGATCTCTTTCCGCCTGAAAGGTTTTTTAAAATACCAAGGTTTGTTGTGAAGGTGGGGATTTATAAGAAAATAATGTTGACCTTTAGACTTGCAAGAAGAAAGATAACTCTTCTTCCAGCAGTCCTTCGTTTCTTCTTCTATTTGGGGGAGGATGTCCGACGCAGGGATTTTGATACGGAGGAGGGCTCCCCTGGAGCGGGCCTCATTAGCCAACATATCCGCCGATTCGTTACCGGCTATTCCTGAGTGGCCTGGAATCCACGTGAGTACTACTTCATCCCCTCTCTCTCTGACAGTGCGGAACAGGGATCGGATCTGGTTTTCCAGGTGAGAAGGGCGATGTGAGATGGCCGGATTGTTTAATTTCTCTACCAGACTTAGGGAGTCGCTAAAAATGGCACATGGGGAAATATGGTTAGTCAGGATGTACTCGAGGGCTTTCAGGAGGGCAACACTTTCAGCGGTGAAGATTGATGCTTTGCTGTGTAATTTATAAGCGATGGGAACTCTGCGGTTGTGGTGAAAAATTCCCACCCCCACGTACCCCCCAGCTTCTGTCTTGGAGCCGTCTGTAAATATGAGGTCCCAGCCAGGGAACCTGGATGCTACGAGGTCCAAAAATACGGCATTGTTTAGAGGTGATGGGGGCTGCCCTACTGGACATTTCGACAAGACGGTTTGAGAGACGATGTCCGGGGTGGTAAGTCTGTCTTCGAAGGGGAGATGGAAGTCTGGGAGGAGAGCATTCCTGTGAATGATGTCCTTGAGGCGGTATAGTTTCCTATGACTAACGCAGAGGGCGGGGGCTTTGTTATTTGGAGTGTTTCTCAGCAATTCGGAGAGAAGGGTGATTTTAGGAATAAGAGGGTGATTGACGAGCTGAAGGCGTTTAATATAAAATCTATCTGCTAGTAGTTGACATCGGAGGTTGACTGGAGGTTCACAAGACTCGGCTAGTAGGGCATTAGTGGGAGAGCTTCCCATGGCGCCAATGGTGCATCGGAGGCCTTTAAATTGAAGGGTGCTTAGTTTCCTTTGCATTTTCAAGCTCATAGGGTAGCAGATAAAGGCAGCATAGTCGATGTGAGAACGAATGAGACAGTTGTGGAGGAGCTTAACTGTGAAGGGATGTGACCCCCACCACACTCCACTGACTGCCCGAAGAACATTCAGTGACTTTTCCCCGCTGGAAACGACCTGCTCGATGTATCCCCTCCATAGTAGTTTGGTGTCTAGGATAACCCCAAGGAATTTGGCTTGCGCCTTGATGGGAATTAGGGTATTATTGAATGTTATATTCACTACTGGGGGAATATTTCTCCGAGTGAAGATAACGGCGCTACTCTTGGAGGGGGAGATAGCTAGTCCTGAGTTGTGAAGGTATATGTTTAGTGCCTCAAGCGCTTCTGATATCCTCTGCAAGGAGGCCGAGAGGTTGGGTGAGGAGTGGTATAATACAACGTCATCTGCGTATTGCAATATCCTGCAGTGATCCAGAACAGCATTCTCCAACCCCCTCGTATAAAGATTGTATAGGATGGGGGACAGCACGCTACCCTGGGGCAGACCCTTAAAGACTGACCTTGAAATGCAATCAGACAGGGAGGGAATGTTTATAGTACGGTCCGATAGGAGACGGCAGATGAAGGAGCAAAGTTTTTGAGGAACCCCTAGACTGACAAGTCTCCTCCCGAGGAGGGGGATCAAGACATTGTCATACGCCGCCTGGACATCCAGGAATGCTGCGACAAGAAATTCCCTCCTGTGGAAGGAGAGCCGTATGTCCGTTGTGAGGATGGAGATGTTGTCGAGGGTACCAAGGCCCCTACGGAAACCGAACTGAGTCTTGGACAGCTGGAATCTTGATTCGAAGAACCATTCTAGCCTGTTTTTTATTAAATGTTCCGCAATTTTACAAAGGGATGAGGATAATGCAATGGGGCGAAAATTTTTAGGGTTATCATTGTCTCGACCGGATTTTGGGATCGGTATGACAATCTGCGATCTCCAAGCGGTGGGAGGAGTTCCTGTCTCAAAGAACCCGTTTAGTAAATTTAGGAAGTAGGATTGGATCGGGGGAGGAGAAGAAGTGATAAAGGAGTAAGGGATAAAGTCCTCCCCTGGTGAGGAATCCTTCAAGCGGTGGAGAACCGCTAATAGTTCTGCCGAGCTGAATGGTGAGATTAGCCACTGGTGGGCACTTGGGGAACGAAGCTGATCGAACTGCGTGATATTGATTTCATCACGGTTGGGACAGGTGGAAGGTGCCAAGTTGTCAGCGAATTGTTCTAGTACCGCCTCCTTAAGTGTGGTAGAAATAGGCGGATTCAATCCGCGACGGAACCTTTTCACCATGGTCCAAACTGTGGAACTGGGTGTATCCGGGGAGAGGTTAGCGCAGAACTGTTTCCAGCCATTTCTTTTTTTAAACTTGAGGAGCTTCTTGCAGTCTTTTGCGACTTTGTGGTAAATATCCCAGTTCTTGGTGGACATTTCCTTGAGGTAGGACGAGAGGGCTGATTTACGCTTTGAAACGATCAGGGTACAGTCATCGTCCCACCATGGAGGCGAGGAGCGCACCAAGGAGTTTTCTGCCTGTCTTCTGAAACACTTATCGGCGGCGGTAGTCAGACAAGATACTAAGGCGGAGTAGCACTCTTCCAAAGAGGAGGGGGTTATTGGGGGAAGTTCTGAAGCCGCAGTGTCTAGGGCCGAAGTATATTTGGCCCGACTGCCCGGAGAACGATCAGGCTTGAACAGGGGACGACGCTTGTCAGTGGCCCTATCCAGCTGGGTGCCACAAACCTCGATCAGGATGGGAAGGTGGTCGCTGCCCATTGAGTCCTCGAGGACACACCAGGTGCTGTCAAGTAGAAGAGAAGGAGAGCATAGGGATACATCCGGGGCTGATGGGCGATCTGAAGGGAGGGAGACTAGAGTGGGGGAGCCATTGTTCATGATGCCAAGAGACATTCTGTCCGCGCAGTTAAGAAGTGCTTCTCCCTGGCGATCAGAGTAGGCACAGCCCCATACGGGCGAATGCGCATTAAAATCACCTAGGAGAAAGACTTTTCCTGACAGTCTACCAAGAGAATGTGACCATTGGACATCTGAGATGACGGTTCTAGGAGGGATATAGGTGGAGATGAAAACGAGATCTTTAATCTGGCCACCCACGATCTGAGAGTTGTCGGAAGGGGGAAGGAGGGGGAGGGGAGAAATACTCAGCGACCTGCTGACTAGGAGGAGAGCTCCTCCTTTGCCGTCTGCGCGATCGTCGCGAAGACATGAGTAACCTGGAATACGGAATGAACTATGTGGGAAGAGCCAGGATTCTGAGATCGCTGCAACGTCAATACTGTGATGTTGCAGCAGATGGATCAGTTCCGCTTTTTTAGGAATGATACTCCTACAGTTCCACTGCAATATATTGAGCATGTTGTTGTTTAGGTTTTTTTTTTTTTTAAATTAATGTGTAATGTATATATATATATATATATATGTATATATAAATATATATATATATATGTATATGTATGTATAACAAAAGAAGGCAAATGAGAAAAGAGGGGAAGAATGGCTTGAAAAGAAGTGACTGTTACGTTTAATGAGGAAAAGCGCCGGATGAATTTCCGCCAAGGAGGGAGTTCACCGACTGCAAATCTGTCACCGTCTTCAATGACGTTGTGTCACTGCAGGATGAGGCTGCAGAATTGGTATTGACCTTCTGTTTTCCAAAGAGTTGACGTAAGAGCCTAACGATTTCCTCGAGGGTAGAGTCGTTCGGTTGCCTATTGGCATTGAGGCTGGTACCATTTACCTTCGTATGGGGAAAATAATCCCATCTGAGATCCCGCGTTGGATCATGATCGGGCTGCGAAAAGAGGGCAGAAGGAGAAGAAATTTTCCTTTTTTTGGTAATTTTACCCTTTGATTTTCCCGAGCGAGGTGGGTCGTTGACCACTACCACTCTGGGGCGGCGGGTTGGCGTATCCAAGACTGGATAGAGTGACTTCGGGGGGTCGGTTGCCGTGACGGTCGCGTAGGAGCTACGTTTGATGATGGGGAATTTGGAGGATGCATCGTGAAAGGAGATTCCGTCCTTGGCCATTATCTGTTTAATGGCCTTCTGTCTCATGTACTCGGGACAGGAAAAATCACTGGCCCTATGGTCGCCTCGGCAGTTAATGCAAGAAATAATTTGGCTTTTGCAGCTATTTTCCGTGTGGTCTTCACCGCAACGGAAACATCGTGGGGATTTAGCTCTGCAGGTTTTGCTCGAGTGTCCAAATCGACAACACGTGCGGCACTGCATGACCGGAAGCGAGTATACCTCGACTGGTAAGGAGTTATAAAAGATAAGCACTCGTTCAGGAAGTTTCTGGCCCTCGAAGGTTATTACAACGGTTCTGGATGGCTTCCATACTACCGTGCCATTGGGATCCGTCGAGCGGAAATTCAATCTTCTAATATTTTTGGCCACACAAGAATTTGAGGCGTTGATGGCCTGCAATATTTCATCGTCCGATAAGTCGTTGTCTAGCCCTCTAACGAGGCCAAGACGCACTGTCGCAAAGGAGGGGATGAACGCATGGTAAGATTTCTCTTTCAGGAACTCAGCGTTCACCAAAAAGTTGGCTGAACTGCCTGACTTCAGTGAAACTTCTATACGGTTTCGACCGGTTTTTTTGATGGATGTTACATTTGGCACTTTGTTTTTTGAGATAAGTTTTCCTACCGAGAGGGGGAAAATATTAAGGTTAGGAGAAATGTCTCCCTCAACCATTTGAATTGGCTGATATTGGATGTATACAAGGAAGGGCCCCAGCGAACCCTCCCCGTACCTATAGGTTAGAGACCTTATTGATGTTATGTTGAGTTGGTTTAGGATCGAGGGCGCCTGAAGAGCGAACCTCCACGTTTGCCGCCACAGTTGATTCCAGCTGGTAGGTACTTAAAAGGGTTGGAGCCAGCGGCTGTACTGCCGCTGACTCCCCCCCGCCTAGCTCCATTCCGGTTCAACTACGGCAATAACATTTGGAATGAAATAACAAACACACAAACACGCACAAAAAAAATAGAAAAAAGAAAATAAAACGAACTAACTACCCTATCGAGTTCCGGCCTCGGTAAAAATGGCGAAAAACTTACGATATGTGTAGAAAGTTGTTTCGGCAGAACCCAGAGGTTGCGGCCACACGTAATCACAGACAAAACAAAGAACGATTATCACATAAGACAATTCACAGAGCAGGAAACACACGGAGACACGAGGACACCCGTAATAACGGAAACACAACCGCCCCCGTTAGTGAATCCTAATAGAATCATCCCGGCTTTCACTCCTGTTCCGCCGTCAGAGTATACGACCTTGAAGCAGCCACGTGTGGAGGGTATTCCAAAGGTGTAGTGTTGCCACCCTTGCTACCATTTCGGATAAAATATTTTGTGTCATTATTTCATTTACTAATTGATTAGTCTAGTTATAGTCACAAGTACAATAATAGGCATTTTAAGACCAATGCTCGGCCGGACCCGTCACTCCAGGACGTTTTAACGAAATAATCGTTCTATCGCCCCGGAGCGAAACGCACAGTACAGTCGTCATAAATTCAGTATATTAAAAAAACACCAACATTTGGGGGGGGGTCATGACCCCTGTGACCCCTCCCCTAAATCCGCCACTGCCACAACATGCCTTATTGTGAAGAGGGTGGCTGTGGCTATAGCCTCGTTGGGAGAGATATTTGCAAATATACCCAGAAGGCAAGCGGACATTGTTAGAAATCAGCAAAACTTCTATAAAATAGCTCGGTTCCCCCCTGCATTAGCTGCCATCAATTGTTCTCATGTCTGGATAATGTCACCAGGTTTGTATTGCTCAATTGTGATATTTTTTTATGATTATGCCATAACTCACGCCTCAATTGTCATAAATCTCACATTTGTTGTACTTTATATTTACCTGACAGGGCAAGCTGATCCGTGTTATTCGAAATAATAAGTGATAAAAAAGAATTGTAAAACCGAGCACCCCGTCCGTATTACCACTATGCCACCCGCCACTACTCTTCTCTTAAATATTGAACTTAATTTCAGGTGGAGACACAGCGGAAAACTTCAGAAATCGAAAAGGCTACTTTTCGCTGAATGTTCAAGCGATGTGCGACGCTCAATTAAAATTTTTGGATGTTGTTGCAAGATGGCCAGGTTCATCACACGATAGCCTCATATTTTCAAATTCTTCGGTCGAGTTCAACTTTGATAACCGTGCTTATGGAAATGGCATTATTATAGACGACAAGGGATATTTTAATAACCACTACCTAGTCACTCCTTACAACAATCCACATGCGCCAGCAGAAAGACTGTACAACGAATCACACATAAGGACGAGGCTTGTCATTGAAAGATACTTTGGTGTTTGGAAAAAATGTTTTCTTGTATTAAGCATTGGTATGCGATGTAAGCTACCCCTTGTCCAAGACACTATTGTAGCAACTGTAGTACTGCATAATCTGGCAGTAGACAGGAATGACAAAGAGCCACCTGTTGACCCTGATGTACATGTCGAACCGGACCCAGTATTTGAAAATATACCACCAGCGGCTGCAGGGAGAAATGTCAAGAGGGACTTATTGTTGGAATATTTTCAGTCTTTGATTGACCAACAGTAGTGAGTGTTTTCACGGAGTTAATTTGAACACACAATGAACATACATGTCTGTAACCAGGTTTATGATGTGATGGGACAGAAAAAACCAATAAAATAAGACAACTTTATTAATATGAAAATACAAAAGAATATGAAAATACAAAGAAGTTTACAGCACCTAACGTTTCGGCAATGTTGCACCGCCGTCGTAAAGGGTAAACTAAAATATTGTCAATTCAAGGTTGAAACATCGCCGAAATGTCAGTTGCTATAAAGTTGACAGGGTAAATGTGTTTTTCTTTATTTATAAAGCGTAAGGTTCTTTTTCATCTCATGCGCTTCTTTTTTCCTTTCTTCCTCATTTAACATATTATGAGTAATTCGCAATTTATGTTCAATCTCCTTATACACTAACTCCTTCTTAGCCAAAATGTCCTTATTTTTTAGTTCTTTCTGCGCTATTTCAATCTGGATTTTCACCAACTCCAAGCGCGCCGTCGTCAGGTCATTGATCCTCGCTGTTACATTGCCCTTAGTGACCTTCGGTCTCAGAAGCGGTGAAACTTTAGATTTCAGTGACCGTGGAGTCCAAGTCTGCCATTTTGTATCAGGTTTACCTGAAAAAGTTAAAATAGGAATGATCATGGACATGTCAGGATTTTTCCCTTTTATCCTGCTACATTGAACTATCGCACTATAGCCTGATAATAACCATCGTTCAAGCAGTGCGGTGGTACCAAAAATAACATAACCTAAAGTAATTCCCACTCGAGCATATATATTTGCTCCACTCTTCTGGTTAGTCCGGTGAAGGAAAACATTGTGAGAAAATCTATACACTAATCAATTCAAGTATGTATATATAAAGGGGATGGCTGGAAGAAATCGTTTCCGGCAATTAGCTCGCCCTTGCCATGCTAAAACATTAGAGGCAATTAAACATAGAATACAATCCAAATTTAGAACGAGTTACGCGTTTACTACACTTATACATTAAAATAAAATCTTACCTTCTGCAACAACCGCATCTTCCCCCGATCCAATTTCCAAACTTTGCATCCTCGCATCCGATCCAAGCTTTGCATCCTCTTCCGCTATGATTTTTATATTATCATATGGTGCCTTCGTCGTCACGATTTCAATTTCGTCCAAAATCACTGGTAATTCTGGACCTGCAAACATAATGAACTAAATTGTATTATATACAGTTTGACTGACAGCATGGTATACTGTGACGCAGGAATATGCACTGCAGGAAGCGGGATAGAAATATAAACCTATCTCTATATATTGCTTGGCTCGAACTCAGCGGATATATAAGATATGAATATACAAGTGCTACAATATATAAAAGACTTTAATTAAAACTAATGAAGATATATGATTGTAATTTTTAACCTTGAATTAAATCGTTGTCAAAACGTGCATCTAACCCTGTTATGTTGGAGCAGATGCCCAGCACCTTCTCCTCGACATCAGTGAAGGTAATTGCTGCAGGCATCTTACCACCTGTTCTATAAAGTTTCTGATGGTTTTGCGATGCCTTCTTCTTAATTTCTTTTTTCACCCCGTCATATTTAAGCTTGAGGGTTTTCGCCGATCTCGCTGTGACCCCGCTGACAGCATTAAATGAATCAGTTATGTTCTGGCATGCTTCTTCTTTTTCTTTGTTTGTTGTAGAGTCCGTCTTTTTGTGTTCCACAGTATGCCGAAATCTACAGACTGTGTCCGTAAGTATTTCCACCTCTGCCTTCGTGAAATTACCAGACCTATCTCGTTTTATTATTAAACTTTCCATTTTTAAAGTACAAACTCGCAAATTCACGAAAGACGCACACGACACAGACGAAGCGCGCAATTCTAGGTTATGTTGAAAGGAAATGTCAAATAAATATTGTTAAGAGCTTCTCGCTCTAGCATATAGAGTGGTTCAATCATGCTGTCTCGCTTTTCGTGTATTGTCAGAAGTTAGTCAATTCAAGGTTGAAACATCGCCGAAATATCAGTTGCTATAAAGTTGACACGGTAAATGTGTTTTTCTTTATTTATAAAGCGTAAGGTTCTTTTTCATCTCATGCGCTTCTTTTTTCCTTTCTTCCTCATTTAACATATTATGAGTAATTCGCAATTTATGTTCAATCTCCTTATACACTAATTCCTTCTTAGCCAAAATGTCCTTATTTTTTAGTTCTTTCTGCGCTATTTCAATCTGGATTTTCACCAACTCCAAGCGCGCCGTCGTCAGGTCATTGATCCTCGCTGTTACATTGCCCTTAGTGACCTTCGGTCTCAGAAGCGGTGAAACTTTAGATTTCAGTGACCGTGGAGTCCAAGTCTGCCATTTTGTATCAGGTTTACCTGAAAAAGTTAAAATAGGAATGATCATGGACATGTCAGGATTTTTCCCTTTTATCCTGCTACATTGAACTATCGCACTATAGCCTGATAATAACCATCGTTCAAGCAGTGCGGTGGTACCAAAAATAACATAACCTAAAGTAATTCCCACTCGAGCATATATATTTGCTCCACTCTTCTGGTTAGTCCGGTGAAGGAAAACATTGTGAGAAAATCTATACACTAATCAATTCAAGTATGTATATATAAAGGGGATGGCTGGAAGAAATCGTTTCCGGCAATTAGCTCGCCCTTGCCATGCTAAAACATTAGAGGCAATTAAACATAGAATACAATCCAAATTTAGAACGAGTTACGCGTTTACTACACTTATACATTAAAATAAAATCTTACCTTCTGCAACAACCGCATCTTCCCCCGATCCAATTTCCAAACTTTGCATCCTCGCATCCGATCCAAGCTTTGCATCCTCTTCCGCTATGATTTTTATATTATCATATGGTGCCTTCGTCGTCACGATTTCAATTTCGTCCAAAATCACTGGTAATTCTGGACCTGCAAACATAATGAACTAAATTGTATTATATACAGTTTGACTGACAGCATGGTATACTGTGACGCAGGAATATGCACTGCAGGAAGCGGGATAGAAATATAAACCTATCTCTATATATTGCTTGGCTCGAACTCAGCGGATATATAAGATATGAATATACAAGTGCTACAATATATAAAAGACTTTAATTAAAACTAATGAAGATATATGATTGTATTTTTTTTATTACATACCTTGAATTAAATCGTTGTCAAAACGTGCATCTAACCCTGTTATGTTGGAGCAGATGCCCAGCACCTTCTCCTCGACATCAGTGAAGGTAATTGCTGCAGGCATCTTACCACCTGTTCTATAAAGTTTCTGATGGTTTTGCGATGCCTTCTTCTTAATTTCTTTTTTCACCCCGTCATATTTAAGCTTGAGGTTTTTCGCCGATCTCGCTGTGACCCCGCTGACAGCATTAAATGAATCAGATATGTTCTGGCATGCTTCTTCTTTTTCTTTGTTTGTTGTAGAGTCCGTCTTTTTGTTTTCCACAATATGCCGAAATCTACAGACTGTGTCCGTAAGTATTTCCACCTCTGCCTTCGTGAAATTACCAGACCTATCTCGTTTTATTATTAAACTTTCCATTTTTAAACTACAAACTCGCAAATTCACGAAAGACGCACACGACACAGACGAAGCGCGCAATTCTAGGTTATGTTGAAAGCAAATGTCAAATAAATATTTTTTAAGAGCTTCTCGCTCTAGCATATAGAGTGGTTCAATCATGCTGTCTCGCTTTTCGTGTATTGTGTGAAGTTAGTGCTGCCAACATAGCGAAATATCTTCCAATAACCAAAGATAATATAATAATGCCATAACTATTTGAGTTATTGATTGAAAAACTCGCCAATGTTATTCGACGAATAAATCAACAGATAAAATAATTCCTTGGATAGTTATTCGACAGTTTATCTGACGATTGAAATATCAGCCCTTATTCAAATTTAATCGCAGACATTTTAATTCTCCACTCCTAATTTTAATAGTAAATTTTAATATAGTTTTTGCATTTTGTTATTCTTTGACGAAAGGAAGGATATATGCATTTTAATACAAAATGGGGAATTATTGCAGTACAGGAACCTTTCTCAGAAATCGAAAAAATAAAGAAATACTACTAGCATTGATTTTATAGTGTAATTACACTATAATTACAATGTATAGTGTAATTACACTGTAATTACACTATAAAATCAATCCGACTAGATTCGATAATTGTAATGCTAAATGTGAAAGAAAAAAGCTTCGGACGCGTAAAATTTCAAAACCAAATTTACATTAAAAAAAAAGGAAAAACGTTTTTAGAGTTGTTTAAAAAAAACATCTAACCTACCGCCAAATAGATCAACAATCTAGAAGAGGTTCCTATAATGCAATAAAAATGAAATAAAGCTATGACAAATTAAAAAAAATCTGTTGTATCACCCCCAAGACTTTCCCGGCAAGTAGCCAAGGACTGGCTTCATCTAAATAATAATTTTATAAATAGAATCAATGAGCGCCCTCCTTCAACTGGCGGACGAACCGGATTGGGTTCCGTTGCAACCGCCTCGGGCGGCGCGATACGTTTTTTGTCTAAAGGTAGGTTTGGGCCAAGTGACAACAGATGACGTTAATATTGGATTGAAATGTAATGCGGAATTTAAATATTATTACTGTAGCAATTAAGGGATATTCAAACCAAAATTTTACAGTGATTTCGGCTCAACAAGACATACGGGGTGGTATTACTGCACGGGCATTTTTTTCTGTGGGTGAATCAGTACAACGTGGTAAGCAAGTTTTTATATTTTTTTTTTGAAAAAAAAAAACATTTTTTTTTAAAGTTTAAAAAAAAAATTAATTTGAAAATTTGAAGAAGTTGACTGTTAAATAAGGTTTGAGAAGCGTTTGAACGCCCTGCGCCATCTAGCGATAGTTAATAGGTCGAAAATAAACAATATCAGCGACATTTTACCAACCGCTAGATAGCGCATCGTGATCATAGCTTTCATAATAATATTATTTAAAACTAAAATAACAAATTTTCCAAAAAAAAAAAAATATTGCTCAGTTTTTTTTCATTTTTTTAAATTAAAAGTTGCTTACTTCGTTGTACTGATTCACCCACACAAAAAAATGCCCGTGCAGTAATAACACCCGCCCTCTTTCTCTCTCTCTCTCCTATGTGTACCAAATTTCTAGGCTTTTTTTCTAATATTTCGATATTGAAATGTGACTAGTGCGCTCTCTGGTGGACCGATTTCAACCACAACCTTTTCAACTCTTGCCATGACCAAATGATGCCTGCATGCCAAATTTCAGCTCAGTCGGATTAAGCTTTTGGCGCTATCGTGGAGGAATACACACACAGACACACAGAGAGACTTCCATCTGGAAATCGTCTCTGGGGGAAGGGGGGGGGGGGTTAAAATGATTTTTTCCATCTTTAACTCGATTTTTTTTGCGCGGTTACAATACTTTCCGTTTTTGTCGGTTGGTGGGCCGGAAAGTAACAGTGACTCGGCGTAGTGAGTATCCGGCGGGTTCAAAACCGGCGTTCAAACTCGGTGCCTGCTCAAACATAGTGTAACCGCCCTGCTCTACCTTTGGGTTATTAAACAATAAGTAGGTAAAAATCCTTGGGTTATTTATATTAGATTTCTCATTTTCAGATCAGTTTTGTATTGAATGTAATATAACCTAATCTCGAAACATTCTGCAAATAAACTTCTAAATATGAATTATTTGAATATGAATGGCTAGTGAATTATGACTTTTTACCAATTTCTTCCTCATACGAATCAATCTCAAAAAAGTTTTGTCAAAAAGTTTTTTTTAATTGAACGTAAGTGATAGTTAATTGAACGGCTTGTTGCGTTCGGGCGATAAAATAGCGGCCGTATCACGTACGTTCGTATGGGTAGGGCGGTTAAATATGTAATGACCGCTCTACACGTTGGCCAACATATTTTATGTTCCATTGCCTATTTCTCTTTCGCTCTATACCATACATTTTTCACACGCCACAGCGGAGCATACGTTCCCTAATAAGTCTGTGGAGCACTTGACTAACTAACCTCGAGAACTTGATATAGGGGCCGATTGCGGTTCTTTGCGAACTAAAATTGTAGCGGACTTAAAATAACTAAAATAATCCATGGACTAATATTAAAGTTATCGCTTTTCAGTCGAAATAAGTTCGCGCCATAAAATTTGAACTAATATTTGTGTCTATGAAAATGGATTAAAACCAACGTCTTAACATGGCAACACCGGGCAGAAACGTCAAATTCATGGCGCGGCTGACGGATTGTGACGATCGGCGATGTTGTGTTCCTAACCTCGTCTATACGACTAATTGGTTAAGGTTTAGAAAGGTGCGGCAGGGGGGGGGGGGGGGTCGTGGGGGGGGGGGAGGGTGGGGGGGGTTATTACATTACTATCCCCCCCCCCCACCCTCGTCGGAAACCAACAGGGAGGGTGGGGGGGGGTTATTATATTACTTCACCGGAAACCAACAAGCGTCGATGGCGGGGGGGGCGGGGGGCGGGGAGGGGTTATTTTATCTCACAACCCCCCCCCCCCTCACCGGAATCCAAAAAAAAAAGTATAAAAGTAGTAGGTACCTACCTAAATAAAATGAAGCGTCGCGTAAAACGCGCTGTTGCCAAATGTATCTTCATTTTCGGATTTCTCCATGTTAAACACGTTCCTACTACCATTATTTGTTAAAGCGCCGCAGGCGATTTTTTTTTTCGAATTTCGCCGCGAAATTCGAAAAAAAAAATCGCCTGCGGTGTTAATTTAGACACGTCGCTTCGTCTTCTATAAATTAAGGCTGTGTTAAACACGTCTCTACTACCATTATTTGTTATAGCGCCGCAGGCGATTTTTTTTTTCGAATTTCGCCGCGAAATTCGAAAAAAAAAATCGCCTGCGGTGTTAATTTAGACACGTCGCTTCGTCTTCTATAAATTAAGGCTGTGTTAAACACGTCTCTACTACCATTATTTGTTATAGCGCCGCAGGCGATTTTTTTTTTCGAATTTCGCCGCGAAATTCGAAAAAAAAAATCGCCTGCGGTGTTAATTTAGACACGTCGCTTCGTCTTCTATAAATTAAGGCTGTGTTAAACACGTCTCTACTACCATTATTTGTTATAGCGCCGCAGGCGATTTTTTTTTTTCGAATTTCCAAGAAATTTTTCGAGATCCAAGAAAACGCAGAAAATCAACATTTCTGTGCACCAAAAAGTTGACGTTTCGCGCAAATCGTCGCGCGGATGTATGAAAATTACATGCTGGCAACGCTATATCGCACGGCAATCGCAAGTCGGCGAATAAAGGATGATTATTTTCAATAACTGGTAACACCGTATAAGTGACAAGATATCGCTTGTCAGCGCCATTCGGGGCTGAGTTTGCTTGTTTGTATGGGAATTTCCGACGTTTAAAAATTAATATAAATAAAAGTACTTACTTCCGACGAAAATTTTTTATGTAGAAAAGTTCGTAAGACCCTAAACTACATGCTCAGTCTACCAGCGAGATCGTAAGATTGCCGCACCTTTCTAAACCTGACCCCAATAGAGAGATGGTTACGGGTATGTATACACGTAATACACGTTTTTATTTCGTGCTTCGTTGATGCTTAGGTGCTTGTGCACGCAAAAGTTGTATCAACGCATTTTATTCATTTGCCACCAGCACGCATGCTAAATAAATCTAAAGTGCATTTTCAGAATAACCTCAAACTTGAAAAATACATTACCTTTTGGCTATATTTTATACATAGGTACATACCTAATTAATATGATTGTGCGATTTTATGATCAATAATCTATATGATCCGTCGAATCCATGCGGTCACTAGTGGTTTTTTGTACTTATAATCTCATAATGAAACATCGTTTTGTGTACGGACAGGGAACTTGCAACCCGCTGCGAGGAGGGCACGACAGAGCTAACGGATGCATTAAGTACAATGGGAGAAGGCCAGAGCCAGAAATAGTCGTCCGCTGTGCGGTTGGTGGGATGCCGGAAATATTTATGGCAAGTATTTTATTTCTAATCAGCTCTTGAGAAATTAATCATTTCTCTCATGAGGAAAAACTAAAAGAATACTTAACCCTCAGGAAGTTCCGGATGAAACGGCGGATATGGAATTGACGGACTTAGAAGTATGGCATTTACCGATCATCGAGGTTGCGGAAAATTTCAGTATCGATCACAACAGTAAAATTGACGCCCTTCACGGCTAAGAAATAACTTTAGTTGGTCCCGCGAGAGGCGATCGCGGAATAGTTGCGGATACCAAGATCGGGCGTCCGTCGAGCGCTCGATCAGTGGCCGTAAGAGAGTTCACAGCCTACGCGGCGTCGTTCCGGCGTTACGCTTGTAGGCGGCGAGGCGGACGAACGAGAGGCGTTCTTTCCGGGCGACACTCCGCAACCCCAACGCCGATGCCCCGCATGCAACTACCGTCCGCCCCACCGCGCTGGAGACCTTGCCGTTGCTGAGCATCTCGGCGACTGCATAATAACAACTGCTATGCATTTACGGATCATCGTGGTTGCGGGAAATGTAAGTATCGATCGCGACGGTTAAAGTGCCTCACTTCACGACGGAGAAATAATGTTATTTTATTCTATCCCACAGGAGGCGGTCGCGGAAGAGCGGATAGCGGAGATGGGGCGTCCGTCGATGAGCGGTCAGGCGGCGCTGCTCCGGCGTTCCCGCACCTCATTCAGCGAGTGAGGCGGTCGAGCGAGAGGCGTCCGCTCAGGGCGACACTCCGCAGCCCCAACGCCGGCGGCCCCGCATATCCCGCAGTCTCACCGTCCGCACCCGCCGAACAGGACCCTACGGTAGAGGCTCTGCGGGAGAACAGCCGTGCGCAGCTGACCGCTGCCCCATATCTCGGCGACCGCTTAATAGCGGCGACTACTATGTTGGTTGATGTATTGCAAAAATTTTTAGATAAAAAATAAATGTATTAAAACTTTTTATTTTTTATTTACTAAACTATCGCATCTAAGCATTCGATTAAAACGAACGCCCAAGAAAAAGAAGAATGCCCAAGAAACTATAAAATTATATAATAAAAATGTATATAATAGAACTTTATATATTAAAAATTTATACAATTAAAAAATTATAATAAAAATATATGGAATAAAAAAATATATAATAAAAATTTATATAATTTTCCAAAACATATCTTTAAAATATCTTAACCCCACAAATGACTGGCGATTAGCTCGGGTTTGCCTACGGCAAAATGTATATAAATTTATATTTACATTTACATTTACATAGAGCGGGGTTTACTATAGAGCTATAGCATTACTATAGAGCGGATTACTATAAAGCGGCGCACATTTACATTTATATTTACATTTATATAAATTTATATACATTTTGTATACATTTTGCCAAGGCATCCATTATTGGACGCCTCACATTTGAGGGATTAAATTAAAAAATTACAAAATATAGTCTGGTGAAAATTAAATTATATAAGTTAGTTTTGGGATATGGCCAATCCGGGCCGGTGCTATATGCCTTTTGCGCGAACAACGACACGGTATCAGGCGACTATGTTCTAATGGGAGGTTAGCGGATCAATTCGGGCGAAGGAACATTGCATTCCTGCTCTAACGGGCGATAGATATACTGTGTGATAGCGCCATCTACTGGATTATCTTTGAACTGTTGTGAGGAGTCATCTAGCGGAAGGTAGATTAACTGCCTAATAAATTGTAATAACATACATTTTTATTAGGCAGTTAATCTACCCTCCGCTAGATGTCACTGTTAACATAGTTCTAAGATAATCTAGTAGATGGCGCTGCGAGCAGAATTCTTCTTCTTCGCCATACAAATAATGAAACGCGAAAAATCGCCGTATTTTGTATTAGGAGAATATGTTCAGTCAGGAGGGTTAGATTACGTCAAAATTTATTCATTTCGTACATGATTTGCCATCTGGCCGACAGTAGCGATACTACGGTAAAAATATTACGAAATATATTTATTTATTGTATTTTTTTGGTGTTTCATTGCTATTAATATACTAATAATTTTAAAACGATAGTAAAATTAGAACAAATGTTTTTTTTTATTAAAAAAAACCAGGCTGCAGTTAAACAAATCGTGACCTGACTCGCCTGATATCCTGGTATGTGTTAGCTTTGCTGGGTGATTCTCCATGTCCGTTAAAATTGATATGGGGCTCTCTAGGCGATATACTATGCCCTTACTAAGTACATACTTCAAGTATAGGTATAGTACCTTTATATTCTATTATGCAGCAAGCAAAATTCCCACAAAATGGGCCTACCTCAAAAAAATATTTCATTTTGGTTATAGGAATCAATGTTATAGGAACCAATGATGCAATTACTCGTCGTTTTGAGGTTTTATTTCTCTGGCCTCCACAACATGCGTTATTGTGAAGAGGGTGGCTGAGGCGGCTATAGCCTCGTTGGGAGTGAGATTTGCAAATATACCCAGAAGGCAAGCGGACATTGTTAGAAATCAGCAAGACTTCCATAAAATAGCTCGGTTCCCTCGTGCATTAGCTGCCATCAATTGTTCCCATGTCCGGATAATGTCACCAGGTTTGTATTGCTCAATTGTGATATTTTTTTATTATTATGCCATAACTCGCACCTCAATTGTCATAAATCTCACATTTGTTGTACTTTATATTTACCTGACAGGGCAAGCTGATCCGTGTTATTCGAAATAATAAGTGATAAAAAAGAATTGTAAAACCGAGCACCCCGTCCGTATTACCACTATGCCACCCGCCACTACTCTTCTCTTAAATATTGAACTTAATTTCAGGTGGAGACACAGCGGAAAACTTCAGAAATCGAAAAGGCTATTTTTCGCTGAATGTTCAAGCGATGTGCGACGCTCAATTAAAATTTTTGGATGTTGTTGCAAGATGGCCAGGTTCATCACACGATAGCCTCATATTTTCAAATTCTTCGGTCGAGTTCAACTTTGATAACCGTGCTTATGGAAATGGCATTATTATAGACGACAAGGGATATTTTAATAACCACTACCTAGTCACTCCTTACAACAATCCACATGCGCCAGCAGAAAGACTGTACAACGAATCACACATAAGGACGAGGCTTGTCATTGAAAGATACTTTGGTGTTTGGAAAAAATGTTTTCTTGTATTAAGCATTGGTATGCGATGTAAGCTACCCCTTGTCCAAGACACTATTGTAGCAACTGTAGTACTGCATAATCTGGCAGTAGACAGGAATGACAAAGAGCCACCTGTTGACCCTGATGTACATGTCGAACCGGACCCAGTATTTGAAAATATACCACCAGCGGCTGCAGGGAGAAATGTCAAGAGGGACTTATTGTTGGAATATTTTCAGTCTTTGATTGACCAACAGTAGTGAGTGTTTTCACGGAGTTAATTTGAACACACAATGAACATACATGTCTGTAACCAGGTTTATGATGTGATGGGACAGAAAAAACCAATAAAATAAGACAACTTTATTAATATGAAAATACAAAAGAATATGAAAATACAAAGAAGTTTACAGCACCTAACGTTTCGGCAATGTTGCACCGCCGTCGTAAAGGGTAAACTAAAATATTGTCAATTCAAGGTTGAAACATCGCCGAAATATCAGTTGCTATAAAGTTGACAGGGTAAATGTGTTTTTCTTTATTTATAAAGCGTAAGGTTCTTTTTCATCTCATGCGCTTCTTTTTTCCTTTCTTCCTCATTTAACATATTATGAGTAATTCGCAATTTATGTTCAATCTCTTTATACACTAATTCCTTCTTAGCCAAAATGTCCTTATTTTTTAGTTCTTTCTGCGCTATTTCAATCTGGATTTTCACCAACTCCAAGCGCGCCGTCGTCAGGTCATTGATCCTCGCTGTTACATTGCCCTTAGTGACCTTCGGTCTCAGAAGCGGTGAAACATTAGATTTCAGTGACCGTGGAGTCCAAGTCTGCCATTTTGTATCAGGTTTACCTGAAAAAGTTAAAATAAGAATGATCATGGACATGTCAGGATTTTTCCCTTTTATCCTGCTACATTGAACTATCGCACTATAGCCTGATAATAACCATCGTTCAAGCAGTGCGGTGGTACCAAAAATAACATAACCTAAAGTAATTCCCACTCGAGCATATATATTTGCTCCACTCTTCTGGTTAGTCCGGTGAAGGAAAACATTGTGAGAAAATCTATACACTAATCAATTCAAGTATGTATATATAAAGGGGATGGCTGGAAGAAATCGTTTCCGGCAATTAGCTCGCCCTTGCCATGCTAAAACATTAGAGGCAATTAAACATAGAATACAATCCAAATTTAGAACGAGTTACGCGTTTACTACACTTATACATTAAAATAAAATCTTACCTTCTGCAACAACCGCATCTTCCCCCGAACCAATTTCCAAACTTTGCATCCTCGCATCCGATCCAAGCTTTGCATCCTCTTCCGCTATGATTTTTATATTATCATATGGTGCCTTCGTCGTCACGATTTCAATTTCGTCCAAAATCACTGGTAATTCTGGACCTGCAAACATAATGAACTAAATTGTATTATATACAGTTTGACTGACAGCATGGTATACTGTGACGCAGGAATATGCACTGCAGGAAGCGGGATAGAAATATAAACCTATCTCTATATATTGCTTGGCTCGAACTCAGCGGATATATAAGATATGAATATACAAGTGCTACAATATATAAAAGACTTTAATTAAAACTAATGAAGATATATGATTGTATTTTTTTTATTACATACCTTGAATTAAATCGTTGTCAAAACGTGCATCTAACCCTGTTATGTTGGAGCAGATGCCCAGCACCTTCTCCTCGACATCAGTGAAGGTAATTGCTGCAGGCATCTTACCACCTGTTCTATAAAGTTTCTGATGGTTTTGCGATGCCTTCTTCTTAATTTCTTTTTTCACCCCGTCATATTTAAGCTTGAGGGTTTTCGCCGATCTCGCTGTGACCCCGCTGACAGCATTAAATGAATCAGATATGTTCTGGCATGCTTCTTCTTTTTCTTTGTTTGTTGTAGAGTCCGTCTTTTTGTTTTCCACAATATGCCGAAATCTACAGACTGTGTCCGTAAGTATTTCCACCTCTGCCTTCGTGAAATTACCAGACCTATCTCGTTTTATAATTAAACTTTCCATTTTTAAAGTACAAACTCGCAAATTCACGAAAGACGCACACGACACAGACGAAGCGCGCAATTCTAGGTTATGTTGAAAGCAAATGTCAAATAAATATTTTTTAAGAGCTTCTCGCTCTAGCATATAGAGTGGTTCAATCATGCTGTCTCGCTTTTCGTGTATTGTGTGAAGTTAGTGCTGCCAACATAGCGAAATATCTTCCAATAACCAAAGATAATATAATAATGCCATAACTACATATTTGAGTTATTTAATGATTGAAAAACTCGCTAATGTTATTCGACGAATAAATCAACAGATAAAATAATTCCTTGGATAGTTATTCGACAGTTTATCTGACGATTGAAATATCAGCCCTTATTCAAATTTAATCGCAGACATTTTAATTCTCCACTCCTAATTTTAACAGTTAATTTTAATATAGTTTTTGCATTTTGTTATTCTTTGACGAAAGGAAGGATACCTATATGCATTTTAATACAAAATGGGGAATTATTGAAGTACAGGAACCTTTCTCAGAAATCGAAAAAATAAAGAAATACTCTAGATTCGATAATTTTGTAATGCTAAATGTGAAAGAAAAAAACTTCGGACGCGTAAAATTTCAAAACCAAATTTACATTAAAAAAACGCAGTTTTTAAGGTTGTTTAAAAAAAATATCTAACCTACCGCCAAATAGGTGTTTATGTATTATTTAAAATAAAAATAATAACCTACCGAAACGTATGGGTTTGGCGCTTTTTTATGCCTATTTATTGAGACCGATTAAATATTATTGCAGATTAGGAATCAGCGTGGTGAATATAGTAACTTTAAAAAATCAACAATCTAGAAGAGGTTCCTATAATGCAATAAAAATTAAATAAAGCTATGACAAATTTTAAAAAAATCAGTTGTATCACCCCCAAGACTTTCCCGGCAAGTAGCCAAGGACTGGCTTTATCTAAATAATAATTTTATAAATAGAATCAATGAGCGCCCTCCTTCAACTGGCGGACGAACCCGATTGGGTTCCGTTGCAACCGCCTCGGGCGGCGCGATACGTTTTTTGTCTAAAGGTGGGGTTGGGCCAAGTGACAACAGATGACGTTAATATTGGATTGAAATGTAATGCGGAATTTAAATATTATTACTGTAGCAATTAAGGGATATTCGAACCAAAATTTTACAGTGATTTCGGCTCAACAAGACATACGGGGTGGTATTACTGCACGGGCATTTTTTTCTGTGGGTGAATCAGTACAACGTGGTAAGCAAGTTTTTATATTTTTTTTTTGAAAAAAATATATTTTTTTTTTTAAGTTTTTTAAAATTTTAATTTGAAAATTTCAAGAAGTTGACTGTTAAATAAAGGGTTGAGAAGCGTTTGAACACGCTGCGCCATCTAGCGGTAGTTAATAGGTCGAAAATAAACAATATCAGCGACATTTTACCAACCGCTAGATAGCGCATCGTGATCATAGCTTTCATAATATTATTTAAAACTAAAATAAAAAAAACAAATTTTCCAAAAAAAAAAAAATATTGCTCAGTTTTTTTCATTTTTTTAAATTAAAAGTTGCTTACTTCGTTGTACTGATTCACCCACACAAAAAAATGCCCGTGCAGTAATAACACCCGCCCTCTTTCTCTCTCTCTCTCCTATGTGTACCAAATTTCTAGGCTTTTTTTCTAATATGTCGATATTGAAATGTGACTAGTGCGCTCTCTGGTGGACCGATTTCAACCACAACCTTTTCAACTCTTGCCATGACCAAATGATGCCTGCATGCCAAATTTCAGCTCAGTCGGATTAAGCTTTTTGGCGCTATCGTGGAGGAATACACACACAGACACACAGAGAGACTTCCATCTGGAAATCGTCTCTGGGGGAAGGGGGGGGGGGGTTAAAATGATTTTTTCCATCTTTAACTCGATTTTTTTTGCGCGGTTACAATACTTTCCGTTTTTGTCGGTTGGTGGGCCGGAAAGTAACAGTGACTCGGCGTAGTGTTTATCCGGCGGGTTCAAAACCGGCGTTCAAACTCGGTGCCTGCTCAAACATAGTGTAACCGCCCTGCTCTACCTTTGGGTTATTAAACAATAAGTAGGTAAAAAATCCTTGGGTTATTTATATTAGATTTCTCATTTTCAGATCAGTTTTGTATTGAATGTAATATAACCTAATCTCGAAACATTCTGCAAATAAACTGCTAAATATGAATTATTTGAATATGAATGGCTAGTGAATTATGACTTTTTACCAATTTCTTTCTCATATGAATCAATCTCAAAAAAGTTTTATCAAAAAGTTTTTTTTAATTGAACGTAAGTGATAGTTAATTGAACGGCTTGTTGCGTTCGGGCGATAAAATAGCGGCCGGAACACGTAAGTTCGTATGGGTAGGGCGGTTAATAACCAATATGTAATGACCGCTCTACACGTTGGCCAACATATTTTATGTTCCATTGCCTATTTCTCTTTCGCTCTATACCATACTTAGTGGAGCATACGTTCCCTAATAAGTCTGTGGAGCATACTCGCTAACAATATGACTGATCATGTAAATAAACAATATCTAGGCAACATTGGCCGACGTGTAGAGCTGTCATAAGAAGGACACCCATTTTATTGTTCGACGTCGAATCGGTGTCGCTGTTTTCAATCGCCCATCGCTATCATCTGTCAGTCAACTAGCTCCCAGCTCCGACGTGGCTCCGACTATAGCTCGCGATCGCTCGGCTCGCGCTCTTTTATATCTATTATTCCAAGAAGTATTTTCGCGATTTCCTGAGATACATCTCAAGTTTTTCTTATGCCATTTTAAAGAGGATTTCTCCGCGCTCACGGTGAATAATGCAATGTTAGTGTTTCCTTTCGTTTCCCAGTGAATTTTGCGAGGGTTGCCGACGTCCTGCAAGGTGAAATAATAAAAAAATATATATTTTAATATCTTAACCATAGGAGTACCCGGGGTTTAGAAACGAGGTGGGCACACCATCATTTGGGGGACTCACCTTCATAAGAGTCGTTGCTTTTGTGCAGACATGCCTACCACATAACAATGCATTTGTTATTATTATGCTTTACAGACAGGCAGCATAATTGCCGATATGTCTGAATTTAAAACTGACTTTAATTACAATATTATTTAAAGTTACGTCTAGTCTATTTTTGAATATGTTGACACTACTTGCTTCAACCACTTCAGCAGGTAAACTGTTTCACTGGTCAACCATCCGGTTATGGAATCGTAGGATTTGTGTGGAATCGTGTTTTATCCAGTTTAAAGTGAAGCCTCGCAGATGATGCATGTGGTACTACTTGAAGGTTGAAGACAACTCGGGGCAATTATAGCATCCGTTGAGGATCTTATACGTCTCGATAAGGTCATCTCTGATCCGGCCATCCTTGATCGTGAGGGCAGTTCCAATCTGCAGTCTTTTCGAATATTTTAGGTTTTTAAAACCCATTGGCATCGTCGTCACTCCGCGCTGGACTTTCTTCTCGGGGAAATCCTCATCTTTCACGACGTAAGGATTCCATATCTGGAATCCAAGCTCTAACATTAGTCTGATGTTGGTTTTATATAGTTTTAATAATAGGGCTGGTGTGATATAGTGGAATGATTTGCGGATGAGGTACATAATTGAGTTGACCTTTTTCACGATCTGTGCATTATGCTCACCCCACTTCACGGGTGAGATGACAACCCAAGACACCCACTGCACGGGCAGGAACCACACCACAATCGCCTCAAATCACAAAAGTCAGTCTTGAGCCACACAACCGCTCCAAGGCAGTTAATCTTTGAACCGCATCAGTCATTGGAGGGCTTCACTTAGCGAGGATGTTAAGAAACAGATAGCACCTAGGTTTCATCTCCACTATACCACCTGGTGTAGCCTTAACAGACTGAGGGTAGGTGTGATAAGATTCCGAACCAATCTCGCCCGCTGGGGCTACACAGAGAATACAATATGCGACTGGAACGCTGCAGGATGAAGACCTCCTATCTTTCCCGCAGTTGTCAACCCCCATCACATACCAGGACCTTCAAGTGGCAAAAAACAAGGCCATCCAGGGTGCATACTTTTGGAGAGACATATCCTAACCTGGCCCGGACAAGGTAATAAACCAACCCCACATCAGATCGCTCACTATCTTTATATCAGATCCTCTGACTTAGATTGTACTGATGTTTGGGGTTGGTCTGCTATCAGTAATAAATAGTTCTATAGAATGAGATGTATTCTTTATCATTGTCTTTCGGTCTCCTTTATAATATGTCAGATGCGAGTTCATCATCATTCATGGCTTTGAATATCTTGCAAATGGTCCCTAGGTTAGATGTTGTTTCGAGGTTAAGGATGTCTCCAAAGGCCATTAAAGAGGCTCATTATTTCTTGGCTGAACATTCAGTCCTGTTCATACACGGTTCGTACCCCATTCACATGCTCAAAATTAGGTTTTTTTTTCATTGCAGATGAACTAAGTCCGCTGGCATTCGGCAAGACGAACGAAGTACGAGCGTTCGAAGCGAGTCACCTGGCGGTGGCTGAGAAGCAATTTAGGCGGTCTTACCCGGTCAATCGAATGCATATAGAGACTTGGTTGGGTTTGGATATCGGGCGTATTATGAAGCGCCAAAATGTCAGAACGCTATCTCTAGTCGTTTGTACGTTCACATACTTGCTGGTAGGAGCAGCCGTCTTTGACTCTCTTGAATCTGACACGGAGCGCAAGCGCTGGGAGATGCTTTCTGGTGACTATTTTTAATTTTTGTTTTTGTTTTTTAATTTCTATCATATTACTGATGATGATGATGATAATTGTTAAGATCTGATGATGATAATAGTTAACCCTTGGAGTAAATGGGTATTTTCATGGATGCATCTGCAGGATTTTCGGCGACATCGACGGCACTCGACTTAAAGTACTATAACTACGAAACTACTACACCAATCATAAAAAGAACAACTGCACAATGATTGCATTGAAATTTCGAATATAGAATATTGAAATATCATTTTGTAAAACAATTAGATAATTATGAATAAATATGAGAACGTCAAAGAAGTGAAAAAAACGCGCGACCAGATTTAGTCGACTCGTACTCAACGGATAATTGTTTCGCGACCAGATTTGGTTGACTCATACTCAACGGGTTAATAGATAATAGTTTGGCCAGTCATCCGACCACCCGCACTTCGTCCATCTTTAAGGACTATTGTAGCTTACCTCCGTAACTGTCAGCCTACAGATACTCCCGACCTACAGATCCTTCAACCAGTCCACAAGAGAGAGCAGTTACAGAGCGCAAGACTGTCGGAAACCGCAAATATATATCGGCCATAGCTACCTCATATCACCACATGCTCTGCTGACACCTCTTCTGCTTCACAGACCCTGCATGTGGGGCTTTCCACTATCCCGAGAGTGTGAAAGTGTTTGTTGAGCCATCATTGCTCTGTTGTTTTCCAGGAGTTGTTTCTGCAAAGTCTCAAGGAGTATCTAGTTAGTGGGTTCCCTAATAGCATGTCTTGCTTGCCTTAGATTTGTTCCCATTCACATTTCTTCAACCCAATCTCTGATTCTGTCTCGCAACACAATCATATTATGGGCTCTGGCCCGATTGGAGAGTTAGACGATCCCTGCCGTGCGAGTCTGTCGCCTTCTCATTACTCGCGACTCCACTATTACCTTTATGGATTTAAGAGACAAGTTTTATGGATTTGAGGGACACAGTAAATAAGCAAAACTCAGTGTGTGGGTGGCAGGTTAGATTTAGTGCCTATGCCGAGGTAATTCCTTCGATTTACATTGGGGTTTTCATGTAATTTCGTTTTTACTTTCTGGATGTTACTGAGACTTGAGTGGTTTTTGCTTTAACTGTTGATTTAAATAATTAATTGTAATAAACTCTAGTTACATATGTATTAAACCCTATTTAATTAGATTAAATAAATAGTTCATTTCACAAAATCATCCATATATTTAAAACTTCGGATATGTATAATTCCAATACGACATGGTTTAATCAGTTGATTTTTGATATTATTACTTCTTTACACATGCACAGTTGATTGCTGTAAGTCCCTAGTTGTTTCACTCTGGGTACACCTATCATACAAAAATGCCCCTTGTCCTTTGTGGGTTTCAGTCCAAGTCCAGTATCTTTTCTATTTATGGGTATGTAGAACAGGCAGAGAACCTTTCTAAGAACAATATCTTTGCTAACATCTTGCAAGGAGTACTTCACCGAATCTAGTATCAAGACTATATATGCCGCTTAAGTATACCAAATTATGATGTATACAAGAAATAATATTGCGGCTACTTCAATTAACTTGGATATTCATTCGCATAATACGTGAAAGAAATAGGACTTGCGTAATTTTAAAGTTCGACTAAGGTTCGAATAGCTTTTATTGTCAATCTAACCTATTTTATAGTAAATTGTCATTATGCATCAGGGGCCTTGGGGAGGTTTGCTTTAAGAAAATGGTACAGTGTATTTTAATTACAAACCCAAATTATGGCATTAAGGATTTTGATAACATCGAATTTTCTCAGTTCTCTTGACTTTATTGACTATCTATTCTTTATTCTTTCTATTGTTTGGTCGCGATATTCGCACTATTTATGCGCGAATACCTCGATTATCGCTGCTTTTCGCAGCAACCCCGGTAGACTGTATAATTTCGATATTTTTTATTTCTTACCGGGGTTCAGTTCCATAGGTGAGAACACCAAAACCGCTGCTCGACTGCCGACAAATCCAAGGCTTTTGCACTATTTGTCCAGTTGGTTCGAAAGTGAAGGTCGATTTCAGTATGACGACGTTTATTTCCTTAAAATTGCAATCGCTTACACTATTAGGTTACTTTAACGAGTGTTTTACACTATAATTACTCTACTTAAAATGACTCTTTTACACTATAATACGAGTCTTTGTAAACTATAATCCGCCCGAACATAAACACTATAGAACAGGGGAATCCTCACCGCCAAGGAAGCGCCCGGTGCGAGTGAAACACTTTAAACTACTGTCAGATATTTACAAATAATATTTAAAAAGGGTCAGCATTTCAACGCTCAGCCAACCATAAAATACAAAAAAACCCTCAACCGAATTCGGCCTCCCACGGTCAGTAGGCGAGGCGATTTATGACGAGCGTTCTCGAAAGTCTATTATATTATGGACAAATAAACGACAAGTGTTCGCGACTTTCTAGTGAATTCTTGTCCCCTAAACTTACGCCTAAAAGTGAAATTTATAGCTGTAACAGAATGTAATTTATAGCTTTCAGACACAAGTTGTTTTCAAAGGAGAACCAATTCTATGAACCCTTCAACGAGACCTTCAACGTCGCTTATAATATGATCCATTGTTGACTATTAATTCATTGTGAATTTTTATTCTGACTATGACTATTATTATTATTACTATTCTTATTATTACTATTATTATGGCATATGACTATTATTATTATTACTAATTGGTTACTATTTGTATTTTTTTTATTATTTTTATTATTGTCCATATGATCATTTGTGAAATTATCAAATATTTCTGATCGGTTATTAGTACTATTGTCTATATGGTAATTTATGAAATTGTTGAAGAATTTTGACCTAGAAAATCTGCACTTGAATGTTCAACCTACTTATTAATAGACCTTAGAAATTTAGGTACATATATACGTCTGCTAGTAGTATTTTTTGTTAATTTTGACTCTACTAAGTGTAAAAACTCCTATCAACTGGATTTATTAATTAAAAAAGTAATCCTTAAATCACTCTAATTTCTACCGCCTTTAAATTGGATAATGAAGAGCTGATATAGGATAAATAGAACTAATTTTATAATTTCAGACATTAAAAACAGCCTCATGAATAAGTACAACATCACGCCGGAGGACTACCACATGATTGAGATCGTTATCATCGAGAACAAACCGCACAAAGCCGGTCCGCAGTGGAAGTTTGCTGGGGCATTCTATTTTGCCACTGTCGTTTTGGCAATGATTGGCTACGGTCATTCAACGCCTGTCACCATCGGTGGAAAGGCCTTCTGTATGGCGTATGCAATGGTAATAATTAAGTTTTACACCAAATATTATGGGACTTGTAGGGAAGTGTAGATGTTTGAGATGGCTGTAAGGATATGGAATCAAAGACTATTGCAGTTGTTTGGCATTATAAATAAAACAAAACATACTTTACAAAGTGATGTTTATAGCACCCACGTTTTGGCCATGTTACCAGAAACTGTCAGCACAGAATATCAGACAGTAGCGTCTCTTAGAACAAAATTGAAATCGAGGCAAGTTACGTCACGAGTCCAAGGGCTCGCATATGACCGCCATATGTCTACTACTCCACCAATGCAGATGTTCAAACATTTCGAGAAATTCGCCGGCCTTCGCACGCGTGTAACGTTAACCAAAGGCATTCATCGAGACATACCCCTCTGCTCACTTCCCCTGCACCCTATCCCCGCAATCCCCTATCGCTTGAGAGTGCGTCTACTGTTTTTTTTTTTTTTTTGTTTTCTCTTTGTTTGAAAAAACAACAGATTTACATCAGTCTTACGTACTAGAGATAATATTACATTAAGTTATTTGATATAAATCTAAAAATGTTTTCTACTTATTGATAATTTACCTATTTGTTATACTCTTCTAATACCTTAAATATTTTATTTTAATTCCAGTCCTTAAATATTTTATTTTAATTCCAGTGTTTTTTTTAGTCCATTATTTTTGCAGTTGCTTGAATTGTGATTTACTAAGAAGCATACCATCAAAGCAATTTACAATTTTCACATATGAGTGCATTATACGGGGCACCGGCGAGAATAGAGCGTTATTGGTTGAACAATGCGGCGGGCGGAAGACATCACAACGACGAGAACTGTGGGTCGACGGAACGTTCAGCGGGAAACAACTGAGTAGATCAGGGCAGTCGAGTTTATGGGTAAAGAGTGAATTAATGAGGAGAAGATCTGTAAGAGTACGTCTCGTCTTCAGAGGTTGACATTTAAAAAAGTGAGTTTGGGCGTTGTAATCGGCGAATTCTATTTCGTGAAAGAATTTAAAACGCATCCACCTCAGAACCGTTTTCTGAACTCTTTCAATGTCAGAAACAGTTCAGAAACTTTCAATGTTCTCTCGGTATACTGTGCCGTCAGCAACAGGCAACACAGCTAGTAATTAACTAATTAATCTCTCTGTCTAGGTTGGAATCCCACTTGGACTAGTTATGTTTCAAAGTATTGGTGAGCGATTGAACAAATTTGCATCTGTAGTCATAAGGAGAGCCAAGTGCTACCTGCGCTGTACCACCACAGAAGCTACTGAAATGAATCTGATGTTTGCAACCGGAATGCTCTCGTCTATCATCATTACTACAGGTATTTATTAGAATTGCATTGGATAATTCTTGAAGCGAATATCCTGTTAAATGAGATATTTATTTATTCATTATACATCGGATCAAGACCATTAATATATTTTGATCTTCATTGTTATTAAATACATGTAAATTAAATAGAATTGATGAAGTATTTCGGTTGTAAATATATTCTTGGGTATAATAATACTAATAGGAATAGTTTCAGTTTGAGTTTGTATTCAGCGTAAGTACATTACGTAGACATACCGACAGCCAAAACATAATAGTACATTTTATTTTATTATATTTTTTTCCCCCGAATCCATAAGTATGATTCCACTGGAAATAACCGCCATAGAAAACCAGTGATCACTTCTTTGGTACTACAATTGCAAATACAATTCAGATTCCATGTATTTAAAAAATATTTGAAAGCCTTGTCTCTATTTGAGTTCTTATCGTTAATGTCCCCGACGTTCCGGTGAATTGATAACCTGAAACAGAAAAAAAAAAAATACAGGCAGAAAAACAAGTAAGTCAACAAGAAATTCTTTATGTGTTGAAGTGAACATTACAAAATAAAATATCCTAAATTTTGACAAAGGAAAATAGTTTTAAATTAAAATAGAGCTTTAATTAAGGGTGGTTACAAGCCCTAAAGTATGGGCTGAGCGCATAAGGCTCTATGACCCAGGAAGTCACCAGTTTATCCTTGTTCCCGCCTTGCACATGGAGAATCATAAAGTTTTTTCTCTGCTCATTTGTTGAGAAGCCTAGGTTCCCATCAAAAAAGGGAGGGATATGAGTACAACTGAGAAAAGTATCAATATTTGCATATGTGCAAGTACCTCAGAAACCTTCTTTGTATCACCTCCAGTGATGAGGGCTCCATTGTGTGGGCTCCAGTTTATTGTTGTTTCTACGGAGTTCATCAATAAGTTCCAGCAAGAAAATGGTCATGTACCAATAAGCATTTATGGTACGATGATTCTCTAATAGCCACATGTCCAGTTTTTGGTCCTAACTGTAAATTCATGTTCGGTCATTTGTTACTATGTTCCTCACCAAATTTGACGCCCTTCTGTTGAATCTGGTAAGCATTGCAATGCACCAAGTGACGAGTCCCGCTTTTTGAGCCGTGGTCAAATTGTGTGGGATTCATCGCGAGCACATTTGTAGCATTGATTTGTGCCTGTACTTCATCCATACATGCCTTCTTATTTGTATTATCTCTTCTCTCCGTTTTAATCCATTATGCTCTCAGGAAAATCTATTACTGGCTATAGCCAAAGGTATACCTCAGTAATAAATGCTGAGGTATACCTCAGTATTTATCAACTTTCATGTCCAAGTCATTTTCAGTGCAGGCGGCCCGAATAAGGGACTCTGTGCCTTTGCACCTGAGACAACTTGAAAACCTGATCGGGTTTAAAAATCTATTAAGAGACATTTACTTGATGTATCAATACCTCCCCCCCCCCCTTCCACCCCTTTCAGTTTCATAGCTTGTCTTTATATCCCATTCTTCGTTTCAATATTGAGTTGATATAAGTTAGTATTTTCTGTTTTATTTTCTTACGTTTATTATGTAATTGTCCTCATATATGGAATAGCGGTGTAGTCCCACAGAATTTCGGCCGAGCGACAGTCATCTTAATTCCGAAGGTCCCAGTTTGCACCGGACCAAAGGACGCTCGGCCCATTGCTCTGACTGATACTGGGCCAAAATCTTTTTTGGCATAGTCCATTCATGCACCAGAACGAGTACCTTGGAGTGTCAGTACAAAAAGCTTCATGCGTGGCGTCTTAGGCTGCCTCGAGCACAATTTTCTCTTGGCTGCTGCCATTAAGGATGCGAGACAGCACGAACACCAAATTGATGTATGCTGGCTCGACCTAGAGAATGCCTTTGGGTCAGTTTGGCACAGTCTCCTCCACTTTGCTCTCCGCTGGTACACTTCCCACCTGTGGTACGTGACATTGTAGCCTCCTACTACAACTGTCTGAGGTTCCATGTCAAAACGCAAGACAGTTTCATAGCTTGTCTTTATATCCCATTCTTCGTTTCAATATTGAGTTGATATAAGTTAGTATTTTCTGTTTTATTTTCTTACGTTTATTATGTAATTGTCCTCATATATGGAATAGCGGTGTAGTCCCACAGAATTTCGGCCGAGCGACAGTCATCTTAATTCCGAAGGTCCCAGTTTGCACCGGACCAAAGGACGCTCGGCCCATTGCTCTGACTGATACTGGGCCAAAATCTTTTTTGGCATAGTCCATTCATGCACCAGAACGAGTACCTTGGAGTGTCAGTACAAAAAGCTTCATGCGTGGCGTCTTAGGCTGCCTCGAGCACAATTTTCTCTTGGCTGCTGCCATTAAGGATGCGAGACAGCACGAACACCAAATTGATGTATGCTGGCTCGACCTAGAGAATGCCTTTGGGTCAGTTCGGCACAGTCTCCTCCACTTTGCTCTCCGCTGGTACACTTCCCACCTGTGGTACGTGACATTGTAGCCTCCTACTACAACTGTCTGAGGTTCCATGTCAAAACGCAAGAATGGACTACCCGCTCTATATCATATTCAATTGGACCGTTTCAGGGCTGTTGCCTCTCGCCGACGATATTCAATATAGTTTTCAATATACTGCTGGAAAGCCTGACCCAGTTCGACAAGAAGTGGGGTTACCATTTTAAAACAGACGGCCAATACACCTCGTCATACCTCGCTTTTGCCGACGACCTAACTTTTATCACCAGGAGTCCCAAGCAGCTTTCCCTGCTAATACAGAAAGTGGAGCTGTTCTGCGGCTGGTCAAGATGTATAAAAGTGAAGCCCTCCAAATGTTTTTGCCTTGGACTCGCCCGCATAGACACAGAATTTACATCCTATGACCCAAAATTGGTCTATAAGGGCTCTATTATGTCCCTTATAGACCCAAATAACCATTTCAAATTTCTTGGCAGGAAAATCACCTGCCAGGGAAAAGACATCTCTGGCGATTATGTTATAGAACATTTCAGTAGTTGCCTGGAAAAGATAGATGCATTGCTAATTTCTGGCCCTCGTAAGGCTTGGATCTATGACAACTATCTAACTTCATATTTATCATGGCCCTTTCTTATTTACGATTTCACCAAATTGCAACTGTCTCGTCTGGATGCACTGGTGACAGCTAGTTTAAAATCCTGGTTTTCCTTAGCCAAACCAGCTGACCCCTCGACTCTCTTCAGGTCCAAACACAATTTTGGGTTAACTCTAAAACTGCCCTCTCTGCTCTACGCCAACTCCAGAATAACCAAAAATTCAATTCTAAGCAATTCCAAGGATCCGGCAATATCGAAGCACTTAATAAGTGGCCATAGTGAGTCAAATGATCTACAAGCCTGCGTAGACTTCCTCAAAAAGTTCCTTGCTGGAATCAGCCAGAATGGCAATGGGCTGGGGTATGGTAGTACAGCCATGAGCGATATGGACTTGAAGAAGTCTCTCTTGCGGGGATATTACGACAGCAATAGTATGGCTCACGCTATTGGCCTTCAATGCCAGAATGATTGGACAACAATTGGAGACTTTTGCATTCTTCCTCCAATGCACTGGAAAGTAATGTTGTATGACTGGACACCAGAGATGCTGAAATTTTATTTAAATGCCTTTCAGCATACACTTCCAGACCCCAGTAACCTCGCTCGTTGGAGCTATGCCGAGGATAGTTCATGTCCCCTTTGTAGCAACACCCCATGCACAGCTAGACATATTCTAGCTGGCTGCAAGGTGGCCTTGGATCAAGGACGGTACACTTACCGCCACGACAAAGTCCTTGCCGTTATTCGCGAGGTAATTAGCCTCTCAGTGGCTCCTCCTAACAAGGGTTCCACAGTATCCTCCAAACCCCCAATACAGTTTGTGCGGGATGGCTCTAAAGGCAAAAAACACTTCACTGCAAAACTTTTCTCAACAATCGAGAAAGCTTCAGATTGGATTATGGAGGTCGATTTGGTCTCTAAGCAGTATAAATTCCCTGAATGTCTCGGATGCACAGCCCTGTGTCTAGATAACTCTTTACTCTCTATCTCGGAAGGTGGCCCTTATCATAGAATTAACTGTTCCGTGGGAATCAAATATCCCAAAAGACCACGAGTACAAATTAAATAAATACTATGATCTCGCAAATGCCGTCACCCGGAATGGCTTCACTGTTCACCTTTACGCGGTGGAAGTTGGCGCTCGTGGCCTGCCAGCTAAACCTTTGTTTCACCTTTTTAAAGATCTTGGTCTCTCCAGAAAAATAATCAACTCCTTTCTAGAAAAAATATCTAAAACCGCAATTTCCGCTTCTCAAATTCTATGGCTTCAAAGGAGGAGTAAATGGGTGGTAAGGTGGTCGCTCACATGTGGCCTGCCAGCTAAACCTTTGTTTCACCTTTTTAAAGATCTTGGTCTCTCCAGAAAAATAATCAACTCCTTTCTAGAAAAAATATCTAAAACCGCAATTTCCGCTTCTCAAATTCTATGGCTTCAAAGGAGGAGTAAATGGGTGGTAAGGTGGTCGCTCACATGTGGCAAGACAGCTGTCCTAAACCTACCACAGCCGGTTTTTAGTCCGGAATCCACCGTTCACCTCCCAGAAGTGTAATAATTGTATATGATGGGCCCGATTTCCGCCGGTGAATTCCATGGCAGCTCCGTTTGTATTTTATTTTTATTTATTATGATAAGTACTTTACAAAAATTACACTGGTTATATATTATTTTGCCAACATATATATTTAGTAACAATAACCCTGGCGGTATGGTTGTAAGATATTGCCACTGGTTCATTATGTTCTACTCTTTCGTGTGTTCAATAAAGATTTTTAAACAAACAAGTTTACAAAAACTTGTAGTCAAAAGTAACTTTGCTACCTGTCTCTCATAACCTAACACGCCGAAATGTTGATGCGGAAGAATCGAATATAGACGCACATGATTAACTTACACTCCACTTATTTTTAATTGTAGGAGCTGCTGTGTTTTCCCGTTACGAAGGCTGGAGTTACTTCGACAGTTTCTACTATTGCTTCGTCACTCTGACTACTATCGGATTTGGAGACTATGTTGCCTTACAGGTATATCAGTGCCTATTTTCTTCGTATACCATCGTCAGGAAATATTTTTTGTCCTTAAAGATTGATATGATATTTTTATTTTACTCTAAAACATGAAGCTCAATAAATCGGAAGTATGTAGGTAGTACCGAGTACAGTATTTACCAATCATGAAATATGGATAGTAACTCCAGTAAATAAGACATCAGTGTTTACTTACCTAACTTGCAGATTTCACTACCACATGATTTTAATTAATCAAATTTGTAGGAAATGACATCTGGTTCAAAACCCTAAAAAGAATCTAACCAATTATTAAAAAAATGATGACTACTAAAATTTCCAAGGATTAGACATTAGAATCGACATTTTTCTTAGGAATTTTCGAGATCAGGAACTATATAATAATAATCTTTATATAATAATAATTTTATTTTTTTCCAGAATGATCAGGCGCTTACAAGCAAACCGGGCTACGTTGCTCTCAGTCTGGTCTTCATCCTATTTGGCCTGGCGGTCGTAGCTGCGAGTATCAATTTACTCGTTTTGAGATTCATGACAATGTAAGAATTATAATATTTATAATGATCATTTTGAAAACCTGAAAACCTGAAAGCCCTGCTGGCTTTCGTAGAGGAACTGGGGTGGGTGGAATAGAGCTACCCCCGTTACACGCAAAATAGGCACACTGGATGTCGACTTGCGGAGGAACGCCCAGTATAACTAACTAACTAACTAACTATGATCATTTTTATTTGCAGTTAATAAGTGAAACAGAAATTACAGAAAAATAAGTGAAACAAAATCATCCATCAAACAATTATTAAGAAAGTTAAAAATGCTTAAATGAAACCTTAATGGAAACTGAATGATCTCACAAAAAAAGGAAAATTGGTTGGAGTGCCTGTACTGTCGGGCCTTGGTAATCCCCTTTAGACTCAAAAACTTTTTTTGAGAGTCAGTAATAAAATACCTCCCGTTTCAGAGCAACTGTTTAACAAATTGCTTTACTTGATATAAGGCATATATTCGTCAAACCACTGCTCGTTCATTTTCATGAACACAGAAATAACTAAGTAAGCAGCCAGTAAATAAAAACTATGAGGGCTGGAGAAGGTGTACGTTTTGTGATAACTCGGTAAGAATGATTTTCACACAAAGGCAGGTTTTGTAGTTTTAACCCCGAACCTACAATAAACTTGAAAAACCAGCTACAATATTAGAAAATATTGATAGTATCAAAACTAGAATTAATGAATGGTTATTAGCGTTGTGTCATTCTGGAAAAACTTACAATTACAGAGAAAGGACATGCAATTGTAGTTTAATTCATTTAAAATATTATATCTTTGAAAGACATCATATAGAACCAATATTACTTTTAGTGTTTGAATTTTTAATAGGTAGTGAATATATTGTTTGTATTTTTTACCCCTGGGTGGCCACGCCCGCGGATCGGCGTTTTTCGTATTATCCGTATTATATCCGTATTTATGCAATTATGGCTCTATTTCTCCTCCACTGGGGTAAAAGCCTATCATTGAAGCCTGCCATTGAATATGCCACCGTTATATATTAGTATGCTTGCACACACCTACTACAAACAAATTTTTGAGGGCTTCGAAAATTTTACGTGGAATGACTGACTTCCGAAAGGTTAAACCTTTACATAATAAATTATTTTATTCATACGTCAGGTTGCAATACAAAATACGCCGTAAATCACACTTCTAGGTACAGGCAAATGCCTTGTAAGATTTGTGACGGGCCTCGGGTTGCATGGGTGGGATAGACCAATTTGTGATTTATTTTAATTCAAATGTTATTATTTTTCCCTACTGTAATCATAGTTTAATTATATGAAATGTAATGTTAAATTTAACATAATTAATAAATGTGAAATTGATTTTGTACTATTATTGAGATCCTTAGGCAAAAGCGAAATGGAGGTCTTAAATTAAAATTGACTACTATTATGCTTTTAAAATCCTTTTTGTCCGCACTCATACCAAGTTCTTTAAAGTTCGCCATTGAATGATGTATTTTTTCCACCAAATTATTGTTCAATTTCGTGTACAGTCTATAGTATTGCTGATGTTCTAGAGTATGTTTTTTTTCAGTTTGTTGATACTATAAATGGATTATTTAATTGAATTCAGGAATGCTGAGGAGAGCAACCGCGAGGATAACGAACTGCAGGCAGCGTCCAGCCACGTTTTAACCCTCGACGGGGACGTGGTAGCTCTCAATGGAAAACTGCTGGCAGGCCATGTTAACGTTCATGACAGCAGTGAAGACGATCGTACTTCTGTAAGTAAATAATGCTGTTCTTCCAATCGACCTTACATCAATGTCCTTCACCTACTGCCATAACAAAAGTGTTTGACAGTTAACCCATGAATAGTGTGTATGTACCGCCGTGTTAACAAATGGAATTTAGTTCAGTTTTATTGGAAGTCATTGTACAATAATCTTTATTTTCTGTCCCCGTAGGTCTGCTCTTGCAACTGTTTCGGCAACAACTATTGCAGCGCGCACGAAATCCTACTACGAAAGTCGTCAAGCAACGCGGACACTTGTGACTCCCCGCTAAGTGACTGTAAGCACCAGTCTCAGACGGTGCTCGTGGACCCCGGAAAGCGAGCGTCTGTATGAAGGTGCCTTTGGCTTGTGTTGCGCTGCCGGCCTGCCAACACAACCAAATATGAGCACTAACTGTCCGCTCAGCACGGCCCACCTTGAGACGCCCCAAGGAAAAGAAGCACTAGTGTGATGGCTGAATAAAGCTGGGCGCTACTTCTCTGATAGTGATAGTCAATACAATTTAAAAACTCTTTATTGTAATAACATAAATGCGGAATTATCTTCAGGTGTGCAATATACAGTCAACCAATAAATGCACTAGATATAATTGTGGGGGGAATCAAAAGAGCATTTATTTAATAATTTTATGACCAAAAAACAACAAAACTGAACAAAATTTTATATATTAAAAAAAACCACATAAAACACTTTTTTTTAGAAGATAATGTCAACTCAGAATGGGAAGGAAAAAGAAGAAATAGGATAGGCGAAGAAAGTGTAATTATTATGGGATAAATAATAGCTTTTCGAAGTTTGAAAGCGTCGTAGCACTTCTAATATTTAAAGGGATCTGTTCCCTAGACGGGCTGCATAAACAGAGGATGAGTAAGAGAGTAACGTTCGGTTATTTGGGATTTAAAGAGATGCCTCGCTAATTTCTGGCCCTTGTAAGGCCTGGATCTATGACAATTATCTAACCTCACATTTGTCATGGCCCTTTCTTATTTACGATTTACCAAAACCCAACTGTCCCGTCTAGATTGGGAGCTAATGGGCCCATGATGAGGTGGCCACGATGACCCATGTGTTCAGGGTCGGTCACACTCACGGGTCAACACCCATCCGATGGCCTCCACGCATGGGGTGCGAACCTGGGTAGGACACTGGGTCAACCAGTCTCCCCTGGGAATCAAACCTCTGGCGCTCCTGGACGGTCTGCGCACCGAGCGGCGGAAGCCAATCGACTGTGCTCTCCGACTAACAGTCTGGAGAGTCTGGGAACTGTATTGTTTCCTATAGAGCGGGGGTGGTTGTCTACCTTACGGCGACTGCTCTTGAAATGACCATTGGCCATCCGATCCCGGTTCAGAGTCGGGCAAAGGACGCCTTGGTCCGCGATAGATTCGGTGCACACCGTTTCACTGCTTCGTAAGGGAGAGGACCGCGCAAGCGACCTCGAACTCGGAACCAATCGAGAGACCGGAGAAATCTGGTCACAATTGGAAGTGAGGGCGCGAGTATCTTGAGCCCGCCGGGTTTATTCCTGGCTCACTCGCGGTAAGGCGTTGGACTCTCACGGGTTGTGACGTAGCTGGACGTAGGATTGTACTGTCCAAGTCTTCTTTGTTCACTGCAGGGCGACAGAACGACTAATCGTTAAAACGTCCTGTGGTGACGGGCTCGCCCGTTGTAGTCGACAACTCAATATGTCTCGTCTGGATGCGCTGGTGACAGCTAGTTTAAAATCCTGGTTGTCCTAAGTCTTCTGAGCTCACCTCACGGGAGACAGAATGATAAGATTCGTTAAAACTTCCTGAGGTGACAAGTTCGCACGTTGTAGTTGACAGCTCTAGTTGTCTGGTCTGGATGCACTGGTGACAGCTAGTTTAAAATCCTGGTTGTCCTTAGTCAAACCAACTGATTCCTCGACTCTCTTCAGGTCCAAACAAAATTTTGGGCTAGCGCTAAAACTGCCCTCTCTGCACTACGCCAACTCCAGAATAACCAAAAATTTGATTCTGTGCCATTCCAAAGATCTGGCAATATCGAAGCACGTAATAAGTGGCCGTAGTGATTCAAATGATCTACAAGCCCGCTTAGACTTCCACAAAAAAGTTCCTTACTGGAATCAACCAGAAAGGCACTGGTCTGGGGTATGGCAGTACAACCATGATCGATGTGGACTTGAAGAAGTCTCTCTTGCGTGGAGATTACGACAGCAACAGTATGGCTTGGCCTTCAATGCCAGAATGATTGGACAACAATTGGGGACTTTTGCATTCCGCCTCCAATGCACTGGAAGGTAATGCTCTATGACTGGACGCCAGAGATGCTGAAATTTGATTTGAATGCCTTTCAGTATACACTTCCAGACCCCAGTAACCTCGCTCGTTAGAGTAATGCTGAGGATAGTTCATGTCCCCTTTTTAGTACCCCTTGCACAGCTAGACATATTGTAGCTTTCTGCAAGGTGGCCTTAGATCAAGGACGGTACACTTACTGCCATGACAAAGTCCTCGCTGTTATTCGCGAGGTAATTAGCCTTTCAGTGGCTCGTGCCAACAAAGGTTTGACCTTACCCTCCAAACCCCCAATACAGTTTGTGCGGGTTGGCTCTAAAGGCAAAAACATTTAACTACAAAACCTTTCTCAATAATCGAGAAAGCTTCAGATTGGATTCTGGAGGTCGATTCGGTCTCTAAGCAGTAAAAATTCCCTGAAAGTCTCGGATGCACAGCCCTCCGTCCAGATATAACTGTTTACTCTCTATCTCGGAAGGTGGCCCTTATCGTAGAATTAACTGTTCCATGGGAATCAAATATCCCAAAAGACCACGAGTACAAATTAAATAAATACCATGCTCTCGCAAACGCTGTCACCCGGAACGGCTTCACTGTTCACCTTCACGCGGTGGAAGTTGGCGCTCGTGGCCTGCCAGCTAAATCTCTGTTTCACCTCTTTAAAGATCTTGGTCTTTCCACAAAAATAATCAACTCTTTCCTGGAAAAAATATCTAAAACTGCAATTTGCATATCTCAAATTCTATGGCTTCGAAGGGGGAGTGAATGGGTGGTAAGGTGTATGCTCACATGTGGCAATACAGCTGTCCTAAACCTACCACAGCCGGTCGTTAGTGCGGAATCCACTGCTCATCACCTAAAAGTGTAAAAAAATAGTATCATGATGGGCCCCGACTCCGGTCGGTGAATTCCATGGCAGCTCTGTTTGTATTTTATTTATGTTCTTCCTAGAAGGTTGAACTCCTGAAGTTAGATAAGTGCCCTAGAATTATTGGGCATGCTAAATAACAGTTCTAAAATGTGCATATTTTTGCCTTCCCAAATCTGCGGCCATTGAAGACATTTTTGATATTCTGACACATAAAGTATGCACTAACTATCAGAGAATAACCGCGCAGCTAGTAAATAAATATTCAGTCATCACATCTGTTGTTCCCCTTTTCTTCTGTTTTTCCTCCAAGGCCTCCTAGACTACAGTCACACCTGTCAAATTTATTAGATAAGGAGCTTGATGCAGTTTACTCTCGTCTTTAGGCACACGAGTCAAACCAATCTAATGTGAAACACAAAAAATACCCCTCGATCACTTAGAGGTATCGGTACAGAAAACAGTGGCTTTCATAGACTTTTGGACCATAGTCTGAGAAGGTAAAGACGTCGAAAAAAGAGGATTCTGCCTATCATAAAATATACTTTTAAGGGTGAATTTGTAGATTACGGACTTACGACCGACCATGGTAATAATAAATAGCAAATGTCAGCAATTTTAGAGCCGATTGATTTGATTCTTATGCTTAATGAATAGAGGGTGAGCACAGGCGATAAAATTAATATTAATCTAACGACACTACAAAACCTTTCCTTTAGAAGATCGCTTAGTTCTGCCCCTTAGATATTTTTTTTATAGAATTAAGAAGAAAGATATAAAGTAGTTAGTGGAAGAATTTAAGGACTGAATTTGACTCAAGCCACCATCTTGAAAAAGAGAAGGCAACATTTTATTCTGCGATTATAAATAATACAGCTTCAAAGGATTACACAAATATTCAATGCATTTGGTACTTAAAATCCTTATTTTTTATTGGCTGATTCTGTAAATAGAACTGAATGAAAAAAAAATGAAAAAAAGTATATTTTCTTCTACATGAAAAACTAAATTGAAAATCATCTACAACTTTTTTTGATTTAGGCCTTCGTTACTAAGAAATATTGAATATCCGAAAATTGAATAAAAGTGCTTTTTTTCCCAGTAACGAAATATTTTTTGTGTAGAATAATCTGCCGTCAATAAAAATTCTGCTAATGTCCAACAATAAATAAAAATAAATCAAAACAAAACAAGTAGGTACAAAAAAAACATACACTGAATCGCTCCATGAAAAAAAGTTTTTTAGATTTCATAGATCTTGTATCAAACTATGCTTCAACGCTGCTGCCATGTTATTTTATTATTACAATCCAGGAATAAACGTTGAAAATTGAAACAACGACAAACGAATACTAAAACTATTATTTTGATATGTGCCTTGTGAGCACTAGCTATGCCTTGTATATATATATATATATATATATATATATATATATATATATATATATATATATATATATATATATATATATATATATATATATATATATATATATATATATATATATATATATACATATTAATATACTTATATAAGAAGATCTTTTTCCTATTATTCTTCTAATATGGTCAAAGATTGATGATCCACTGTTTGATCAAGCTGGCAATTGTGATAATGTCTATTAAAAGAATATAAACAGTATGCTACTAGAGGCTACGGAGGATGTTTTCCGTTCGCTATATTTGAGGTTGTGACGTAATAAGCTTGCAGTACCAGATTAAACCTTGTGGGGCCCATAACAAGCTGCGTTTTTGCTCCACTTTTTTTATTGCACATACGAAAAGTTGCACGCTATCATTGATTATATAGGGGGGCATTAGATTGTTCAATGTCATAGTACGTTTAGGCCAATGGGATTTTTCTACAAAACGCAACATGTAAATGACACTCATAGTTCCAAATATTGTAAAATCTTCTCTTATATTTAATATGGCAAAGTTCGTGGTATGGCAGTGTGACGGCGCACTGTACATGGTATTCTAAAGCAGCACGTATACTATACATGCATACTATACATTTATACACATGTATACATACATGTATAATATACCATCTCGAAATGAAAAAAATATATTCGCTCTCTCTTATTATTATAAAGCTCTTCAGCTCTTATTATTTTAATATTATTTACAAAAGGATGTCATTTTTTAATTTGTTATACAAGTTTTAATATGTAATAATTACGCCCATTAAGTTTAGATAGACTAATATATTATGTCATTTTATCTCTTAGTATTATTTCTGTGATGTAAATAGTATATACAGAAATATGCAAAATATGAGATTATTGTTATCATTGATGAAATCATTGGGTTTTTATAATCGATCAGTCTTTTACAAAAATCCATTCATTATCGATGTTATTATAAGATGGCCAAATAAATTGCCATTTCGTCGGACAATGCTATCAGCGCCACTTGCCTGTCGCCGGAGTAGAAGGGTTGCTAAAACGTACTATGGCGTTAAGCAATCCAAAAATAATCAATGATTCTATTTTGGGTTTTCTAAACATCCGATGTATAGTTGGGGTCGATTATAACTTTTATAGTTTCTCTAATAGAGAACGAAATTGGCTTTGAAACAGCCTAAAGACTTGTTTTTCGGTCGTAAAACAACATTGAAAATGGCATTTTTTGGTAATTTTTTTAAAAGTTTCAACATTTTAATTCAGTATTATTTTCAATATGTTAATTTGTTATCGTTATATGTGAGCGTTATTGAGCTACACTATCATATCTAATTCACTATAAATTTATGCAAAACTCAGAAATGAAACCTGAATTCCACAAAAATTAAGTTTTTGATATATGTATGTATAAAAAAAAGATGTGTGCGTGCGTGCGTCCATGCGTGCTGCGTGCGTGAGTGCGTGCGTGTGTATGTATGTGTGTATGTATGTATTCAAAGTGATTTATTCATTGTTTCTTGCTTTAATTCGTGTCTATTGGGGATATTTTATTTTGCAAAAGGATAATCTTGGTTTTTGAGATGGATGGGTGAAGGGTGATCGTTCACCAGTGGCAAAGGAACTCTCTTTAAACCTACATAGCACATTCGAAAGTTACATAAATAAATCTCGTTTAAACAAGCATTTCCCAGTCTAATCTGGGAAGTCCTTCGCTGCTATGTGAGCAGCTCTTATTATTTTTATTTCTACATCTAATTATCATCCTAGAAACGAAATCTTTTAAAAGATCTCGCTCATTGTTTTTCGATTCTAATTTAAACCGAACACTTAATTTTAGTTAATGATTCCATTTTTTTTTAATTTTGTAGACGCATTGTAAGCGCGAAATAATGAGTCATGTTTCGGTAAATAGAATTATTTGCATATCCGCTTGGTTATTCACGGTTTTAAGTTCCATGAAATTCCAGAAAACGACACCCGTGCGAACATTAAACTAATGTAACGTCGAACCCATTCCTTGTAAAAAAAAATGCAGGATGCCGATTTTGCAAATCTTTCGTCATTCTATCGTATTAAAATTTGCGTTTGATAATTGTTATGCATTATTAATAATTTGTTTATAAACTTATTAGCGTTATAAATAGGATAGAAAACGAATTTACCGCGTGAAATTTGTAGGACCCGACGTTTCGGTGACGTTGCAGCCGCCGTTGTCAAGGGTAAACTGAAGAGCTGTCAGTCCGTTGTTTTGCGGGTTACCCGCAGTAACCCGCAAAACAACGGACTGACAGCTCTTCAGTTTACCCTTGACAACGGCGGCTGCAACGTCACCGAAACGTCGGGTCCTACAAATTTCACGCGGTAAATTCGTTTTCTATCCTATTTATAATGTCAAAAAACCGCGATAGTCTTCGATTTCATAACTTATTAGCGTGTTTCAACATCGACTCACCAACTGACAATTTAGTTTTCCTTCAATTCAATTGTGAAAAAACAGTGATAATTTGAAGATAAAGCTCAAACGTGCTCTAAATTAAAATTCATTTACAGGGACTATATGTACGGAAAATGCGTAACACATAAATTAATGAAGCATGTGTATTTTAATATTTTACACACACACATCAATATTATTGTTTTGGCTTTCTATATATCTGTGCTCACCGACCTACAGGTTAAACGGCTCAATCGATTGACTTGAAATTTTAAACATTGACATTACAAACCCCTTGGTGGTAAGTAATCGGCGTGATTTTTGAATAGTTCAAAAAATGTTGAAATTGGCTCAAACATGTTCAAATGTTAAAAAATAGACTTTGGAGTCCCAGGTTAAACCTTGAAATTTGAAATATAGACTGCTGGGAGGTCAAATAAGCGGTTTGATTGGTAAAAAATAAAACTTAAAAAAATAATATTTTAATATAATGTCAAATTTTGAAATGTTTAAAATTGTGCCCTGCGGGCACGGGCTAAACCTTTAAATTCGAGACATAGACTCATAAGAGGTTGGGAATGCGGTTAGATTGAAAAATAAAGGTTTTTTTTTAAAGATTATTAGTGCAAAAAAAGTACAAACGACTAACGAATACCAAAACTATTATACTGATATATGTCCTGCAAGTATGGGCTAAACCTTGCATTTTATATACATATATTCTTAATGGGTCCAGTAAGCGGTGTGATTCATAAAATAAAAAAAAGGAAAACAAAAGATTTTCAGCTCAAAAAAGTACAAACGACAAATGAATACCAAAATTATTATATTAATATGGGCACCTCGAAAACCGGGGGGGGGGGCGTTTTCTAGCTTGTCCTTATATCCCATTCCTCCCATCAATATTGAGTTGACATATGGTATTATTAAGCTATTGCATAGCTTTTATCGCGGGCCTAGGCCAGCGCGGCGACCGAATGAAGAAATTTCTTAACGAAAATTAATGATTTTAAACTGATAATTACGTCTAAACGAGTAGGTACTGCTTACGATTCAAAAAAAATATATGTTAAACAAGAACATTTTCCTAATATTCTTAGCTTTGAATATTTTAGATTTTATTTATATTACATAGTGTAATTAATTTGTGAAATTAGGTCTAACCGAACACAAAAACGACTACTACGCAAAAACTATCTAGCGTATTAGTATGAAATAATCCGTTTTTTTGCTTTATCGAATAAAAAATTCGTGCGCGGCGCTCTATCGGAAGACGTTTAAATTATTATTCCGAAGCATTTGCTTCCGCAGCCGCAAATGATTCGGAATAATTTCAACGTTTTCCGATAGAGCGCAGTTATCTGATATCAGAAAAAATAAAATAAATAAATATTTATAATTGCATAAGTTGTTAAAAATGCTATGCAATAGCTTTACCTCGGCAGTCCCCGAGTGCCACACGTATTTTTAAAAAAAATTATTTTCTTTATTACATATGTTATTGTGTAATTGTACTCTATTACGACTACTTTAAAAAAAAACACTTGTTATATATTTATTTGCCAACATATACATTTAGTCATAATAAACCTGGCGGTAATGTTCGTAAGCTATTGTCGCTTGGCAGTACAACGTTTGACTATATTGTTTGTGCAATAAAGTTTTTTAAACAAACAAACAATCAATGAAGTGCCGAGAAATTCATCCCTCTAATTCTAGTTTACTCTTCGTTATTGCTAGTTGTTAAGGGCTCTCTAGACGATCAAGCATACTTGTCAAGCATCGCGTCGCGGGCTGGGAGAGGTTTATATACCGCAGGAAATATGCAAATATATTTTTTAAATATTTACGAAAAGTGCCTAATTTTGTAGTTTATACCAGGGAGTCACGTCATTCATCAATCAATTACGTCTAATTAACGTGACTCCCTAGTATAAACTACAAAATTAGGCATTTTTGGTAAATATTAAAAAAAATATATTTGCATATTTCCTGCGGTTTACGATCCCCTCCCTGCCCGCGACGCGAAGCTTGTCAAGTATTCTTGATCGTCTAGCTCTAGAGAGCCCCTTACTAATGGGAAATCAGGTACTGAAGGCGAGTCACAACTATACATTACGCACAAAATACTAGACAGACAAAATAACTGTATAGCCATAGCATGAGTAACTGAGTATGTATCTAATGTAAATATTACAGAAGCCTCGAGAGACGAGAGATTTCATGGAAAAATAGAAATGGAATTATCCAGCGTATTGCATTATTAGATTTTTAATACATTAACATAACACCCATATACAAACTAGCAACCAATTCTCCCTTTTTAATATTATATAAGTAAATTATGGGAGGAATTGTTTAAATCCCTGACTTATTAACATTCGTTGCCATTGGTTACAACCGACGCTTTCCATGATAGTCTTCAGCATATAAGTATACATACAAACTACAGTAAGCATGTCTGTATGTGCATAAAATATATAAAACTATTTTTTTAATGGTAACCTAAAAATTGCGTAAGAAAAACTATTTATAACAAGTAAATACCATTTATTTGCAATTTTTACAAGCGCAAGTTTGCATATGTCGCCCTGTACAGTTTAATATCTAATAAAACAACAGTGTTTAGACAGACGACAGACAGAAAGCAAAAACGGATTTTACCGCGTTAATTTTGTATATGGATTTTACACTCGACGATGGGGTTCTTCTTGTTTCAATGACTTCCCGATCATGCGGAGGAAATAACATTGTTCTTTGGATAGCTCAATGGGATTTTGAAACTGCGCCCAGTGGTTTGTTCCGCTGTCGAATGTGTTCGTAGATCGCTGATTTTTCTGGCTGAACGAATGTTTTTATCAGTCGAGTCGCGTTGATTGTCCAACGTGTGATAACCTATACATGCAATCGATATTATATAATACATACCCCGGGGTTGACAATGGTATTATATTCTTTTTGCAGGTCTCAGAGACCAAGTTGAAGGTCGGTTGAAGATCGATTTTATATAAAATTTGTTCAGCATCTTACTTACTTGATCCGCCACGCCCTTGAGTATGGTAATAATGCTCGTGATCTGCTCGATTTTTGAATTTATTCCATACTGGATTGTGTGCTTGCTGTTGCTTGTTGATCGATATTATATAATGACGACAAAATCCATTTTCGTCTTATTTATGTTTATGCCAAACAACCGTGATAGTCATCGATTTCATAACTCAAAAAACCCACAAAGAAGTGCAAAAAAATATATAATATAGAGTGAGGATATTGACGGCAATATTTGAATACTATCATGCGTAGCGCCAGTTGTTATAAATTTGTGCTGTGGAATATTTTAAGGTTATGTACTAAATTGTATGTTGTATATGTCTTTAGAATTGGTAAATTGTAAGTCGATCTAAAACCTCGGGACCTGTTTTGACCTGTAGGTCGTTTTCACAATGCTGGAGCCGCGAGCATGTTTAAGGTTCCTGCAATGGAATCTTGTTTATTACGATAAATCTCAGTGATAATTATAATAGGGGAGATATACCTACTTGCATTTGCTGTGATGTCATTCGTGTTTTTGAGTTTTTTAAATTCCAAAAAAATCTTGGCAACAATAAAAAACAACTTTTTGTGAATGTGCTTAGTTTATATAAGTATTTGCATGTATTGGCAATAATAAAAAAATCAACTTTTTGTGAATATGCTTAGTTTATATAAGTATTTGCAAGTATTGGCAATAATAAAAAACACCTTTTTGTGAATGTGCTTAGTTTATATTAGTATTTGCAAGTGCCAAATCAACGTTTTTTGTAAAAAACAAATAGATAAGTATTTGTTTAGTTTATATAAGTATTTGCATTTCGATATTTGAATCCGGACAGTTCGGGGGCACTTTTGAAATCGCATGTTTTTTTTAGAAAATTAGAAACCCTTCCATTTTTTCATAATTGCGAAATAGTTTTAATGACTACCTTAAACATAAAACCTGCTAATAGCCATTGATATGGAGTTCCTAAGTACAGGTCGAGCAGTTGCTGCTAATTTAACGCGTGCAGCTTTCTTTAATTTTCTTTTCTTAACAGTATATTCGATTTCCACCATGTTACCCAAGTTACCATTGAATGACTGCCAAAGTATGTAATGCGCTTCCAAGTTGTTTAATAAACCTTACGAGATCGGCATTGCATTGCATACTATATTTTATTAGATTACACTAACGATCGCTGAACAATTGGTTAATGGTCAACATTTTGATTGGCTGATAAGTACTAACGCTTTATACCAATGTATAAACGCTGGCTTCGCGAATGCTTGTCAAATCTCGGTTTATTGACATTGTATTTGTAAGCTTTAAATGGATATATCTTGTTTATATATAAAGTCCGCGCAAATATTTTTACAGATTCGGAATCAGTTTGGTGAATATGGCGGAAGAGTGGCGTAAAACATCTTAAATGTAGAAGAGGTACCAAAACTGTATATATACAATATCTTGTTTTCTATTGGACTGTCCTAAAAACTTAAAGGCATACAAATCTCAATAATAATTTCAGAAATTATCTCTAAAACTTGGCAAAATATGATAAAATATATTGATTACATATGTTTCACTTTTGAGTAACATTTCTAAATCTGCATAGCTTCTCGATTCATCAAAACATAGTAAAAGTGTAAGAAAAAAATATTTTTCATACTTTGTCTTCATGGTGTCTATCATATAATACGAGTAGTTTCGCTCGTATAATGCTGCGGAAATTCGCAGGACGCATTCATCACCTCCATGCGTTACCTTGGCTACCTACCTTACTCGAAATGCATAGCGAAATGCATACTCGACATAGCGTATGTTAATAGCAACGTGTTTTCATGTCTCGAATTATAATAGAAAGGGACAAACTATTATATATTGCTGGTCCCTCTACGTTGGTAATTCTAGGCACTGACTACGACTGGCTATTAGCTTGTTTTTCTTTGTTTCGCATTTCACATTTTTTGTTTGGATATTCTGAAACTCAATAAATTCCAAAACGGATAAACTCAATAAAACAGATAAACTATCCTATGAATACCAGAAAGCCAGAAAGCGAGGTTACTGGGGTCTGAAAGTGTATACTGAAAGGCATTTAAATAAAATTTCGTCATTTCTAGTATCCAGTCATACGGCATATTATTATATAAGTCATACAAACATTGCGACGATGCTTCCATATTCCGAGATTTTATACTATATCATTGAATATACTCTTTTATTGTGCTTGGACATTGCCTTTTTTTCACAAAAATCCACACAAGAAAAGAGTTTTATGTACCTTAAAGTTACTTGTTTGGCTTCCATTTGTCTTGTAATATGTAATAGTTATTTTAAGGTCCAGACTTAAGGTCCATGGTTTTTTTCTAAATTAATAAATATAAAAACGAATAATGCCAAAGAATGTCGTTGAAATCTTCTTCAATATTAGCCAAAGTTAACCTGTCATACATGTATATTGTGCCATTAATAAATAATTGTGATATTTTTATTATTATTAATAAAGTGTTCATTAAAACATTTTTTTACATTATACCTACTGGTTTTATTAATTAATGTCTTTAATGTACGATCAAATGGGGATATGTGCGCAAAACTTTTTGTTGTTGGCTATAGCGGTGACTCAGTTCCCCAAAGCAGGTACGTATCCAGACTTCAGTCTCGGGGGGGGGGGGGGGGGGGACGACATTGATTGAACAACGCGCGCGGCACCCAACAAACTTGAATTTACCCATACAATAAAATGAAAATACACCGGATTTCCGGGGGTTAAATCTTAACTATTTCCCTCTCCTCTGGATAAGTGCCTGATACTAGGTACATAACAGAGTCACAGATTCTCACTGATTCTCAATTTTTTCTCGACTTTTTTTTGACGTGACAACGTCTTATAAATCGATGGAGCCTGCTGCAAGCACGAAAAAACATGACTCATGCGGCGTTACCTCGCTCTGGGGCGTTCCATTTATTATATTTATTATTCAATATAAATGCTGCCATCTACCGGTTGCGACAAGAATTATTTACTAACCTCAGTCTAAAATAGTACGATTGAAATCACTAGATTGATTTAAATTCTTGACATAATTTTATATGTATTGATATACGGAATGTTATTACTGAACGGACAATTTTCTTGTGGGTACAACAAAGTGCAACGAAGTAAGCAACTTTTATTAAAAAAAAAAAGTATGAAAAGCTATCATTACGATGCGCTATCTAGCGGTTGGTAAAATGTCGCTGATATTGTTTATTTACGACGTATTACCTACCGCTAGATGGCGCAGCGTGCACAAACGCTTCTTAAACCGTTATTTAACAGTTTGAGATTTCAAACTTTCAAATTTAAAAAAAACAATAAACTTTAAACAATAAACAATTATAGAATTATACTGCTATACAATAATACATTTACTGTTGTAGTCAAATCGGTGAGTATAAAAGCATATATTTTTGGGTGTTTGTAATAAACAATATCAGAATCTTAAATGAAACTGCTTCAAATGCAACCATTCCATCAGTATTTTCTTATGACGTTGTCACGTTCAACTATCGTCAGTAAACCGACTTTACAGACAACCGATTTTTTACTCAAAAAATTCGGAGGGGGATCATTCCCTATCCCCCCCGGATACGTATGAAAGTATGAAGGCCCGAAAGGTATGAAGTGATCGATGCACCGTACGCACCCGAGCCGAGCATCCGTACGAAGCTCGATATGTGAGGAGCGAGGGAGAACTCTATTAGTGTTTGGAGGTGTCACAATATTGCTATTCATAGTCGTTGTAATTAGGTGATCCTTTCAGTGAGCATTTACTCAAAGAACCGTCAAGCAAATGTTTCCATCCAGCGGAAAACAATAATTTTTAGACACGGAGAAAGTTATAGGTATACAGAAATATAACATTTTATTATTAATTTTATTTTCAAGCAAATGTATTTAAATACCACGCGAAATACATCTTCTCGGACACGCTTCGACAAGATGCAAAAATGGTTTTTAAAAAAAAAAGAAGATAGGTTTTTGTTTTTTACAACATAATACAAGATGTTATAGTTGTGCCTGCTGGTAGTCCATATAATTGGTACATTTTGTCTTGCATCAAATAAGGTAGTTCTGATTTTTTATATGTTCTATGTGATGATGTTGTTATGGCAAATCCAAGTTTTCTACCTCGGAAGCCATCCGGGTCATTGTTAAAGACTTGAAAAACCATAAAATTGTCAGACTTTTCAGTTTATGCCAATTTATACCACCAAGGACCTATGTTACGGCAAAAGTCAGTAAGTACACTTTTTAGAAGACTAAATTTTCAACAAAGTGAGAATGATTGGGACTCGATAAATCAAACAGTTTCTAAGATACAGCTGTTTAAAAGTTATTTTACAGTCTTTTTTTAAAAAAAAAAAGAGATTTTTAGGTTTTTTCACTTTTTGTCAGTGTGGTCAACTATGAATCCATTTTACGGCATAAGTCCATATACATTATTAAAATTACACAATAAAAGGAGACCAATTTGGTCTATTAAGACCTGATAGTTCCTTATATACAGCTGTTCAAAATTGCTGAGGTGAGTAAACAAAATATTAGAAGGGTTTGTAAAATGAAATAGGATTTAAAATTAAGCATTATAATTTATAAAAAACATAGTAGTAATAAAATGTTTAAGTGTATGTATTATGAAACACCTCATCGTATGCAGTACTGCAAGGGAGTACTATTATTAGTTTTTCTTCTACATCTTTAATGGATCAGGCTGATACTCTAAATACTCAGCACACCTTTTGGGGGGAACTTGCTATGATAATATTTCTTCATTGACCGGCTCAGGTAAGTCGAAATCGCCATCTGATGGTGGGTTATCGATGAATGGTTCGTCAATGTCGTCACACATCAGGTCTGGTTTGTTCTCGCAAGATTGACCGCTGCAGTGGTTGCAAACAGCCGAGCATTTGAGTCCTGCTTTTCTGCAACCACAACTGCTGTTACAACCTTTTTAGCAGTTGCAGAAAATCATGTTCAGCAGGGGTTGAGGAGCTGGTGGTTTAGTCATCAGTTGAGGAATGAGGTCTTGAGTACTCCGCATCCAGCCCCAATCGAGGGGGTTCTTCTCGTCTCCCAGCCACATCTGTACCTAAAACAACACCAACAACAAAGTTAAGAATCGTAACTTTTCAACATTATGAATAATATCGTTTGAAACAGGAAGGTAATTATTACTGGCAAGAAAACTATTTTCACCTGAGCAATTCGCAGAGATGAAATCTTGCACCATCCCTGGTTGGAGGCAACCTGGCAACCTCGCCAGGTCGACCAACATGAATCTTCATGTTGGCAGCTAAGACCAACATGAACCTTCATGTTGGTCTTAGCTGCCGCGCTTTTGGAAGCGAAGGTCGTTGAGATTTTGAGATTTGGAAGCGAAGGTCGGTGAGATTTTGGGATTCACTGTTGCCTTCATACATTGAAACGAGAAAGCTCTCTCCTGCTTTGGCGATCTGCACATGTGTGGCATTGGAGCTTAGGGAAATCTCAGCGTTTTGTTCGAGACGCGGCTGTTTTTTCAGCGTCGACAGAAACTTTGTTTTTCCTTGTCCAAAAAGTGCAGATGTTGTATCACAAATGAAGACGTATAGGAACAAAGTTCTATTACGGGTTGTGATTGGTGCGTGAAGGAATTCATCAAGTAAGTGACATCTGGATTTTTTCCTGACCCACATTTTTCAAATATAATGTTGTTCCTTGGTCTGTTTATTGGAAGGGCGTGGTCTCCTCCATCTTGTGACAAAACACAAAGCATGACCAAATCTATGTCCTCGCCGGCGATCTTCACTACGTCGTATGTAGAGAACATGGAAATGGCTGTGGTTACTATTAACCGGCCAGCATCTTCCTCTGCTTGTAGTGTTCGAATATTGTTTCCCTTACCATGTTATGAGTCTAACCTTGTTCCTGTCATTCGATAGGAACTTATCTTGAGCAATTGGAGCAATGGCTGTTTCGTCGAAGATAACATCAGGTGATTACTTTGCTCCAATTCTACGGAGACGTTCAGAGCTCTTGGTATTTTGTTCTGAAGCGTCAGATGGATACCCATAGAAAAGTATAGTTACATTTGAGCAATAGCAAAATTTCATTTTTATGATTTTTTTCTAACGTTTGAATAGCTGTATTTTAGAAACCATTTAGTACCCAAATTGCTTTCAATTTCTTGCAAATTTAGTCTACTTAAAAAGAGTTTATAGTATCTTATACCGTAACAAAAGTCCTTGGTGGTAAAAAATGTCAAAAACTGAAAAAAGTTCGAAAATTTAAAGGATTTTCAAGAATTTAACATTGATCCGGCTGGTTTCCGAGGTGAAAAAATTGAATTTGTCGTTACTACTTCATCACATACAACATATTAAAAAATCAGAACTACCCTATGTGATGATGATGCAAAGGTACGATTTCCATAGACCTTGTATGGTACGATTTCCATAGGCTATTATAGTATTTATTTCTTATATGGTTACAAAGGTTTGTAAATCTATTACTTTTTTTAAACGCCCCTCGTATAATATACCTATACAAAACAAATAAACGATTAATTCCCCTGACGACACCTAAAACCCGCTCGGACTTTGCGGACGCTCCCTGTCTGAAAAATCCCCAACGGTTGGCAACCCTACACCGAGGGCTATTTTATACTGAAATACCTCTGTCCAGAAGGTTGCGGTTTAGTGATGGCTTTACCAAAATATCTGAGGGATTTGAAAAATAGTCCTACCTAAAAAATAATGTTACTAAGTTTATCGCGGGGGTCTGTAAATGTCACTAAATTTAGTGAGAAAATCGCCATTTTACCAATACTGCATAGATAAATTAGTATAATAGAGGTACACGAGAGAATAAAGAAAACATCGCAGTCGACGGACGTAGCAAATTATTGCCAAATGACTAGAAGACCTTTACCGAAAAAAATGAGGGTCGAACTACCAATGTCGTCTGCCAAGGAGCTCCTAAGCACGTTATTTTATTACTTAGGTTCGTACAACCTAACTTTTATAAGAGCGTAAAACTCTAAAACTTTTTGCTTCACTTTCAAAGCCGTTTTTATTGCCTAAGTTGAAACCACAACAAATTAATAAAGCTCGATCTTAAAATTTAACTCTCAATAGAGTTAAAATAAAGTGTAACTTGGATTAACATAAGCTAGGGTGAAAAATAGCATAAGCAAAACTTTTTAGGGTTCCGAGGGAAAATATTAAACCGCTGACGAAAATTCTCTTTACCGCGGACGGAGTCGCGGGCAGAGGCAGTAAACATATAAAAGCGCGTGCATTTAAAGTGAATAGTCATTCGGTGTTCATTTTAGCAACATGAAGCAATTGTCAATTTTCGCACTCTTTATCATTTTGTGCTGGCCGACAACTGTCGGTTCGCCTCACGGCACTGTTTTTATATGCATGAAGATTGTAAGGCCAAACCAAAAGCCTCGTATAGTTTGCCAGAGACAGAATTATGGAGGATACAGAGAATATAGCCGACTAGGCACATTCCAGGTCGGATACGGAGGACGTCAAGGCGGATACGATGGCTTCCACAATGGTCCTGGCGGAAACGGCGAATACGGTGGATACGGCGGCTACCGCGGATACGGCGGATACGGCGGATACGGCGGATATGGCGGCTGTGGTAACGGCAGACTGGTATTATTTCGTTCCATTATTATACACATACCACTTTATGAAATGTTCATAAATACCTACTGATATATATATATATATATATATATATATATATATATATATATATATATATATATATATATATATATATATATATATATATATATATATATATATATATATATATATATATATATATATATATATATATATATATATATATATATATATATATATATATATATATATATATATATATATATAGTAACAATCATAATTCCTAATTAGGTGACTAACCACAGTTTTGCAAAATGTGCAAACTCTTTCGTAACGTTTATTTCAAAGAAATAGTAGCAGTCACAGTATGATTCGACAAAAATACAATTACAATGAAAGCGAGCATACAAGCATATTTTGCGTTTTTTTTTATTTCCAAAGTAAAAACAAATTATTGCGGAATATACGTAATGTATTTTTTATTAGCGGCATCCTTAAAATGGGTGAATCAGTACGAGCAATAAGCACCTTTTATTATAAAAAAATAGGGGAAAATTAAAACAACCTTTTTCCTATTCGTTTTTTTTAAATATTTTTTTTATTTTATTAAAAAGGGTTGAGTGCGCTGCGCCAAAAACATAAAATAAACTAAAATATTTAGAATAAATAATATTAACCACTTGTCGAACTTTTTTTTATTTATCAGTCAGAATGTTCCAATTTACAAAGAAAAAACATGTTATTGTTTTTTTTCACGATATTTTATCCAAACTGGTTTTCTTGTTCATATTATTTCCCCCGCATTAAGGATGACGCTAATAAAAAACTCACGATGTATATGTGAAAATCTATATAATGTTGTTATAGGTTTTTAAAATAATAAATCGATTTCACCTCAATAATTAGATCAAATGAAAGTTATTCCATCCAAACTTAACGTTCTAAAACAAGTATCAGATATTGAGTTTATGAATGTTGTTCTCTAGACGACTCCCTATGATAATGATTATGATTATACTATGCTTACTTATATTATTAATTTTTACTTTCAGAGTAGCGCTAGGACTTCGTGTTCGAGCAATAAACGCGACATCTGCAGCCATCTGCCGCATTTCTAGCTGTTGTGGCATCTACTACATCTAAGATTACTTTAAAATTCCCTTAATAATAAATCATAAAATAAATAATAAATCATACATATATACTTGAAAAGCAATTATGTAGTTGTATTTTTCAATAAATCAACCCATAAAATTGTGTTTTATTTTAATTTTGGAGATTTGAAATGCATTGTCTGGACAACCATCGGTCACTTTTATGGCTAAACTAAATAAAAAAGATAATTTATCACATAAGTCAAGTGTATATATATAAATAAATATATATATATATATATATATATATATATATATATATATATATATATATATATATATATATATATATATATATATATATATATATATATATATATATATATATATATATATATATATATATATATATATATATATATATATATATACATATATATATATATATATATATATATATATATATATATATATATATATATATATATATATATATATATATATATATATATATATATATATATATATATATATATATATATATATATATATATATATATATATATATATATATATATATATATATATATATATATATATATATATATATATATATATATATATATATATATATATATATATATATTTATATATATATATATATATATATATATATATATATATATATATATATATATATATATATATATATATATATATATATATATATATATATATATATATATATATATATATATATATATATATATATATATATATATATATATATATATATATTATATATATATATATATATATATATATATATATATATATATATATATTATATATATATTTATATATATATATATATATATATATATATATATATATATATATATATATGTATATATATATATATATATATATATATATATATATATATATATATATATATATATATATATATATATATATATATATATATATATATATATATATATATATATATATATATATATATATATATATATATATATATATATATATATATATATATATATATATATATATATATATATATATATATATATATATATATATATATATATATATATATATATATATTTATATATATATATATATATATATATATATATATATATATATATATATATATATATATATATATATATATATATATATATATATATAGAGAGACGTATGAGAGCACGTATGAGCTTTATTTTCCAATTATCACTGTTTTTTTACAATTGAATTGAAGAATAACTAAATTTTCAGCTGGTGAGTCGATGTTGAAACACGATAATAAAGTTTATAGACAAATTATTAATAATGCATAATAATTATCAAACGTAAATTTGAATAAAATAGTATGACCAAAGATTTGCAAATTCGGCATCCTGCATTTTTTTTACGACGAATGGGTTCGACGTTACATTAGTTTAATGTTCGCACGGGTGTCGTTTTCTGGAATTTCTTGGAACTTAAAACCGTGCATATCCAAGCGGATATGCAATTGATTCTATTTACCGAAACATGACTCATTATTTCTCGCTTACAATGCGTTTACAAAATTTAAAAAAAATATGGAATCATCAACCAAAATTAAGTGTTCGGTTTAAATTAGAATCGAAAAAGAATGAGCGAGATCTTTTGAAAGATTTCGTTTTTGGGATGATAATTAGATGTAGAAATAAAAATAATAAGAGCGAAGCAGCGAAGAATAGCTCACATAGCAGCGAAGGACATCCCAGATTAGATTGGGAAATGCTTGTTTAAACATATATATATATATATATATATATATATATATATATATATATATATATATATATATATATATATATATATATATATATATATATATATATATATATATATATATATATATATATATATATATATATATATATATATATATATATATATATATATATATATATATTGAAATATTTGATAGTTTTGTGTATATATTCTTTTTAGAATTGATCAATAAGATGATTATAAAGTAAATAATTATAAAGCCACTTACATCGTGACGAAGGATTCCCTTGATCGGATTCGGGAATGCTTTAGGTGTTAACGAGAATGATGAATGCCTCTCACTTGCGGAAAGAGGAGTAGGTTTAAGTTGGGCCCATTTTTCAACTAGTAAACGCTCACCCTTCATCCAATTATCTCAAAAATTAAGCTACAATCCTTCTTTATACGTAAACTCACTCAATTTCCTATTATTTCAGGGGAAATAACAAGACAAGACGAGCTACTTGACAGATGGAAGAATTTAAAATTTCGAATTTCGTTTTTTTATTTTCTAAAGGTGCGATATAAAGAAGCTGCGATCAATATTCAGCTGAAAACTTAAAACTAAAAGCGTGACATGCCCTCATATCAATGAAAGGAAGCAGTCAGCTCTTTCCTATTAGTTGGAAAGATTACCTTTAACCTAAATGGATTATTTACAATGAACGAAACATAAAATATGTAAAAATTCAATATTTTGAAATATTTGATAGTTTTGTGTATATATTCTTTTTAGAATTGATCAATAAGATGATTATAAAGTAAATAATTATAAAGCCACTTACATCGTGACGAAGGATTCCCTTGATCGGATTCGGGAATGCTTTAGGTGTTAACGAGAATGATGAATGCCTCTCACTTGCGGAAAGAGGAGTAGGTTTAAGTTGGGCCCATTTTTCAACTAGTAAACGCTCACCCTTCATCCAATTATCTCAAAAATTAAGCTACAATCCTTCTTTATACGTAAACTCACTCAATTTCCTATTATTTCAGGGGAAATAACAAGACAAGACGAGCTACTTGACAGATGGAAGAATTTAAAATTTCGAATTTCGTTTTTTTATTTTCTAAAGGTGCGATATAAAGAAGCTGCCATCAATATTCAGCTGAAAACTTAAAACTAAAAGCGTGACATGCCCTCATATCAATGAAAGGAAGCAGTCAGCTCTTTCCTATTAGTTGGAAAGATTACCTTTAACCTAAATGGATTATTTACAATGAACGAAACATAAAATATGTAAAAATTCAATATTTTGAAATATTTGATAGTTTTGTGTATATATTCTTTTTAGAATTGATCAATAAGATGATTATAAAGTAAATAATTATAAAGCCACTTACATCGTGACGAAGGATTCCCTTGATCGGATTCGGGAATGCTTTAGGTGTTAACGAGAATGATGAATGCCTCTCACTTGCGGAAAGAGGAGTAGGTTTAAGTTGGGCCCATTTTTCAACTAGTAAACGCTCACCCTTCATCCAATTATCTCAAAAATTAAGCTACAATCCTTCTTTATACGTAAACTCACTCAATTTCCTATTATTTCAGGGGAAATAACAAGACAAGACGAGCTACTTGACAGATGGAAGAATTTAAAATTTCGAATTTCGTTTTTTTATTTTCTAAAGGTGCGATATAAAGAAGCTGCGATCAATATTCAGCTGAAAACTTAAAACTAAAAGCGTGACATGCCCTCATATCAATGAAAGGAAGCAGTCAGCTCTTTCCTATTAGTTGGAAAGATTACCTTTAACCTAAATGGATTATTTACAATGAACGAAACATAAAATATGTAAAAATTCAATATTTTGAAATATTTGATAGTTTTGTGTATATATTCTTTTTAGAATTGATCAATAAGATGATTATAAAGTAAATAATTATAAAGCCACTTACATCGTGACGAAGGATTCCCTTGATCGGATTCGGGAATGCTTTAGGTGTTAACGAGAATGATGAATGCCTCTCACTTGCGGAAAGAGGAGTAGGTTTAAGTTGGGCCCATTTTTCAACTAGTAAACGCTCACCCTTCATCCAATTATCTCAAAAATTAAGCTACAATCCTTCTTTATACGTAAACTCACTCAATTTCCTATTATTTCAGGGGAAATAACAAGACAAGACGAGCTACTTGACAGATGGAAGAATTTAAAATTTCGAATTTCGTTTTTTTATTTTCTAAAGGTGCGATATAAAGAAGCTGCGATCAATATTCAGCTGAAAACTTAAAACTAAAAGCGTGACATGCCCTCATATCAATGAAAGGAAGCAGTCAGCTCTTTCCTATTAGTTGGAAAGATTACCTTTAACCTAAATGGATTATTTACAATGAACGAAACATAAAATATGTAAAAATTCAATATTTTGAAATATTTGATAGTTTTGTGTATATATTCTTTTTAGAATTGATCAATAAGATGATTATAAAGTAAATAATTATAAAGCCACTTACATCGTGACGAAGGATTCCCTTGATCGGATTCGGGAATGCTTTAGGTGTTAACGAGAATGATGAATGCCTCTCACTTGCGGAAAGAGGAGTAGGTTTAAGTTGGGCCCATTTTTCAACTAGTAAACGCTCACCCTTCATCCAATTATCTCAAAAATTAAGCTACAATCCTTCTTTATACGTAAACTCACTCAATTTCCTATTATTTCAGGGGAAATAACAAGACAAGACGAGCTACTTGACAGATGGAAGAATTTAAAATTTCGAATTTCGTTTTTTTATTTTCTAAAGGTGCGATATAAAGAAGCTGCGATCAATATTCAGCTGAAAACTTAAAACTAAAAGCGTGACATGCCCTCATATCAATGAAAGGAAGCAGTCAGCTCTTTCCTATTAGTTGGAAAGATTACCTTTAACCTAAATGGATTATTTACAATGAACGAAACATAAAATATGTAAAAATTCAATATTTTGAAATATTTGATAGTTTTGTGTATATATTCTTTTTAGAATTGATCAATAAGATGATTATAAAGTAAATAATTATAAAGCCGCTTGTGTAATTCGTGAATGTTTTTCCAGGTTTTGCAAACATTTTTCACAGTTATGCCCTTGCGCAGACGCTCCAATATCAGCAAGGTGACCGCTTTTATTTTTATGTCTGTTAGTGTGTCGTCACCTTTATTTTTATGTCTGTTAGTGAGTCGGCACCTTTATTTTTATGCCTGTTAGTGTGTCGTCACCATTATTTTATGTCTGCTAGTGTGTCGTCACCTTTATTTTTATGTCTGGTAGTGTGTCGTCACCTTTATTTTTATGTCTGTTAGTGTGTCGTCACCTTTATTTTTATGAAGTGTGTCGTCACCTTTATTTTTATGTCTGTTAGTAAGTCGGCACCTTTATTTTTATGTCTGGTAGTGTGTCGTCACCTTTATTTTTATGTCTGGTAGTGTGTCGTCACCTTTATTTTTATGCCTGTTAGTGTGTCGTAACCTTTATTTTTATGTCTGTTAGTGTGTCGTCACCTTTATTTTTATGTCTGTTAGTGAGTCGGCACCTTTATTTTTATGTCTGTTACTGTGTCGTCACCATTATTTTTATGTCTGCTAGTGTGTCGTCACCTTTATTTTTATGAAGTGTGTCGTCACCTTTATTTTTATGTCTGTTAGTGAGTCGGCACCTTTATTTTTATGTCTGGTAGTGTGTCGTCACCTTTATTTTTATGTCTGGTAGTGTGTCGTCACCTTTATTTTTATGTCTGTTAGTGTGTCGTCACCTTTATTTTTATGTCTGTTAGTGTGTCGTCACCTTTATTTTTTTGTCTGTTAGTGTGTCGTCACATTTATTTTTATGTCTGTTAGTGTGTCGTCACCTTTATTTTTATGTCTGTTAGTGTGTCGGCACCTTTATTTTTATGTCTGGTAGTGTGTCGTCACCTTTATTTTTATGTCTGTTAGTGTGTCGTCACCTTTATTTTTATGGTGACGGTTAGTGTGTCGGCACCTTTATTTTGATGTCTGTTAGTGTGTCGTTACCTTTATTTTTTTGTCTGTTAGTGTGCCGTCACCTTTATTTTTATGTCTGTTAGTGTGTCGCGTCACCTTTATTTTTTTGTCTGTTAGTGTGTCGTCACCTTTACTTTTATGTCTGTTAGTGTGTCGTCACCTTTATTTTTATGAAGTGTGTGTTATTTTTATGTCTGTTAGTGTGTCGTGACTTTATTTTTATGCCTGTTAGTGTGTCGTCACCTTTATTTTTATGTCTGTTAGTGTGTCGGCACCTTTATTTTTATGTCTGTTAGTGTGTCGGCACCTTTATTTTTATGTCTGGTAGTGTGTCGTCACCTTTATTTTTAAGTCTGTTAGTGTGTCGTCACCTTTATTTTTATGGTGACGGTTAGTGTGTCGGCACCTTTATTTTGATGTCTGTTAGTGTGTCGTTACCTTTATTTTTATGTCTGGTAGTGTGTCGTCACCTTTATTTTTATGCCTGTTAGTGTGTCGTCACCTTTATTTTTATGTCTGTTAGTGTGTCGGCACCTTTATTTTTATGTCTGTTAGTGTGTCGTCACCTTTATTTTTATGTCTGATAGTGTGTCGTCACCTTTATTTTTATGTCTGTTTATCTAGTGTGTCGTCACCTTTATTTTTATGAAGTGTGTCTGTTATTTTTACGTCTGTTAGTGTGTCGTCACCTTTTTTTTTATGCCTGTTAGTGTGTCGTCACCTTTATTTTTATGTCTGTTAGTGTGTCGGTACCTATATTTTTATGTCTGTTAGTGTGTCGTCACCTTTATTTTTATGCCTGTTAGTGTGTCGTCACCTTTATTTTTATGTCTGTTAGTGAGTCGGCACCTTTATTTTTATGTCTGTTAGTGTGTCGTCACCTTTATTTTTATGAAGTGTGTCGTCACCTTTATTTTTATGTCTGTTAGTGTGTCGTCATCTTTATTTTTATGTCTGTTAGTGTGTCGTCACCTTTATTTTTATGTCTGGTAGTGTGTCGTCACCTTTATTTTTATGTCTGTTAGTGTGTCGTCACCTTTATTTTTATGCCTGTTAGTGTGTCGTCACCTTTATTTTTATGTCTGTTAGTGTGTCGGCACCTTTATTTTTATGTCTGTTAGTAAGTCGTCACCTTTATTTTTATGTCTGTTAGTGTGTCGTCACCTTTATTTTTATGTCTGGTAGTGTGTCGGCACCTTTATTTTTATGTCTGGTAGTGTGTCGTCACCTTTATTGTTATGTCTGGTAGTGTGTCGTCACCTTTATTTTTATGTCTGTTAGTGTGTCGTCACCTTTATTTTTAAGTCTGTTAGTGTGTCGTCACCTTTATTTTTATGTCTGTTAGTGTGTCGTCACCTTTATTTTTATGCCTGTTAGTGTGTCGTCACCTTTATTTTTATGTCTGTTAGTGTGTCGTCACCTTTATTTTTATGCCTGTTAGTGTGTCGTCACCTTTATTTTTATGTCTGTTAGTGTATCGGCACCTTTATTTTTATGTCTGTTAGTGTGTCGTCACCTTTATTTTTATGTCTGTTAGTGTGTCGTCACCTTTATTTTTATGTCTGTTAGTGAAAAAAAGAAAATTCGAAAATTTAAATTTTTCCACCTGTCACCTGTCATCTAGTTTTTAAGAAGACGGCATAAGCCGACAAAAACAAGTATTTCATAGTTTTTTTTTGCTAGAATTAAGATCTAATCGAGTGTTTTTATTATTTAGGAAGGATGGTTGCTTAGTTTAGAGATTGGTTGTTTGAAGGGTGAGTGTTTCTAGATTAAAAAGGCCTTCTAAACCTACATCTCTGTTCGCAAGTCAAAGACAACCAACCAATCTCGTTTAAATATTAAGCAATCCCTAATTCAAACAAGGGACCCCTTTCTCCACTTATACTATGTATGTAAGTGGCTTTTATTATTATTTTCTTCATAATCACCCCTCTAATCAATTCTATAAAGAATATACACCAAAAAACTATCAAATATTTTTCAAATATTTACTTTTTACATATTTTACTTTTTATTCACTGTGAATACACCATTTAGGTTAATATAAACTCTCCAAATAATTGGAAAGAGCTGAGTGCTTTCTTTCATATAGATAAGGGCATATCACGCTATTAATTTTAAGGTTTGGCTGACTACTTTTGATCGCAGCTTCTTTATAACCACTTTTTGAAAATAAAAAAGAAAATTCGAAATTTTAAAATTTTCCACCTGTCACCTGTCATCTAGTTTTTAAGAAGACGGCATAAGCCGACAAAAACAAGTATTTCATTGTTTTTTTTTGCTCGAAGTAAGATCTAATCCAGTGTTTTTATTATTTAGGAAGGATGGTTGCTTAGTTTAGAGATTGGTTGTTTGAAGGGTGAGTGTTTCTAGATTAAAAAGGCCTTCTAAACCTACATCTCTGTTCGCAAGTCAAAGACAACCAACCAATCTCGTTTAAATATTAAGCAATCCCTAATTCAAACAAGGGACCCCTTTCTCCACTTATACTATGTATGTAAGTGGCTTTTATTATTATTTTCTTCATAATCACCCCTCTAATCAATTCTATAAAGAATATACACCAAAAAACTATCAAATATTTTTCAAATATTTACTTTTTACATATTTTACTTTTTATTCACTGTAAATACACCATTTAGGTTAATATAAACTCTCCAAATAATTGGAAAGAGCTGAGTGCTTCCTTTCATATAGATAAGGGCATATCACGCTATTAATTTTAAGGTTTGGCTGACTACTTTTGATCGCAGCTTCTTTATAACCACTTTTTGAAAATAAAAAAGAAAATTCTAAATTTTAAATTTTTCCACCTGTCACCTGTCATCTAGTTTTTAAGAAGACGGCATAAGCCGACAAAAACAAGTATTTCATTGTTTTTTTTTGCTCGAAGTAAGATCTAATCGAATGTTTTTATTATTTAGGAAGGATGGTTGCTTAGTTTAGAGATTGGTTGTTTGAAGGGTGAGTGTTTCTAGATTAAAAAGGCCTTCTAAACCTACATCTCTGTTCGCAAGTCAAAGACAACCAACCAATCTAGTTTAAATATAAAGCAATCCCTAATTCAAACAAGGGACCCCTTTCTCCACTTATACTATGTATGTAAGTGGCTTTTATTATTATTTTCTTCATAATCACCCCTCTAATCAATTCTATAAAGAATATACACCAAAAAACTATCAAATATTTTTAAAATATTTACTTTTTACATATTTTACTTTTTATTCACTGTAAATACACCATTTAGGTTAATATAAACTCTCCAAATAATTGGAAAGAGCTGAGTGCTT
>OX155980.1:60838751-60910788 GCA_944548615.1 Micropterix aruncella | reverse complement strand
ACAAAAACAAGTATTTCATTGTTTTTTTTTTTGCTCGAATTAAGATCTAATCGAGTGTTTTTATTATTTAGGAAGGATGGTTGCTTAGTTTAGAGATTGGTTGTTTGAAGGGTGAGTGTTTCTAGATTAAAAAGGCCTTCTAAACCTACATCTCTGTTCGCAAGTCAAAGACAACCAACCAATCTCGTTTAAATATAAAGCAATCCCTAATTCAAACAAGGGACCCCTTTCTCCACTTATACTATGTATGTAAGTGGCTTTTATTATTATTTTCTTCATAATCACCCCTCTAATCAATTCTATATATATATATATATATATATATATATATATATATATATATATATATATATATATATATATATATATATATATATATATATATATATATATATATAATACATATATATATATATATATATATATATATATATATATATATATATATATATATATATATATATATATATATATATATATATATATATATATATATATATATATATATATATATATATATATATATATATTATAATATATATATATATATATATATATATATATATATATATATATATATATATATATATATATATATATATATATATATATATATATATATATATATATATATATATATATATATATATATATATATATATATATATATATATATATATATATATATATATATATATATATATATATATTCATATATATATATGAAATGTCATAGAGATGAATACGACTAGTGTCGAAATATTCTCAGTCATATAATTTCTTCTAAAATAAGTTACTAACATCCATTTCTGTTACAGAAACCATCCTCCTATACTTATTACATCCAAGGGCATACAGTAATTCGGCTGCAATAACTAAGAACATCATAAGTTATCAATTGCGGAAACAGGTGCCGCTGCCCTAAGTATTTAAAGAGGACATTAACTATCGGTTAAAGGATGATTCATGCTACACCGGGCCGGGGCCGGGCCGGGCCCCGGCCGAGTCGTTTCCAACGTGCTCCGGCCGGGCCAGTCATTCATGCTACACCGGGCGTGACCGGGCCGTTTCCGAGTTTATTTATCCCACGGCCGTGTCCGCGATAACTAGTAGAATAGAATAGAATAGAATAACTTTATTGTGCTATAAAAACATAACTTAATGAATATTACGCTGGTTTTATAAAAAAGACAATTTATGCACAAATGGCGAACTTATCTAACTAGTGTTGCGTCCATCTATTTTGGCGATAATAATATTTTTTAATTTCTATTTTCGCTTGATTGATAAGTGTGTTATTAATGCAATTTTCACAACTTGAGTTGGCAGCTATTGCGATTGCCTTTGAAGACGAAGTATTGGAAACACGAACTGAATCTAATAAAAGAAGATGGAGTGTACATCCAGCCTGGAGAAAACGACAATCGGAGGGAGAATTCGCCACGCTCTAAAAGGAATTAATAGATGATGAGAGCAAATTTTACGGTTATTTTAGGATGTCTAAAGAATGCTTTAGCATATTTCTTGGAAAAATAAAACGTGATTTAACCAAACAAAATTCAAGATTTCTGAAGCATATCTCTCCCATTGAACGATTAGCAGACCGGAGCCGGGAAAACAATATCCACCTCCATTTCGACGCCGTGCTCCGGACGTGGCACGACCGGTCACGGCCGGAGCACGGTCAAGCATGAATTGCTTCATACAAAAGTATACTATAGATATCTGACCGTGTCCCGGCCGGGGCCCGGCCCGGCCCCGGCCCGGTGTAGCATGAATCATCCTTAAATGTTTCTGGTCCACCAGGACCCCAGATAAGTAACTTTTCATGAATCTAATTTTATATATTATTGAAAATAATTAAAATATATATATATATATATATATATATATATATATATATATATATATATATATATATATATATATATATATACAATATATATATATATATATATATATATATATATATATATATATATATATATATATATATATATATATATATATATATATATATGTATATATATATATATATATATATATATATATATATATATATATATATATATATATATATATATATATATATATATATATATATATATATATATATATATATATATATATATATATATATATATATATATATATATATATATATATATATATATATATATATATATATATATATATATATATATATATATATATATATATATATATATATATATATATATATATATATATATATATATATATATATATGTATATGTATACACCTTCTGTCTAAAAAGTTCCGGGAAATTAGAATTTAAAAAGGTTCTGTTAATGATTTAAAAAAAAAAAAAAACTAAAGTTGGTAAAATGGTCTTTATTTACTCTATGCCTAGAATGCGCGCGAACTGTTAGCCATTTTGATTAGAACAGCAATTGAATTGTACACCTTGGTAGTGCGTCACGATTTTCACAATGAACCAAAGTATTGAACGTTAGAAAAAGCTTATGGTGAAACAGTTCTATCCAAAACACGGATCTACGAGTGGTACAAAGCATTCAAGAAGGACCGAGAGATCGTCGAGGACAACCCTCGTTCCGGGCGACCTTCGACCTCTTTAAATGACGAAAATATCGAAAAAGTCAAGGAAATTGTGCTCCGTAATCGCCATCTGAACCTGAAGTCTCATGAGTCCATTCGCTCGATTTTGGTAGATAAATTGGGCGTGAATGAGACGCATCGCCGCTCGGCTCGTTCCAAAGGGTTGAATTTTCTACAACAACAGTACCGCAAACAAACTTCTTTAGACATGCTGGATCGCGTCGATTCTAATCCCACATTCATAGAACGCATTATAACTGGCGATGAGACATGGGTCTATGAATTTGATATGCAAACAAGTCAACAGGCATCAGAGTGGAGGACAAAAAACGAGCCAAAACCGAAAAAACCACGACAAAGTCGTTCAAAAGTCAGTGATGCTCATTGTTTTGTTTGATATTCGCGGTTTAGTCCATCACGAGTTCGTTCCAGAAGGACTAACGGTCAATACGGAATATTATGTGGCCATTTTAAAGAGTTTACGTGAGAAAATCCGTCAAAAACGGCCTGAATTGTGGATCAACAATTCGTGGATTTTCCACGACGATAATGCACCGTCGCATAGAGCAGCAATTGTGACAAAATTTAAGGCCAAAAACGCGACAAGAAACCACTGCAATATTTTCTCTAGTACTCAGCTTCATATAGATAGGACAAAAAAAGTATGCAGAACTGACTGCCAACCTTTACTAGCTGGAGAGGCACCCAAAGAAGTATTAAGTAATTCATCTGGAGCTGGTGGTAATATTGTTGTCATTGGCTCCAGGAATTTATTTTGCAGCACCCAACCACATTTCTGGGGCTCTAAATCATTTCCTACCCATTTTTGAACTTGGTAATAGACACGGTTTGTATATTAATGGGCTGCTGCACTTGTCGGTGGAAGATTACACAACTGGACAGGTTTATAAAGCTTTGTAGATTTAACGAACTGAGTATATCGAAGATGATCGATATTGTCCTCAAATTTAGGAGCGTGGGTCTAGGACAAGTGGGCGCGGCCAACTGGGCGCGGCTTACTGGGCGCTGCTAACTGGGTGCCGCTGACTGGGCGCTAGGCCAACTGGACGCAGGGACAACTGGGCGCGCGAGACAAGTGGGCGCGGGACAGGTGGGCGCCAAAATTATATTATGCAATATATTTACATATTTTTTTATTGTGACGAGAAATATTTTTATTGCTACATTATATAAAAAATAACTAATGGTGAAACATTAACTTCTTAGCTATACTGTGATACACCCGTTTCAGAGCTAGCGTTTACATGGGATTTAACATTTATATAATAAATACCTATTTTTGGACGCCGACGAAATCTTGAAATGGTATTAACATGCGATGATTATTTTATGGATGGATCATTTAAAATTGCACAAAATTTATTCAGTCAAATCCAAAGTCTATTTATTGCGACTTTCAAATGGCTGCTCTCAAAAGTGTTGCAGAAATATTTCCTGCTGCAGAAATTCGAGGATGTTTTTTTCATTTGGAAAAAAATATGAAAAAACAGTTAGGTGTATTAGGCCTAATAAATCGCTACAACAACGAAGCTCACTTTGCCTTGTACAAAAAAATGGTTATAGCCTTGGCGTTTGTCACAATTGAAGACATAGATAATGCTTTATTATCATTATCTAATAACTTACCCGATGATGTGCAACCAATTTTAGAATGGTTTGAGGACAACTACGTCGGAATGAATAGGAGAGGTGATGGACAAAGACACCCTTTGTGTCCTCGTGAAATGTGGAATGTCTACAACAGAACTTTAAACCAACAAGACAGAACAAATAATCACGCAGAAGCAGCTCATCGCCGCCTACAGACGGAATTAGGTATGGATCATCCTACAATCTGGAAGCTTATAGATGGATTACGAAAAGTGCAAACCAATCGTGACATCTACTATGAACACTTTGTTGATGGACAAAATCCCTCAGTGAAATTAAAGAAGTACAGGGATGCCGATCAACTTATTCTAACGGTTGTTCGAGAATACAATAACAGGGATATTGTAGAATATTTAAAAGGAATTGCACATAATTACCAAATGAATATATAAATTCAAAGAAATTAAAATTTTATAAGTATTTTTGTAATATTTTTTTAAAACATACAAAGTAATTCAATGTACAATTCAAAATGTGATAATTAAAATACTAATCTGGGTAATAATTAACTTATATGTATTATTTCGGCAATGAATTTTGTTTTGGTTTTTCTTTAGGGAATTAGTTGTCTTTGGTGTTAATAAGTTTCATGTTTTGGAGGACAACACATTTTTAAGTATAAATGAAATGATTTTATTAACTGTTCTAGTCACTATTTTATTGAAAATGTTATAATTATTTTTGTAACATTTTTTTAAAAACATACAAAATAATTCAATGTACAATTTCAAATGTAATAAAAATATAATTAGATATGTAAGTAAAATAATAAGATATGTATGTAGATATGTTAATAAAATAATAATAATAATTAGATATGTAAATAATATATAATTGAATGTGAACTGAATAAACTTAATGTGTATTTTAAATAAAGCTATTATAAATTATCATTTTTTTTTAAATTATTTTCTTTTAATAATATCGATTGACCGCAATTGGGCCGATAGTTATTCGACTGTATTATTTCGGCAATGAATTTTGTTTTTGTTTTTTATTAGGGAATAAGTTGTCTTTCGTGTTAATAAGTTTCATGTTTCGGAGGACAAGACAGTTTTATGTATAAATGCAATGATTCTACATACTGTTCTAGATACTATTTTCTTGAGAGCTTACCCCCCTCCAACCTCCCGGCATATCAGTCTAGAGGTTGTACCTATACCTATGAAAGTTGTACCTATAAAAAAGGCACCCCTTCGGCCTTGGGCGTCTTTAAACTTACGAGTAGGTTGGCTGTGAAATAAATATAAAAATAAAACGAACAATCTTATATCAACGAAGCATTAACTATTTCCAGTCTTGTAAATTATTTGAGTAAATGTATTTAAAAGCTTTCATAATATAATATATACTTTCTATATATTTTTTGATATTTTGCACAAAATTTTATTATGTAAATGTTAAATCCCATGTAAACGCTAGCTCTGAAACGGGTGTATCACAGTATAGCTACGAAGGTAATGTTTCACCATTAGTTATTTTTTATATAGTCAGTCACATGACATAAATATATAAATATATTGAATAATATAATTTTGGCGCCCACCCGGCCCGCGCACACTTGGCTCGCGCCCCGTTGTCCCTGCTGGCCTGGCGTCCAGTCGGCGGCGCCCAGTTATCAGCGCCCAGTCGGCCGCGCCCAGTTGGCCGCGCCCACTTGTCCCATTCCGTTGTATATCGCTAGTAAGATGCGTAGGTACTCTATTTTTGTATTATTGCTGTACAGGCAGTTTTCTTGTAAAAAAACTTGAGCCAGTTGGTCGAAATTGGCAATTTTTTGTAGTAATTTGATGAAAGCTTTTCCCTTTTACTTTTCTAGCAAAGAAAGTATTGTGGAAGCACTTCTGTGTATCTGTGTGTCTGTTTGTCAGTCTGTATTCCTCCACGATAGCGCACAAACGCTTCGTACGATTGAGCTGGAATTTGGTATGCAGGCATCATTTGGTCATCGCAAGAGTTGAAAAGATTATGGTTCAAATCGGTCCACCAAGGGACTTAGCCTTAGGACTATACCTAGGGAAACAAACACAACGGTGCATATTTTATAACTTTTTAATAAAGGCACAGTTTTTCGGTTTGGAAATGTATTTTTTACTTTTCAAATAACCCTTTAGATTTAATGTATAGGTTGACTTTTGATAAACTGCGATTTTAAAAAAACACGTAGAAAAAAAAACTCACTCACCTAAACTCACCTAAATTTACTGTCCACCCTAGAACGGGCTAGTCCCAGTTGGGTGACAGAATCAAATAAGCAAAAGGTTAAGGTTTTTCTATTCGGTCCCTGTTATTTTTGTAAGCAAATCAATGTTTTATAGTAATTAATTCCTAAATAAATACAAAAATAAATAATAAAATAAAAATGGGCGTTTCCATTTATGACATGAATGAAGTATCTATAATTTTCAACTGATCAGTTTGGAAATGGACTTACTCCATAAGTAAAGGATATTGCTTTATCCATGCTTGAGATTTTTGGTTAATTCAAATTACGTCGATGTAACCATTGTACCCGTTGATTATATATGGCTTTAGATTGCTCACGTGACAGTACGTTTTGGAACACCTTCTTTGCCGGCAACATGCAGAGGGCACTGATAGCATAGTCCGGGGAAACTAAAGCAATTTATTTGTCAACCTATAATAAGGTTGATAATAAATGTTTTTTTATAAAGGACTGATAGATTACAAAAACCCAATATTTAACCAATCATAACGGCAATAACTTTTAAATATTAGTGCCATCTATTGCATCTATTACAGAAATAGTACGAATATATAGAATGAGATCTATTAGTCTATGTGAACTTTAAAGTGCGTAATTATAACGTATGCCAATATGCCTGTATACCAAATTTTAAAAAGAGGCCTATTTTTAAATAATATTAAAATAACAAGTTATATATTAAAAATTTTGTTTGTTATTATATTATTATTTTATTTCGAGATAGGATGCCTTATAGGCGTGTTTAAAGCGCTATCTATAGTGCGCCGCCATACTGCCTAACCACGAACGCCGCCATATTGAACATAGGAGAATATTAATAAATGTTTGGAACTATGAATTGAGTTTCGCAGTAAAATCCTAGGTGCCAAATCGTAGTACGGAGTTAGGCAATCTTATACGCTGTATGATCAATGACATATCTAAAATAACGCCTACCCACGAAGAATTAAATCGAATGAAAGATAAAACAAGTTTTCTAATGTTTATTTCAGAATTTTGATAACAGAATATTATACACTTTTTTATGAAAATAAAATTCCTCCTACGCACTGTACGAAATAAAAAATACACATCGGATGACAATTACTATTACTAAATTCTAATAACGTTAAATAAACGATTTCAGGAACAAACGTCAATACCTATTTAATTTAACACATAGACGCTTTTATTTATTATGATCTCAAGTTTATGTACTTAAAAGTGGAAAAAATATGATGATTCTGGATCGGATCCAGAATTAACATATTTACCCAACTGTAATAAGATTTAACTTAAAGCGAGAAATAATTATAAAATTAATAAAATAATTATTATTAACAGTGAATGGGATCAATCGGTGTAATGATAAAAGGGCTAATTATATTTAAATATAGCATAGTGTAAATAGAACTACCAGTGAGACTACGCGTTGTACCTTTGAAAATGGTGCCGCTGCCTCAGGGTTGTTCTCTTCCTGCGAGCTGTAGGTATGCCTATTAATTGTAAACAGGTTCAATAGTGTCAACAAGACGCTTGACTTGACAGGAGAACTTTAAAACGTACTTTAAAACGAATGAACATGGAATCGGCTTTTCCCTTCCGCTCGTCGCGCCACCGTTAGATTGCTATAAATAGAACAATGGTACTTTTATTTACACTGTGACGATATAATACTAGTACGAAGACATTTGTCATTAGACATTTCTTTAAATTTTATTCATAAGTTCATTTTGGGTTCGATTGCGTTCTTTCCTGTACTAAAATTGGAAATTAGTTCATGCGAACTACACAGGGCAATACATTAGAGCGGGATGTGAGGGTTGTCACTTTGCGCATTAAAACATTTCATCGAAAGTAAAGCAGCCGAATCTAAGGCCGCGAGAAATGTGTTCGAACTTACTCCGATGGCTAAAAATTCGACATTTCATATTCCGCTCTAACGTATTGCTCTGTCTCGTTGGCATGAACTAATTTTCAATTTTAGTTAAAGAAGAAATGCGGTCGGGCCCAATGTCAGCTCACTATGCAAAACCCCGAATAGGAAACACATTATACACCGGCCAAACGGATTTGAAATCAGTAAAAGCGATTCGTTGCATTGAAGAAAACTCCGCCTCTCCAGGCAATACCTGCAAGGCTGCGGTGGTCACCACCACCATAGAGCCATAGAGCCAAGCGGCGGAGGTGTACAAAAGGACCGTCTTGCGTAACAGAACCAATAGTGAACCAATAGCGTAACAGACCAATATACAAGGAGTGGATAACGCACAGGTAAAGAGAATTCAAGGAGTGGATAAAGCACAGGTAAAGAGAAACAAGCCTGAGCAAAGCGATATGTGTCATTAGAGAACCCACACTAAAATTGAGAAGTTGCTGCCTAAGGCCGGCAATACACGTCCGATTTTTTTATCCGATTATCGGATCCGATAGTCAGATCAGACAATTGGAAGGCGCCCTTGCCATACATATATTTGAACATGCAATACACGTCCGATCCGATCCGATCCGGCTATCGGATCGGACGTGTTATTAATGCTCAAACAAATGTATGGCAAGAGCGCCTTCCGATAGTCTGATCAAACTATCCGTCCGACTGTCGTTTGTAAAAAATCGGATGTGTATTCCCGGCCTAAGACTTCCCGTGAATAACACAAGGAAGACAGTGGGGGGTTGTTGTTGATAAACGTGCGAAAAGCAAGCGTTTGCGATATTTTGAATTCGTCATTACGCCTAAATGAGTCCGCAAGCAGAAGGTATATATCTTAATAAACTTTATCTATATAAAAATGAAGACTAGAAACAAGCAAGCGGGCAAGCAAATTAGAAAGCTAATTGGGCATGCTCACTGGACACTGCCAATTTAATAAGCTTGTGCAAACCCTAGGAATAGTAGACGACGCCATGTGCAAGGGGGTCGCGGAATAGAAAATGAGTGACCGGAGCATGTAATATGTATATGGGCGTTTTTTTAAAGTGTACCAATTTTAGAAACAATTTTTTGACTATTTGTTTCACTGACTAACGTTTAAGAAATAAGTTTTTAGGGCTTTTTCATTAATTATGGTTAAATAATTAAAACTTTTATAGACTATAGTATTACATAATTGATAAAGCCCAAAATGGAAATATTCTAAAAACATTGTCGGCGCGGGGAATTCGATACACCCACTGACAAACATATCTAAAAACGTTAGTTAGTGGAACAACTAGTAAAAAAAATATTTAAAAAATTGGTACTTTTTTCAATCAAAAGCCCATATGCATGGTTTTGGCTGTAAAATGAGGTTTAATAATACGCACATATTAGACTGCTATGGCTGTCGCTTGCGGCTTCCTTTTGTCATTTATTCTGCGGCTGGTATCACAGATGACTGATTGCATGATCTATTGTATAGACCGGTGGCCAATAGATATGTAGTTGGGAAAATAGCACATTGACCGTGAAATTAGTACAAGTGCGGGTAGCCGTGATCGACTATCCCCAGATCATGATCGTTACCATCCGTCCGCAAAGGTCAAGCCGCCGTCCAGATCCCCAGTACGTAATCTTCCTATATTAGGTAATCTTCGTCACAGCTCGAGATGGAATTCTTAGGAGGGGTTTTTACTGGCACCTTGATTTAGATTAGAAGACCTAGATAAGGTCTTAAGGCAGGTTCCCATTGGACCAATAGCCGGTGTGCCAGTAGCTGGTGTGAACAGCTGGTGTGCATACCACTGTTCGAATGCCACGCACGATGCAACGTGCGCACACCACGAACGAGATCAAAATGATATATATAGCTATCCAGATAAAGATTAAGGTGCATTTTGATTAAAGTCTCGGTTTGTAAAACTTCTAAATACTGTGAGAATTACGCGGTGAAATACAGTAAAAACTTTAAAAAATGCTCTTACAGGTCTCAAATGCTTACCCATTTAAAACAAATGTCGGCAAACATAACCCAATAAACCTCGAAGTCAGTAAGTCAATGAAAGTTTTAAAATAATTTTAAAACTTATAGAATGTACAGTATTCATTCAGAAAAATTACATTAAGTGTTGTTTTGAATAGTTTAGCTGAATTTTACCGAAAAACTAATGATGAAATTCAAGAGATTTTTAACTTATTGAGAGAGTTCAAAAACTTACTGACTTACACATTGACACTGGAATATGTTATTCTAAAAATCGTAAGCTGGTTTTTATTGATATTTCTCCTCGTATTATTAATAATATTTAGAAGATTTTTAAATAAAACTTTAATCACATGAAACTTTAGACATTTATTGTATAATATTTGTCTATAATATTATAATAATTATTGCATAATCATTTACAGTTGAAGCATAATTTTAATTATGCCATTTGCTGATTTAGCGCTTTCGCATATATTCCCTCCCTCCTTGTTGATGAGCTTTACTTAGTATGCTGACAAATATTTTAGAATCCATCTAAATGCTTAATTATCTAAACTTTACGACATAAACATAGTATCACACAATTTGTTGTGGTCAAAAATAAAAATCTTATACTAATTTTAAATTATCGTAAACGTACTAAAGATACATCACAGTGACTTCACCACTTTAATCATTCAGGATACTATTAATTATTATAATATTTAAAAAAATATATAAAATGCGAAATTGTGTAATCTGCATGCGTCAAAGACATATCTTGAAGGCTCATATTCTTTTTCACACCCAGGGAACGATTATGTCTACTTTAAGAGGCCAGTAGTGCAGAGACGTTTCACCAAAATCCCAAGAGAACAGGCAAGTGACAAATCAGAATATGGAATATTATGATTTGATCTGAAACTAGATAAGTAGGTTGAATTGGACATTCATCACTTAGGCCTGAACTAAGTTTTTCTGACAAATTTCCTGTCATGAAAAATATGACTATTTAAGAATTCAGCGCAAATGCATTAATTTTAAAATATCATACATTATCCTAAAGGTATAATAAAATAATATTAATATGTACAATTCAGAGCCGTTATCACAACATAAGAATAATAATTTAGTCCAAAAGATCCCTGCAGGTAACGTTACATTAATTTTTAAAAGCTAACGACGGACGTTTCGGACATATTGGGTTGGAGGGAAAGTTCTGTCGTATTTTACAAATGCCAGTAATTTTTCATCTAAATCAAAAACACATGTTGCTAGTGTTATTGGTTATTTGCTTTGTTGTTTTACCTGCTCTATAATGGAGGTTCTTTTATACCGTTATTAGTCACTTGTGATATTTAGAGGGAAAAATATATCAGTGTAAAAAGTGCATTTACGACATTGTATTTTGTATGATTTCCAGAGAGGAAACAACGCATCGGTTGTATGTGAAAACTTATGTGCAGCATTTGGAAGCGATATTGTTAATATACGTACCCGTAAAAGATATTTTAATAAAGTTCGTTCCAGGGTCTGCTCTTCAAAGTAGGTAATCCTTCTGGACGACCATCCAAGATAGATAATGTTTTTTAGCAGTCCATGTTAGAGAATAATCCACTTTAACAACTAGAGAAATCGCATGAGAGTTCGGGATGCATCATACAAGCGTTGGAGACCATAATAAATCTTTTAAGCATTTGGGTCCCACACGATTTGACTGAAATATGTCTGTCGACTGTCGGATCGTATAAGGATATTTTCATCATATCTCATTACACGCAATGTGGAGCGGGTTTTGGGCAAACTGATTACTGGAGATAGAATATGGATCCAATACGAGAATATTAAGAGGAAAATGCCTACTGCAAATCTGGAACCCCATCAGGAAACCTTGCAAAACCTACCTACCTAACCTACGATATATTATACAGCAAGGAAAAGTACTGCCCTTTTCCTGTCGGGACAGAAAAGTCCAGTGTATTACGAGTTGCTAAAACAATGAAGCTGTCAATGTGTATGTGTACTGTGAATGTGTACCAGATTAATAAATTGCATGTCACTATCAATAAAACAAGGCCAGAATTATCGGCCCGAAAAGGAATCGTATTTCACCATGATAATATCCGGCAACGTATTGCAATGGTGAGACAACAAAAACTTAATATGTTGGGATGGGAAGTTCTTAGTCATACACCATATTCACCTGTGACATTGCACCATTTGATTACTACCTATTCAGATCTCTGCTAAATTATCTAACGGGAAAATAATTTATTCTTTCGAAAGTGTTTCTAAGGCACTTGCTTACTATTTTCATTTCATGGAGTAGAACTTCTTACAAAACCGTAGAACGTTTTACAAAGTCGTCTTTGCGCCGAATGGAAGGGAGAAAATAACATCGAAACGTTGGAGTGGCCGTCACAATTCCCACATGGGAATATAATTGAAAATGTTTGGGAATTAATGAAGATGAGACTACTTGGAAAAAAACTGTACACGGTGAAATAATTACTACCCAGATTCGATTCTGGCGGTCACTTTCTATCGAGTATGCTGTTAGGTTGGTTGAAAGTATGCCTTGTAGATGCCAGGCTATAATTGACAATGGTGTGGATTTGACGATTTATTGATGATGCACCGTTGTAGTACACTTGTGATTTTATATATATATATATATATATATATATATATATATATATATATATATATATATATATATATATATATATATATATATATATATATATATATATATATATATATATATATATATATATATATATATATATACATACATACATAAATGCATGCATGCATGCATGCATATGCATACATACATACATACATACATACATACATACATACATACATACATACATACATACATACATACATACATACATACATACATACATACATATTGTTTTCTATGTCGATGAGGGTTCAGTTTGACGGAAGTAGCTGTGGCAGAAGCAGACATGACAAGGTTACCTGCAGGGAACTCCTCGGCTATTTAATTTTTAAGCACAATTTTATATAAATATCATCGTACAGCTACACTTTGTGGTTAATTATTCCTAATTAAATACTACAATAATAGTGAATTTTAAGTTATAGAAAAGCGGTGGTATATACATTTCGATGTCAGTAATCTAATTATACAATAGAGTATCAATTATCCTAAGCAATTGGAGAACACAGGCGCGTGGAAATCAGAAACGGAGAGACTGTTTATTTTTATCGTCAGCCTTTACTGGATTTAATTGATCCTAGTTTACAAATTGATAGGTTACATCACTAACAGTGATATGTAACAGTATGATTAGCATATCAATGACCAATAGGCAGATGAGGGGCAATTACAGCACCTGGCCATATCATTAATCGCACCGTGTATATCCATACTTATAAACATTTTTCAACACTCTAACAGTTAAACATCGCTTACTTTAAGTGGATTTTAAGAAATTTGTCCAAAAACATAGTATGCAAGATTAGGAAGAACAGGGGGCATGATGGGGAGCCCAATGTCTGTTTTTTTTTAAAAATATATTATATTATTTTGAATATTAATGTGAATGGTTAACCAGGACTATAGGCTAATATAGGTACTTCATATGTTCATGCTATTAAGAAAAAGAAAATGTATCTAATAGTTCGATAAAAGAAAAAAAATCGTATCTTACCAAACCATTGTGCAAAATGGGGTAAGCGTTGGGGTGAGATAGGGTTTTCATTTTATTATTTAGAGTAGAAGTTCCCAGTGTGCCGTGGCACCCTGGTGGTGCTGCGTAGAGAGATCAGAAGTACCGCCGGCGCCCATGATCTCTAAAGATATATCCAAATTATAGAAATTAATCTGTTGCTAAGCAAACGGAAAAAAGTGTCAAAGACAATCAACAAAACTGTTTGTCTCCCCGACTGTCGCAGCCTTCCACGAATGAATGGGAGTGTTTTTGAATGAGAATTTTAAGAATGTTAAAAAGTGTACCACTACTCAAATGCACGGTTGGTGTAATAATACGGTGTCAAAAATGTCCCATGTACCACGCTCTAACGAGGTCACGGAGCGCTTCCTGTAGAAAAACAATTGTAGATAGATCTATTTTACTATCGAGTCTACAATAGAGTTTGCAAAGATGGGTTTTTCCAAGAATTTCAAGCTTTACGCTTGAGTAAAACCTCATTAATCCCAACCCCATTAAAACGGACTTCGCTTAGCCCGACAGAATTTGAAAGCATATAAACGGCAGTCTGAGCTTTGCGTTTTGATTATGTGACAAGTAGTAATGAGTAACATAAGCAAAATATGCGAATACATAGCCATCTGAAAATAGATTTTACAATTGACAAAACGGAGATCAGGAGACAATCTTAAAGATGACCCATTATTAATGCACTTTTAAAAGATGATTAAAAAGATTGACGAAGTTATGTATTTGAGTGTCTACTTAAATTTACATAATATTGTAATGAGCGAACTAATTTACACCAACGAATATAAGTGAACAGAACATTACATTTTAATATCGAATTAAATCGAATATCAAGAAGTCGGCAACATTGATCCTATGTCAAACCTTTACCTTCGCGGCGCTCTCCGGCACTGTCATTCGCTGACATAGCGAGGAAGTCATTTCTCCACATCGTATGTACCGATCCATAGAATTCCGAAATCGAGACATGATTCTAAGAATCTCGTTTCCTCGTTTAGCCATCCCTCAACCTTTCAGATATCCGCCGTGTAAGCATCAATTTTCGTTCGATCTTCACTTTTGATTTTTACCTCATTGCAATTATCCCATATCTGTAGAATATCACATTGTTACTAGCGCCACAGTGTATACCTACTGTGAGAGCGCTGATCTTCCACGTTTTGCATTAGCCATCCGGATCTCGTTTTAAAAATCATCAGTGCTCCAGCAGGATCTACGCATTTTTTTTTCGAAACCATTAAATAAGGTGTGAATAGGCAATGTCAGTGTCATTTCGAGGTTCTGAAATCGCTTTTAAATGTAGGTGGTGAAATCTGCACGTTGAGATCGCGAGACAGCGTGTTTATTTGATTTTGGCCGGGTCGACCTAGCATGACATCGTCTCGCCGGTCGAATCGGCCAGTCGACTCGGCCGGCCTGGCCTTATTTGACATTTGACACTCGACTTTAACACAAACTTCTACGTTTATTGATGGCTGAATTTTCATTCCGTTGTGGTTTTTTAAGTTACTTGAAAAAATATTAGAATTTCTTTTTCTTCGGTAGTTTATTATAAGCGACTTCTTGAAATGTTTTTTTAAATCGACCCAAAAGTGCAGTAATTTATGGGCCACCCTTTATTACAACGAAACCCTAATAATACTGACGTGTATAGCTTAACTCTAACTAAAATGAAAACTCGAGTTTTTTGTACAAATATAAATGCAAAATTGTTCCATTTTTATCGCCACACCTCACCACACCCATTTGTTTATCAGTCAAACTAAAACGGTCAACACTTCACCGGACATCATCGGCATTTCTCGGTCCATTTCGGCGTCCGCGTTGTTACGCGTCCTCAGCGGAGAGTGCGATCCGCCGGAACCGGGCATCACGTTCATGTTAATGACCCTTTTGTTGAAGTCTTTGTGCGCCGAAATGTCTTCCAGAACCTGATAAATAAAATATACAATTAATTATATTTTTGACCAAATTGTACAAACAGATTGGTGAGACGCCGTCGTCCGTCCGTCTATCTGTCTTCGCGTCATTCTTGATTACCTCGGCCAGTTTCAAAGCGATCAGCAGGAATCTTGAAAAATCATAGAAATTGCATGACCGCACGTAACTTAAGAGTCAATAGTTAAAAAAGATTTCTTATCTATTTATTACGAACGGCCAAATAGGGTTGTAGCGAGGACGACACAATAGAATGTATGTTCAGATTCAAAAAGTCCGCACTGGCACAGCGGCAATCAATGTTGGCATATCCATGAAATATACTGAGTAAATAAAATAGTGATCGTTGCCACGTGCAAAAACGTGTAATGGACGCGAGAAACAGCTCGCGATATTCAGACAGTATAAAAACTTTCACCACGGGACTTCTCTGGCTTTATTACGTCACAGGCATGCCCCCCTGAGCGTGCTACAATGGCATATTCGGTAGTGCATCGCAAACTTAAGGAACAGTAAATTAACAGTGGGAATCCGTAAGGACTTCGACCTTAAAGGGTAGTTTTTCTTAACCAGTTTTTATGGTTATGATTTGAAATGCCTCATTTGTTATTATTATTTCATTATAGACAAGCAGCAAATTGCTGATATGCCCATATCTGAAGTGCATTGCTTTACTACTCTTTACTACAATCTCTGTTACGTTTCACTAATACAATTATCAAAAAAACCCGTTGTTTCACCCCAAGGCTTTCTTGGCATGCCAAGGACTGATTTCATCTGAATATTAATTTCATAAATAAAATCGACGAGCATCTTTCCTCGACCGACGGTGAACGCGCATGGGTTCCGTCGCAATTACCTCGGAGGGAGGGGGGGGGGGCGTATTGGCATGTCAAAAACAAAGCGACGACCATGTGGTACGAATTGCTATGAAACTACCTGAGCAAAAGAAAGGAAGAGGCCCCCCGCCACTGACCTGGTGGTCCAACATCGAAAGACACCTTAAGAAAGTCCAATTGTCCGAACCGACAACCCAAGATCGTTTGACCTGGCGCAGAAAAAAGAGGAGATTAGACCTTAAATAATGGTAATAGGAGAGGACGAACAAGAATACTTCAGTTGGCCTACTTGGATATGCGCTGAGAATTGTCATGTGAATTTGGGACGTCGTTTTCTTCGCACCATTATCTAGTATGTCCATTATTAAAATGCCCGTTGTCCGTTTGAATAAATAAATGAAATAAAATATTTTGATTCTGGTCAGATCTTAGTGACGTAGCTGAGCTCGATGCCGACGCAAACGTATTTTTTATTCGTCGGTGTAATCGATTTAATTAAAAATTACTTACGGTGGCTGTATTTTTTCTAACGTCGGGATGTTGCGCTTTGTACAAATGCATCTGCGAACCCTGATGCTTGTCCTGGCTGGTGGACGGATGCGCCAACACATGCAGCGCTTCACTACTCTCCATATGGGAACTGCACGCTTCTGATATCGGCCGCATCTTGGAAAGCTCAGCGGCGGACGCCGAAATAGCAGCTAGGCCACTAGCGTTCAGCGGCTGCGGCCCTGACTTCAGACACACCACCTGAAATCATTATTACCAATTATTGCAGACATGGTGAAGCCTTGCACGAGGTGCGTCAGGTCTACGGCTAGGTCACCCGTTTCCGTTAGGATAAAATTAAGGGAATAGCATTTCAATTCTGACGATCGAATGCAATAACAAGACAAACACTTACACGCATGTATTTGGTTGGAAGAGATTGTCGTATGATAATAAACCCGCCCATTGTGAAATTCCACAATACAGAGTAAAAACAAACAAACGATTATGCGTGGAAAGTGTCCCACCTCTTGCATTAATCAATCATTCCACGGTAAAAATATGAGTCAGTCTTAAAAAACAACCTCCTATAAAAATATATATGAAAAGTTTTTCTAATTACACTGTTTTATAGACTTACAGGACTTTGATTAAAGTTTGTATGGTTTCTGGTTTAAATTAAAATTATATTTTTTTTAGTGATGCTTGAAATCCCTGGACTTATATCGTTTTAGCAACTAATTAAATATTGAGATCAAAATATAAAAAAATGATAATTCACACTATAAATTTTGGAAAATAAATGTTATTTTCAGTATAAATAATGTAGTCTAAATTAATATAATCATTTTGTAGACACAGCCCCGGATCTACGAATTTTCCGTTCCGGGGCAAGAACAACTTACTTACTCTTTATTTTAGAATTTACATCAGTACGTACTAGAGATAATGGAGTTATTTAATGTAAATCTAAAATCGTTAGATATTTTATAGCACCTTAGATATTTTATTTTAATTTCAGTTTCGTTTTTAATCTGTTATTTTTGCAGAGGTTAGTTGCTTGAATTGTGATTTACTTAGGAGCATACCATCAAGCAATTTACAATTTGCACTTATGAGCGCATTATACAGGGCACCGGCGAGAATAGTCCGTTATTGGTTGAACAAAGGGGCGGCGGGAGGAACATATCACAACGACGAGTTATGTGGGTCGACGGAACGTTAAGCGGGAAACAACTAAGCAGATCAGGGCAGTCGAGCTTATGGGTAAAGAGTGAATTAACGACGAGAATATCTATAAGAGTACGTCTCGTCTTCACAGATTGACATTCAAAAAATTGAGTTTGGGCGTTGTAATCCGCGAATTCTATTTCATTAAAGAATTTCAAACGCATCCACCTAAAAACCGTTTTCTGAACTATTGTGATATCAGAAACATATTCTTCATAACATGGATAACATAACCACGCTGCCTAACTCCAACCTACTCTAGACAAGCGATGTAAACAGGAGCATTACAACGCGGAAATCCTTGAAAGGCTTCGTTACCCTCCAAATGAATCCCAGCAACTGGTAACACTTGAAGGTCATTAGCTCGATGTGAGTATTGAAGCTAAGTTTACTATTAAATGTTATACCCAAGTCTGTGAATTCCGAAACTCTTTCCGGTATATGTGCATTAATATCATATTGGTAATGTGTAGGCTTATGAGATCTAGAAAACGACATGGTGGCACACCGGAAGCGACGTCGATGACTTTCGATAAATGTTCGTTTATTTCGACTAATTGAGATCGATTCGATATGTATGATGCCATCCAGCGTAGCAATGAAGCGTAAATACCTAAACGGTTTAACTTCTGCTAGAGCAATGAGGTATTCACTTTGACGAAAGCTTCTGAAAAGTCTGTAAATATCACGTCCCGTTTGCTTGCGGCTGTCCAGCCAGTTAGCTATGTAGTTTGTATATAGTAATAGGTTAGTATTAATTAACCGACCGGCGACGAAACCGTGCTGCTGTTGTATAATGATATTTTTGTACGCGGATGAAACGCTCCGACATACGAGATATTCTAATGGCTTGCCAAAACACTCAGTTTCGATATAGGCCGATCGTTTTTGACTTCGCTTTTATCTCCCGACTTAATAATTGGAGTGATAGGGGCCATCTTCCTTTTCTCAGGATAAACGCCGGTTCGCACAGATTCGGTAAAAAATATAATAATGGCGGAATAATTTCCGGAAAGCACTGTTTAATAAAGAGCGGTGGTAGACCGTCTTTACTAATGTCTAATCGATCAATATAACTTTTAATATCTGTAAATTTGATTTCCACTAGGGCGAGAGTAACCGCACATAAGTTATCGTCAGTGGCTGGGGGAGAAACAGCGGCGGGGAGCGCCGCCGCAGTACTCACGGCAGGCGCCGCAGCCCCCACCCCTATCCCGCTCGCTGAAGGAACTGGTTCGTAACCGAACTGAAATAATCAGCGGATAAGTCACACACAGTTCGACAGTTGGATGAGGTAGTGCCTCCGAAAGACATAATTTTAGGTAGACCCCGATTAACTGGGCTGTTATGTACGAACGACCAAAACTCGTAAATATTATTTTTCCTCGACGATTCAGTGCGTTTAATGTATTTACGATTTCAATCTTTTATCAAGATTTCAATCTCACTTAGCTGTGAGAATTTAAAATAATCGGGGGCCTTTTGATTTTTTTCCATTTTTTATGGTGTTTCTGCTTATCCAATATCATTAGGGATAGTTAAGGGGACGATTGTGCTTTAAGGGTACATGTGCATCTGTAATATTCCTAATTTTGTTATAAAAAATGTTGACAAAATCATCCACAGAATTATTTACAAATAAATTATTACAATGCCGTCTCTCAATGCCGTTATGATTTCAGGATAGTTGTCTCAATTTTTTTTCAGGATAGTTGGCTCTAGTTGACTTTATTTTTTAAGGAAGTGTGCGTTTTATATATTGGCGTATTCTCTAAATTAACGATAAAAGACTTGTGATGCCGGTCTTCCGGCAGCAAGAAGGTGTAGAAGAAAGAGAAACGGATCCAAGAAAATATTTTTGGGATGCATTATTCCAATTAATGTGTGGCAAGTTCGTGTCACCTAAAAAGTGTCTGCAGGATGAAGAGACATACTTTTGAAAACTTTTCCGAAAATACGTTATAAGTAGCAAGCGTAGAGTTTGGTTTACACAACAGAGGTGTACATTTTCTGTCAAGTGAAGTCGTTACCCATAGGGCCTCACCATCTTTACTCCCTCATCGACTCTGCCTTCTGCACCTGATATCGCTTTTGAAAGCGATAAAAGCCCCTCCCCGTCCATCTTGTTGCCACCCGCACCGTGCTCTCTGTCTCGCCGGTAAACCTCATAATTACTCGAGTAATCGAATAATTCGGCGGTTAAAACGCTCGGTTTTAGATAAGTTCTAACAAACGCAATTATTGGGAAATCACAATTTAAGCAATTTACCTTAAAGTCATGTGTTTTGGATCGCAGACCGTTGACATTTTGATAATATAAATGTGAGATAGACGGCATAAGATAATATGTAGTTAGTTAATAGAGTATTAATAAGTATTAGTAATTTTGATATTGTTAATATGGCTAATTATACAAATTAACTTATTCGGCGGGGTCGACACTATCTCTATTTTCTGGCTGTAGCGAGTACGTTTGCGAAATTTTTGTGATGTTTTCGAGCGAGCGGGTATATATTAAAGGTGTCTTTGTATTTTTGCGTACGAAGATCTTGGCGTCGCGAATTCACACAAACTGAAAATTCGCAAGTTTAGCGGCAGCCCTTGTATGAAATAGTAGGTCCTTATTGCGCGGAGATAAGTGTTCGTTGAAGTATAATATGCGTTTGATATTGGTCCCGCTGATGACTTTAGCTGTTGGTTTGAATATGTGAACAGCGGCGAGCAAGTCATCTTTAATCCTCCGGGTGGAAAGTCTTAATAAAATCGTCCGGGGATGGGGGGGGGGGGGGGGTGGACCTGCCAGTTTCCTGAGAAGTCCTTGATCTAACGCGATGGCAAGCGACAATGTCCTCTACTCGTAGGGTGTAACTTTGCAGTACCAGAAATTTTCAGCACCAACTGTACAAGGTTTTATTCACGACTCTCCGGAATGCCTGATATTTCAATGTTCTGCATACGAGAGTGCAGATCGAGCTGATCAATCTTTTGGTCGGCAAGTCGGAGTTGTGTTCTGAGAGAATCGTTATCGACAGCCAGGCGGGTTGCGTTGGCGTCGACGTTTTCTGTTTTCTTGGATAATTATTCGATCTTGTTATTGCTGTACTCGATATATTTTCTGAATTCTCGCAATGTATTAGATACGTGATCGATCTTCGAATCTATTTTGTCGCCTAATGCGGAAAATTTCGAGTCAATAGTGGACAAAACTAATTCCACGATTGAAATATCCTGGCAAAAGGGTAGATCTCTATGGCTGGTGATGGAGGGCGACGGCCGATCTTACACCGTGATGGTGTTACTGTGGCTGTAGAGAGGGATGTTTATATTCGCCGCTGTCAGAGTTGCGTTGAGAGGTGCGATCGCAGGTGCCACAGTTGGCGATTCTCCAGGCGAGGCCGCTGCCGCACTAGCTGATCTCAAGGTCCTCGAGTATATTTCGGTTCCGACACTAGAGTTACCTTCAAAACTTTTTTTCTTTTTGCCCATACGACCAAACAAATCTTCGACTATGCCCGCACAATAACAATGTAAAGATATGTTGCATATTGTGCATATTAACCGTTCCTCTTTTTTTATTTTATCCTTACATTGATTGTAGTTGTTCATAATGTAAGAAAAACACTGGTATTGCAATAATGTTTGTAATAATGTCCCGATAATTTATGCTATTAATCCATCTACTGGAGATAAACGGAATGTCGCGCTTGTGGTCAAATACTGATTCTCACTGATCGGTTCGTGTCTTTGTTTATCCTTGGTAGTTCAGTTTACAACCGATTGATAACATGTATTCATTTAGTATTAATACTTTGATTTTATTTGTTTGTTTCTTTAAAAAGAAATAAATTCATTGGGCACTTTACTTACTGCGACAAGTTTAAAACACGTCCAGGTTCACTTTAAAATGTTTATATTATGGAAAGGATCAATGGATTAATTTGACAGGTTGACGTTGTCGAAATAGTGCAGATCAGTCCTCAGCAATAACTCACAATTAAACAGTTTCTCTTATTTTCGCATATTCACTGATGATCCATGGCGCGTATTTAACACTTTCTCCACAAATTATCGTTAGAATTATATTGAAAAAATAAATAAACATGAACAGTTAACGTTGGGTAGAATCAGCGGTAGGTGAATTTTCTTACGAATGCTTTGGCGTTAAGTAAATGTAGTGTCTTTGTCCAAAGGTAGTCTTCATTCTATGTTATGTCTATTTATTTCTTGTATCGTAGTCGTGTTTGAGAGTCCTCAGAGTAGCGCTATCTTATTTACATTCCTCATTATAGTACAGCAGAACACGTATAGCATAAAGTTGTCTAACCTCGATTACGTCTATAAATAGTAGTCCTGACGAAAAGTGGTAAGGCTTTTTTTAATGACACGCAATATAGCTTAATGTGCTTTTATTAACGGATCGCGGTTATTAATAGTAATAATTTCTCGACCCGTTAATAAATGTACATTAAGCTATATTGCGTATTATTAATAAAAAGCCGTATCGCTTCTCGTCAGACATACTATTTATGTAAAGACGTAATCGACGTTAGTTTAATTAGTTTGAGCCATTACACCCCAGGGCATTTCTCCGTAAGTCAGTAGCGATTATCTGTAAGCAAAGTGTTTGTGTCCAAGTGCAAAGTGTCGTAAAATGCAAATTGCGCGATTACAAGGAAAAGTAGTTGTCCGTGTGCAAAATTCAATGTGCAAAGTATCCGAGTGCAAAATGCCAAATGCAAAGTCCGAGTGCAAAGTGCTTCTAAGTAATGTAATGTGAATTATATCAGAATATATGTACTAAAAGTAAAACTTCTCTTATAAACACGTTGCGTGATCTTCTTTCTAAATAAAAAAAAATATATTTATCATATATTTGACACTTACCGTGGTGCTATTTGTGGGTATTTCATCTTTGAGAGGATTCGCGTACCGCCTGAAGTTCTCCTCGTTTTGCAAATTGTTGGATTTTTCATCGTCGTGATGATGGCGGTGGCACGGATCGGACGAACCCGACAGGGTGAGACCGTTGAGAGACCGACCCTGCCTCCGCTGGTGGAAGTAGAACAATCCGGCAGACAGCGCGCAGCTTAAAACTACGACCAGGATGGTGAGAAGCGCGAGCAGGAAGCCGTTTTGCGACGGTTTCTCCTGGCTTACCAGCGCCGTTTCCGCCTTCACCTCCATGATGGCCGTCAGGGTGGAGAGGTTGGACTGTTTGCGCGATACCATCTCAGCGAGGAATTTGATACTATCCGGGATGCATTTTTCATCTTCTTCATCCATAGTTGTCTGAAAAAAAATAACATTTAATTATGAAATCCAACTTTCAATCAAATACAATCCAAATCAAATACAATCCAATATTAATTTCCAAACCATCTTCGAACATTCCTCCAACAAGCACGTTGCGTAACCGCCAAATATTATGCAACATTGTCCGTTTTTCTACTAAATATTTTATTTGAAAAATAATTTTATTATATTTACTTTATTACATGAATTAACAGTAATTTATTTTTGTCATTACCGCCTTAACAGTAATATATAAGAGCTGAGCAGAGTAAAACAGGGCTGAGGAAAACATTGGGTATCTCTTAATAAAAGGTTTTGTGGGTGCACAGCCCTCCGATCAGAAACCTCTTTACTCCCTATCTCGGAAACAGAACCTTTTAATGGATCGTTGTTTTGTTGCTGGGGTTGGTTGAACAGTTGCCTGGTACCCGCACTTGGTCCGCCATGCGGGTTCATTCAAAATTTCTGTCTTATCTGCAGATATTTACAGGTTAGCTTTAAAATATTGCCTGCAGGCAATAAGCTCTCCTTTTCTTAAGAATAAAGCGTTTTATTATTATTATAATATTGCAACCAGCTCACACCGGATAACCTATGCATTATACATTATGGCTGGTTCCCACATAAAACAGAGGTCTCTATCTCGTATTTCCTGTGAGACTCTCTCTCCTTGCATACAACGTCGGTTACAGATGCACAGATGACGCGACCAATTGCTTCCTCTATTTCATAGAAATAAGTAGATAAATAAATCTATATTAAATAAACAAATAAATTGGCCAAGAAATGAAACATAAAGGTTCATTATCATGCACGTATATATTAATATTAATAGCAGCCTTAGATTTTAAATATAACATTTAGTAAAATCATATTATTTTGATTTATATATTATGATATAAATATATATATATTATCAAAAATCAAATTTAGCAAATATCGTAGAGTGAATAGCACATATAGCAAGTATAAGTGTAATATTAATATTATGGTTGGCCCGATAAAGGTAGGTAAGGCCCGACTAGGATAAGGATGGCAGCTCCGTTTGTATTTATTGTGATTATATACACACCATTGTTACTTCCATTGTGTCGTTGAATCCTGTCTTTAGATCGCAGAGTAGTACAATCCTAGCCCTCTTCCTCAAGGAGTATTGGTTTGACGCAAGAAGTCTGCGAATATTATTACAAATCTTTTCCGTATCAATGCTGCGTGAAAGACGACTGCGATCTAGCACGAGTGTAAGCTTTGCGCAGGACACTGATAGCTGGGCCTGTGGAAACAAATAATGAATGAATGAATTATTATATCACGTTACAATACATTCACATCCTATATCGCTCTTGGACGTGCCACAATATACTAGATCAATTGTTAGAACCAAGTTACATAAACAGCAAAAAAAAGAAAAAAACACAAAAACTTACTAAGAAAAAAGATTCAAATAATAGGTAATACCTAACCTAATTCAAATAATACCTAACCTAAAAATGACAAAAAATCAATATAATTTTGCTTTATAAAATATTAAATCAATATATCCAGACAATGAATTTATGAATACCTACATATATAAAACTATAATTTAATTGGGTACAATGTTTGAAAAGTAAAAATAATGTCAAAAGGCCCTCGAATTCGGTCAGATCACAGAAAAGATGGCCTATCAGCCTCTTCCTAATGTTTTTTTTAATTTTACGTCATCCAGCTGTTTAATAGTGGTAAGGAGTAGATTATGAAATTTAATGCTAAGGTATAAGTAGGTTTCTGTACTTTTGCCAGTCGTGCACGTGGCATGCATAAAAGGGAGCTACCGCGGGTGTGGTGAGAGTGAATGTTAGAAGAATGAGTGAAGAGAGAGAGTATTAATAATTAATACTTCAATTATTGAAGTTTCTGTTAGCTGCTGCCTAGCATACATTAAGCAATGCTTGCGTTTTAGTGGATACAACCTTTTGTAAAATGGACGCCGTGGTTATATTCTATTATATTGCAGTTCTAGAAACTCTCAGAACGGGCCACGTATTATTCGTTATCTAACATAATGATTTACCTGGTTGGGCCAGCAAGTTGGAGGAGCTGGTAATGCTGGTGGGGCAACTCGTTTACCCTCGACGGTGCGACACTCCCCTGTAGGCTCACAAGGACCGCGAAGGCAGATCTCATCTCCCACAGGAACGCAAACCTATTAAATTAAAATGGCGTTATACAAATTAATATTTTAAAAAATCAGTTTAATGCACGGTATTATATATTTAATATTGAGTTCACATACAGGTATGCTATTAATTTCTGTTTAATTTTCTTCATTATGTTTATGATGTAATTGTATTCATTTATAATTATCACTAATTTACAAAAAAATACACTTGTTATTTATTAATTTGCCAACTTAAACATTTACTCCCAATAAGCCTGGCGGTACGGTCGTAAGATATTGCCACATGGCACTAGGCCCAACATGTTGTATTCTATTGTGTGTGTGCAATAAAGTTAAAAAAAAACAAACAATTACCTATTGGCTCAATTAGTTATGCTACCTGCCTAAGAAAACCTAATACAATGGACAGATTCTGATTACCTTAATTAGAGTGTAAGAAAATAATATAGCTACCTGGTTGATAGCGCAGAGTTTGGCGAGGGCAGGAGAGAGACAGTTGGGCAGCCCGCACCAGATTCGGGTGCATCGTGCTCTACCGAGATTGCAGTAGCAAGTGTTGCATTGCCACTGCCAAGTTGTGTTGGCCGCGTAGTACTGTCCTCTCCACATACAGGCCCCGTTCACACCAGACCTACTCTCGTTCGGATCTAACGAATCATCGTCGTCGTCCCAGGCGGTTAGCTCTACCTGCGTTGACACTGTAATAAAAATGAAATCATTTCTTAAATTTAAATGTCTGTGCTTTCTCCTCTTCTGGACTCTTCGCCACTCGCCGCTTATTCTTTCTCCACTCACTCACTCGCCAGACATTGACTCTCACTTTTTTGGATAAGTTTTTATTAGGTAAAAATCAACTCCGAAGAAGCATTTCTAAACTTTAAGGCACTTTTTGCTTACCAATTTATTTTGCATAGGTACCAATTTTTTGGTCTCAATCCGTACAATGTCACGAGTGCACGAGTGCCGGGCGTTTATTTTATTATTTTTTTAAATTTATATATTTAATCGTCACTATCGAAAACTATTTACTTTCCTACATTATATGACCGATAACCAACGCCAAACCTTTAATTGAGTTAACTCTTCGTAGCTCTTCGTATTGTTCAGTGCTGCCCAACTGGGATATAGCTGTCCCAGGGCTAGCATTTCCGGACAATTTTACGTCTACTCAAAAACTATTACAGTATTTAAAATACAATAAGTATTTTACTAGAATGTACGAAAGAAATTAAAAAAAATATCTAGATAATGCTCAATCCAAATCGACTACCTTTAACAAAGACATATAAGTCGTACATTAAAAGTATACAATGCAATATTAATTTAATAAAACAAATTTAGTTTGATAGAGTGAGAGGAAATAAAGAAACAAAAAAAAAAACAAATTTGAGAAATATAAAACAATAATCCTATGGTCAAATTATTATTATTAGGTCCTTACCTAAGAAGTTAGCGTTTTATGAAAATGAAATTAAATATTTTATCAATCAAAGTATGTCCATTATTATCTATGCACTTTCGCCATTTTATTCATTGGTAGTTCATTGATTCCTCTTTCTGGTTAGCAACGTTGCTACATAACTTAATCCACGTTCAGACAAATATGGGGGAATGCAAACAGATGGGGATGCAACAGAATGCAAACAGATGCTATGAGAAATCATTTAATAGTCGACCATAAACCAGTGTCTGTTGCAAAATTGGCTTCTGCAGCTAAAAATCTTGGTTTTTATGAATTTCATTTTTATTTCCTCGTTTGTCGTCAGTTCTAAAAGTTGCTTTTCTAACTGGGATGATCTACCTTTGTTGACATTTGAAAATGAATCCAACACATAGTCTGGTATATCTCTGGTAAACATGTCCTGAGAGGGCGTGATAGCCATAAGGAAGTTGAAATAAATAAAACAACAACTAGGTAGGAAAAAGGAACGAAATGAATGTTGTGGTTATTATAGAAGGACTTTAATATTACCTTGAAATCCGACGATTATACGGTTTCCGTAATGCGCGATTTGACGACGGATTCTTATAGAATCTATAGAAACCGTAGAACTGACGCAATACGTATCAGGAAACATAATATTTCGTTTATTTTTTATCTGCCCTCCCCAGCCTGGACCACCTTGACGCCGCCTAATTTTTTCTGCGCTTATAGCGTTAAAAAGGCTTTTAGAGGGGCGGCCTACTATTAAAAGCCTCCAGGGCCCAAAAAGGGGCGTTATTGCCCACTTTAAAAATACTGCTTTATAGAACTGCAACGTCATAGGTAAGGACTTAATATAATGTATTATTATTTATATTATAATAATTAGGAATGACATCAACTTACTTTCATCGCAGGTAGGACCTACTCTACCGGGTGGGCAGAGACAGCGAAATCCCGCAATGTGGTCGACGCACGTGGCTCCGTGAGCGCAGGGTCCGCTCGCACATTCGTTGACGTTTATGCGACAGTCCGGTCCGCCGAAACCTGGAGCGCAGTCGCACAGGAACCAATTTACACCGTCCACGCACTTGCCACCGTTGTAACACGGCTGAAATTAGTATTCGTATTAATGCATAGGTCCTTAGTTGGCCATACGAAGCTCTTGTAAACAGCTCTTCGTTTAATCAGGAATCTATTGACGACTCTGTTTTCATCTTACGTCTACTAAAATATTAACTACTCTCGTAGACACCTAGCATTCGCACAATTATTCGCCTAGTGGTCAGCGGGACAAAAGTTATTTAAGAGTTAAATAAATAAATTGCTATATTCAGGTAATAAAGAATAGTTGGAACTTCAAAAATGCACATTGAATAAATTTACGGAAAATTTATAAAACCGTGAAAGTTGGGCGATTCGGGCGCATAAAATAGATTATTTTATTATCAGTCCAATTTATTATTATGTGAATTATTAATTTTAACTTTCATTTATTCCCTGTTAAAAATCATTGGTGTGGTTCAGTATTGTCATGAATCTGTTTATTACGGATAAGGTAAGAACTTTATTCAAACAATATTTCATAACGTTTTTATAATCTCAAATATTTTATTATCTTTATCAAATGATTAAAATTTTGTGAAAAAAATCATACTTATCTAAATAAATTGGAATTATTGCTGAATATAATACACAAAGTAATAGCAGATAATAACTATTTTTTGACATATATGTTATTCTTGTACATAGATATATTTATCGGACTCAGGCTTGTATTCCGGATTACTAAAGCTCTCTGTGCTAGTATAATTTAAAATACATGTTTAATTTGAATTCATTTTTCATGCTGACTATTTATAAAATTACAAACATAAGAATATTAGAATAGTTGTTGGTTTCATTTTCATCTAATTAATATTAAATTTATTAATAAGACATCTCAAAGGCAAACTGAGGGGATGTTTATTTTTTAACCTACATATATACTCATATATTAAATACAGTTTTATTAATTTGCATTACAATAGCGCAGTTCCAAACAAGTGACGCCATATGTAAATGTTTTCAACCTTTTTTTGGTGACAGCAAGCTATTAGTCAAATCGAGTCACTACGGTACTCGGGTGGGTTTTTAGGCATACATACTAACGTGTGAAACTAAATAAAAACTTATAAAAATGACTTACTTGCGGATCGCATTCGTTAACATCGTTTTCACAATGTAATCCTTCGAAGCCCTCTTTGCATATGCAGGTGTAGTAGTCTTCTGTGTTTACACAAGTCGCTCCATTCAAGCAAGGACTTGACCTATTATATATAAAACCAAAAAAAAAATCATTTATACATTTATACTTAAATGCTTATACTTAATCATTTATACTTAAATGCCATGACCGTTATCGGGCGCCACAAATTATAAGAGATCACCTTAATTCATACATATAAAATACACGTTCCTTTTGTCGTAAAGGATTCTGTGCTAAAAAAAGGCAATGAAAAGTTACACGACCCATATGCATCGATATGTATATATAAAAACAGTTTCGTCATTTAACAGTTTTATGCATCAAAATTTTCCATATTCTACCGAAAGGTTTATAGCCCTTAAAGGGTTAATTGATAGCTTCTAGGGTATTTTTAGATGAAAGTGTTAACTTACCGGCAAGCTGGCATTTTGGCGATATGACAAGCTGTCCCACCCCACTGAGGAGGACATTTGCAGACGAACGTGCTGCCGAGGTCTTGGCAGGTACCTCCGTTGCGACATGTCGAGTAATCACAGTGCGTATCCTTCAAGTTGCAAGTCTTACCTGAAAATAACACCATTCAAATATATATACATACATGTATATAAGTCCAAGATTAGATGAATTAGCAATATACAGAAGTATCTCGCTAATAATTCTATTGTATTATATATTAACATCTGTCAGTATCTGTGTATCATTTGTATTATCTTCAGGATGCTGGCAACGCAACGCTGACGTCAAACTTGCGCCCGCGCTTGCCCAGTGCTACATATGTCAAATCGTCGCCTTCGATGTGCCGACTACAACGGGCGAACCCGTCACCTCAGGAATGTGTAACGATATTGATCGTTCTGTCTCCTGTGAGGTGAGCGTAGAAGACTTGGGTACGAAACAATCTACTGTCTACTTACGCCACTCGCCCGTAATAGACCAACGCCTTACCGCGAGACACCGAGTGTGCACCCAGCGGGCCGACCTCGCGTCTATACTTTCAGTTTCAGTTTCCCGACTGGTTACGGGTTCGAGGTCGCTTACGCGGTCCCCTCCCTTACGCAGTGGTGATTCGGTGTCTACCGAATCTATCGCGGACCACGTCGTGTTCACCCTTATCAGTCGGAATGCACAGTCGATTGGCTGACGCCGCACGGTGCTCAAACCATCCAGGAGCGCCCGAAGGACGATTCCTAGGGAAACTGTCCCGCATGCACAGAATACTTACTACCCGGGCTCGCACTTCTGCTTCGAGGCGCAGGGATGGGTGCTGACCTGTGAGTTGGGTGGAACCTAACACATGAGTCATAATAGCCTAACTACACTGGGCACATTAGCTCCTGCCAAATCGCCACCGCGATATATCAAATTTATCAGAATATATTTGCTAAAAGTAAAAAGCTTGTGTGATCTTTTATCTAACCTTGTTTAGAAATCTTTCGGCCACCGACCGAAATGAAAGTGATGATTGATCATTCGATCGCGATTGACTTGTTGCCGACCATCAATCTTTTGCCCTCAATGCCGTAGGTTAGGTCTTTTGGATTTTCAGCAAGAGATTATTCGTCTACATATGCGTGGATAATCGATACAAATAAAATTGGTAGAGTGAGAATTCGACTCTCGGGCTGAGTAACAAAAAAGAAGCACAAATACCTTTCCAACCATCTCTGCATGTGCATGTAAAATCGGCAATACCATCAGAACACGTTCCATTGTTGCGGCAAGGATTTGGGGTACATTCGTCGACATCTGCAAAGATAATACAAACGACATTAAAAAAATAATTAATTTACTTTCCCGCCCACCAACCGACCAGAAGGGAAAGTATAGTGAACGCACCAATAAAGAATGTTTTAAAATGATAACGGAAATATCTAGTTTGAGCCCCTTCGACTAATAAGACTAATAAGGCCATTTCCATATTTAAGTCTGTCTATCTGTCTGTGTGTGCATATATTCCTCCACGATAGCGCCCAAACGATTAATCCAATTGAGCTGAAATTTGGTATGCAGGCATCATTTAGTCATGGCAAGAGTTTAAAGGATTGTGGTTGAAATTTGTCCACTAGGGCGCACTCTTCATATATCAATCTCAAAATTTTGACCTCAGAGACTTGTAATTTAACGCATATGCCTTGTTGGGCCGAAATCACAGTGTGAAATTTTGGTTGGAATATCTCATATACAAGCTACACTAATAATATTCAAATTCTGCCATACATTTAAATCAATTAGTAACAGGATACAGTTGGAAAGAATGCTTTGTAAAGGTATTTGTAAACATTGACATGGTTCCAAAACTGATTTTAAAAACATGCATCTGACACGTATATATTTTTTACTTACGAAATTAATGATATGGTATCATGCAGTAAAATGACTTCCGTCGAATTGACAAAACGGTTATTGCAATTATTATTGTGCCTGATCCATGCTGGGGCAAGAGTGGAAATGCTTACACGGAAGCCAAAAACTATGCACACGTACTGGAAAAGTAGCACAAATAAAAAACATCGTGGGAGGACGAGGGCGCGGGCAGCGCCAGTTTAAACAAGGCGAGTAAATCAAACGATATCTATTTCATAAATTAAATTAAAACCGTGCTCGACTCACTTATATTGCAGAGATCTCCTTCCCATCCTTCCCGACAGATGCACTGGAATGAGTTGATTTTGTCGACGCATGTTCCTCCGTTCTGGCAGGAACTGTATTTACAGTCGTTGATATCTACAAAGAAATGTGAAAAATGCAATATCCGTTCATGTACGAGGGCCACATTGGAAATTTACAGAAAGATAAGAAAAAAAGGTATAGCCTAAAAATCTATTTATTATTTTTAAAAATATTCTCCGTGAGCGTAATAAAACTTTTTCATACGTATAAACCAATTTTTATAACATTTATTCCACTCTTCCGTGGTAGCCTCACAAACATGTTTCCTGCTAATCCAAGCAAGACCAAGGCCATGATTTTCATCAGAAAATACAAACCCGAACCCGTTGAGTGTCTCAAGCTCTGGGATAAGGAGATAGAATACGTAACAGTAATCAAATACCTTGGAGTCTATCTACCCAAAGCTTAATCGGAAGTACCACCTCGAGCGCAAGAGAACAAGCTTCTATGCCTCTTTGTGGACGTGCAAAATAGCCATAGGAAAAACCTTGGGGTTCAAACCTAGGGTCGCCTTATGGCTCTACTGGGCAGTACAGCTGCCTAGACTAATCTATGCTGCGATAGTCTGGTGGTCCAGGGTGAAAAAGCTCGAGACAAGAAACATGCTCAAAAGCCTTCAAGGTCAAAACCTGAGGGCCGCAACTGGCGTTATGAAGACCACCCCTACAGAGGGATTAGAGGTGGCACTCTGCTGCCGTCCTCTGGATAAGCTTATAATTCACTCCGCCAGACTTACAGACTAAAGTGTTTGGGCGAGTAGAAGTGAGGAGGGCACAATCATCCTGATCTAAACCTCCTCTACAAAAGCCCATTTATTCTGTATCGACTACTAAAAAAAATTTTTGGTAGAGAAGTCCTATAAAATTCTAATCTCCACCAGGGAAGACTGGAAGAATCCGCAGTGGTTCCAAAGCCACAACGCGGACGCCTGGTTCACCGACGGATCAGGAACAACAAGGACGTTTTGGGGCAGGCGTGTACGGACCAAAAACCAGCAACAGCGTGACAATATGCCACGGTTTTCCAAGTCGAAGTGTTTGCCATATTGGAATGCATAATACTCAAGTCGACTTGAGGTAAAAAATAGAAAAATCCTCATCTGCTCTGACAGTAGATCAGCATTGGACGCTCTGGCCAAAGCCACCACAGAATCTTCTGTGGCCTAGGACTGCATGCAAAACTGAACAAATTGGGAAAAGGCAACAAAATCACCCTAATATGGATCCGGGTCATCAAGGCATACCCGGCAACGAGGAGCACGACAGACTGGCAAAACTGGGCACACTGGAATGCCCGGTGGGGCCAGTTGTTGGGTCCCCTTCGCTACAGGTAAGAAGATCATCAGGGGCTGCTTGGAGCAGGAACATCGGGCATCCTGGAATCAGAGCCAGGGATGTCTCCAGGCAAAAGCCATGATGGTGCCTACAAAAGAAAACCAAGGCCCTACTTGGCATGAGCAAGAAGAATCTTAGAACCACTATCGGTCTCCTCACCGAATAACCGACCCTAAGAGCACATCTATTCAACCTTGGCTTGGCCGAGAGTAAGGACTGCCGAATATGTGGCAAAGAACCTGAAGACAGCATACACATTGTTGGTCGCTGCCAAGGCCTCGCAGCAAAAAGACACAGTTTACTGGGACGAGCCTTTCTCGAACCCAGCGATCTGCCCAACTTGAATGTCAGTGATCTGCTTCGACTGGTAATCAGTACTGGGCTACTAGCTAACCACTGACCCAACCACAAAGTGGGTAGTTACAAAAGATCTTATAGATCCAGGTGACATCAAGGGCTGGAAACAAGCCCCTCACTCCGTTTACTACTACTACTACTATTATACAAATAACATATTTCTACAAATTTTTGCAAATTTTCATTTTCACTAAGGCGAGAAATTTATTTATAGCTTAGTATTTAAAATAAATTATTCTTCAATGTGATTTTTTATTAAAATATTATAGTTAGTTATTGAACACACTATATTTTTCAAAAAATAAACAATCATCCAAAATCAATTCATTAATTTAATTGATGGTTAAATTTCATCAGGCTGACGTGTTAATTATATAAAAAAAAGCTTTAGTACATGGAAAATTACCCGTTTTCGTATTATATATATATTTGTGTATTCATACTAAAATTAATACTATTCTTTATTCATATTTATCTATAAATAATAAAATTCAGTCATTCCCATAAACGTTTATCAAAAAAAGGTATTTTTTAAAAATTACTGACCGATCCTACTAGTATAATTGTCAACTTGTTTCATGTAAGAAATAATCGAGTTTACGGTACCGAAAGAAAATACTCACCCTGCTTATTATGTAGGATTATGTTGCAAATTCTTGGTCGTATTCAAAGTTATCGGTATTTACTTACTTACTTATAATACTTATTTAATCTTTGTACATTAACGACATCCTGCGCTGTTTTGGGGACTCAAAACTTGACTTAAGTCATTGTTCCAGGACTTACTTTCATGACAGTATTTTCCTGTAAAGCCTGGATCGCAGATACAGCGAAGTCCGAGACCTCCGAGTTGCGGCATACACCTTCCGTGTTCCCCACATCCACTATTGCCGTTACCCAACGCAGCACAAGCATCTTTACCTACGAGGAAAAAAACCCAAGATTAACATCAAGAACCGGAACCACCCTAATCAAAACCTATTTAACAACTGCCGAGTACCCTAAGGAAGCAACTTAGGATACACCGTTTTTTTAATGAAGATCAACTAGAAAAAAGGTCCGTCCCTAACGGGATGATTGTTATATTTGGAAGTGTGTTACAGTATATTTTGTATAAAAACAGTAAGACACGATATGTTTCATATTTTTAAAAACAATCGTCAAAGCATAGAAACTTAATAAACTTCCTAGCTATATTATATCCATTAATAATACCTGTTAGTTTAAATGTGCTGTTAAGAAGTAGGTACCTGCATTCTAGGAAATTGTATTCTCTTTTAGAATTTTGATATATAATATTATATAGAAAATATTTGTCTAAGTATTTTTTTGTATAGATTAAGCTTGCATAACTTTTATAATCTTATTTGTATAGGTACTTGATGATATGTACCTATGGTAATATAATCTTTGTAAATATTTGTATCTGTTGAAGAAATTCGAAAACAATTTTGTTAAACAAATTAAATTATCGTCTTTCTTGTATCTTTAACGATCTTACAGTTAGTAGTGGAAGAGGTTTTTAAAAAACGTAGTCAAAGTAATATAAAATAGGAGATTTAAAAAAAATCATTCACATAATATAATATATTAGATATACAAACTTGTCTATAGAGATACAAACCATATATATTAGATATACAAAGATATACAAATTTGTCCTGGTAGAGTCCAAGGACTCGTCTATTAGGTACTTTCTTAATTTAGTGCATAATGCGCACTCAGTAAATTCAAAGAACATTATGAAGAAAGATTATTAACAAAACAAAATACATTGATAGAAATGCTCATCTTTATGATTTGTGTACTCCTGGAGATACTCCTTGAGGAGGGACCTTAAAGTGCCAGTTGATTCACATGATTTAATCGACGATGGCCATTTATTGAGAAGCGATAAAATAATAGTCGTGTCCGTCGCTCTCCATATACGTTGGAATACTTTTGCTTTATTCGTAATTGTTCTTCGCTATTTATTGCATGTGAATGGGTGAAGTCATCCCTCAAAAAATACTCCTTTAATACCTAATATCTAAACATTTCAAAAATTGTGAATGCGTTGAAATATTTGAAAACACCAATTAAGTAATTTTTTATTATATTTGTATCTATTTTAATGTTATCCGGGACAATTAGTTCAACAGACAAAATTCTATGCTGCAGCCCCAATATTTTATATAGATAAGCTCTTTTATTTCTGACATTTTTCGCTGTTTAAGGAAGGCTTCTGCTAGGCGGTGGTTTTTTACCCGTTTAAGTCTTTGCGGCACATCTCGGGTGGAAACGACAATAACGATCAGTATAGCAAAACATTCTGGGATGGCGAATGCGCCGTCAGACTCGATAATATCTACTGTACTTTTGCATTGTAAAAGAGGTGATATGGCTTCTACCTCCACAAATCCCCTCAAAGATGCAGACATATTATTATATTATTTTCGATATATTTATTTCTCCATGCAAAACTGGTCCAAACTAGTGTAATATTTACGAGCCGATCCTTGGTGCATTCGTTTCATACTTCACCGCCGCTGTTTCGTACGTCGGCGGGGGGTCAAGACTTTGCCGACAAAAACAGGGCTACCAACATCTTTTTTATTCTTCTTGTAATTTTTTACTTTCCCGTACTACGTGAAGCACACTAAAGTGATGGGCAATAGGAAAAACGACAAACAGGAAAAAAAAAACATTATTTTTTGAAGTACCTATCCTCTGATAAAATTAGTTCACTTTTGGATTAACGCGAAATAGCATTTCCAATCCAAAATGTTCGATATAATGACCGCTTTGAACGCGTCGGAAGCTTTTTTATAGTTCAAACTCCTGACTACGCAACTTTGGGAATCTATGGGATGATCTGAGATTTTAAGGAGGATGCTTCATCAAATCGACGAGTTTGTAACGGTCAAAATTTTACTTAGAAAAAACACTGCAGATATGACAAATAGCTCCAAGAATTGCCCTAGCCTGACAGAAAACTCCAAGAATTGATACAAGCATGGAATAAGGAATGTACCAGGAAATCCCGTTCGAGCTGACCAATTTATAGTTATTCATTCTTTTAGATATTACAATTATACAAATAAGTAGAAAGTCAAGTAAGAAGAAAGAAATGTAAGAAAGTAGTAGATAAGTATTACAAAATTTACATAACGTCAAACAAATTTACAAATTACAAATTTAAATATGGCCACACACATGACGACGAGCGTTTTACAACCCCTCCTTCTAGGTGTCGCGCTAACCTTTTTAAACTGACCGTGACGCCCCCAAAGACAGTCATAATATACAATCTGTCAACCGCTAGAAAGAGCTGTCTACACGAGCGCCGCTGCACCAGCAGCGGTGCCCCTATGCTATCTATTTTAACAACATGTTACAATCAATAAATATATTAATATAGCGGATTAAGAAATCATTTTTATATCCTAATCGTTTCCTGCTGTTTTTCAAACTATGCAAGAACGCGTATTATCGCAGTGGACGATTATACTATGTTTTGGGTTATCTGGTGGGACCTCAGTTCTTATGTCTGAAAATCTGTGTGAACCGTCCTCCGTTCTTGTAAGAGTACTATGGCAACTTGTCTCAATGGTAAGACAAAAGCAGTAACTATTTTCCTTAATACTCTGAGAGAACGGACAAAGTGTATAGGTTTAATAAGATCACTTTCAAAGACATAAAGAGCTGACTGACATTTGCTTTCGGATTCACATGAGTAGATATATCCACGATTCCTCGCGTTAAGCGATCCGTTACAGCGTTGAAGAGTAAACTGGCATTAATTGCCTTTAGTAGAATTATGCGATATACAAGATGCAAAAATAACTCCGGATGCAGTGAGACAAAAATTCCTGAAAGCATTGAATGGTTTCTTTTCGCAAGAGTTTTATAGTAGGCAAAGCATGCGATATAATGTTCAGCCCTGCAAAGATAAATTGCTCTGGCCATGACGGTGTCATGAGCACGAAGAAATGTTGTGGGTCTTGATACAGGTATGGCCGGAACGAAACTCCGTTGGTAACACACTGGCAGACCCTTAGTAATGCCAATTTGACACCAGGTAATACCAAACGAAACATAATTTCATACTAACTAAGTAGTGCGGGGGGGGGGGGGGGTAAGTCAACAATCCCTGAGACATCGGAACTACTCGAATCTACGATAGCAATTTGCGGTTACAACCTCATGTTTACAAAACCTTAGGATACTGTTTTTCTCGAATGAAGTCCCTATACAAACTCCGTGACTGCCTCAGAGCAGATGTTGCATTCATTCACTGAGGCTCTCGTTCTTTATATACTATATATTAGACTATAGCAACTGTGTTTACACCTGTATGAAAAGACCGAGAGAAGAGTTCAGAGAGTTTGTTTATTGGTTTGAAAAACTTAATTACACGCAAAATAGAGTACAAGTGGCAATATCTTGAGACCATACCGCAAGGTTTATTGTGACTAAATATTTATGCTGGTAAAATACCATATAATATAACAAGTTAAATTGAGTTACATGAGTACCATTACATAATTACATAATAAAGAAAATAAAACAGAAAACAATAACATATCTCAACTTAATATCGAAGGGAGGAACAGGCTATAAGGACAAGCTATGAGAAAGGGAGGGGGGGGGGGGGGAGTATTAATACTTCAAACAAACATCTCAACAGTTTTTTTTAAATCCGATCAGGTTTTCAGGTTGTTTTTTTAAACCCGATCAGGGTTTCAGAGTTCTATATTCGGGTTACCTGCATTGTAAATTACATGGACATGAAAGTTGATGAATGCTGAGGTATAGCCAGTAATAGATTTTCCTGAGAGCTTATGTAATTAAAGGTCATGGGATGAAAGCGGAGGGAAGAGATTATACAAATAAGTATGCATGTTTCAATGATGTGCACGAACGAGTTGGGTGAGTATGTGAAAATCCCGATATCGTCTGATGGGGAGAAGTACGCCTATACCGTACCCTATCTCGAAATAAGTTAATGATATAATAAGAAACAAATTTTTAAATTATAGCTGTTATTATATAAAGCTGTAATTTTCCGTAATCAGCTTATATGAAAATGAGATAGATGACATTTAATAATTGGATATTACTATTGTTATGATTGGTTAAATTATTGTTTTTTTTTATCAATCAGTCCTTTATAAAAAAAACATTAATTATCAACGTTAATATAGATGGATAAATACATTGCTATTAGTTTCGCCGGACAATGCTCTCAGCGCCTCATATACGTCGCCGAAGTAGAAGGGTTGCCAAAACGTACTATGGCATTGAACAATCTAATATCATATATGTTGTACCTATATAATAGGATGTGTAACACAAAAATACTGAAATAAATGAAATGAACTATATTTATAAGAGACAATTTACCATCATCATCGCACGGAGGGTTGCCGCAGGCTACGTGGCGGTTGTTGAGGCTAGGCTGGGAGCAATCCTTCCCTCGCCAAGCAGGCGGACAGTGGCAGTAGTAGTCGCCTTGGGTGTTGAAGCAAGGCGCTCCATTCATGCAGGGTTCAGGTGAACAGTGATCACGGCCATCCTAGTGAAAAAACGAAGAACATTAATACAAGTTGTATAAACTAATGTGGCATATAAATCTTCAAGAATTGAGGATCTATTACCTAATGAATTCCTGAAAGCATTGTCGATCGGATGGATGTACCACCTGTGAAGTGGTAGAGTAGAGAAATAACATAGTGCAAGCAAATTAGCGTAAACATGGAGAATAAGCCAAAATTATTCACGTAGTTTTCAAAATCGGTACCGTTATTTTTTAATATGTCCGGAAGAACATGCAGTGTGAATCAGCTTTCCCGCGGCTTAATGCATGTGTAGGATTGATTGTACCTGGGTCATGGCCATGCTTATAGATTCCTAAATCTCATGGTAAGTCACACGCCTCTTTGTTTCGATCATACAGTGAAGAGAATCGATGTTTTCATCGTTGACAGCAGTGGATATTCACGATATTGACACGATCGTATTTAAATGCTGCAAACCAGCTATAAATGGTCGTCTTGCTCGGTGCTTCATCGCCAAAAGCAGTTTAATTTACTTACACTAACCCTGTAAAATTACACTAAGCTTTGCAGTAGAGCATTTTTGATACATAAAACTGTTAAAAGGCGATGTAAATAACATGTATGTCAAGTTTTGTGAAAATTGGTCTAATAGATTTTGCATAAATTGATGCGACATAAGTGGGGTTCGTAAAGATGCAAAGTTACAACTTTTTCAAAATATTTTTTTGATTTTTGATTATTTTATTATGTAACTCAGATACAACTAGAGTTCGTTGGTCATTTGCGATATTTAAACAAAAATTACTATATATACATAAAAAAAAGTTGACAATATCAAGATTCTGATGTCTTAATAACATGGAAAAAGTATAATTTATAAATTATTTCAATTCGATCATTTATAAAATGATTATTGAATAATGGGGACATATGTCCCACGGTCTCTAAAGGGTTGAAAAAGTAGTAAGTCGTATAAAAAAATGAGCTAAATCTATTACATTAAGACAACCAATTTTTAAAATGAGGCCACGATAAAAAACAAATGACAGACAGAACATACTTTATTCTACAGCCAAAGAGTGCCATTTTTAAATGTTGTAATTAATTTTATGAAAAAATGTGGCCAGTTGCACAGTTCCGAAATCTTAGAGTGTGGCCTATGTAAATAAATATATAAAGCGATACTTCGGATATGATATATCGTGAAAGCAGATGAACTAGCTAGTTGTTAGCAGGATGTATGTTCTTACCGCAAATACAATCATTAAATTGAAACCTAAGTACTGACGAGACACATCGAAACAAAGCTTCGTTAGCTTTTTTATGGCGTTAGTTTCGATAAGTGTTCAAAACGTCGCCCACGTTGTTCGACCTGTTATTAGGCAACAATTTGACGCTGAGTATATATGTATTAGGCACTGGTAGATACTACTATTTGTCGATCAAGCCTACTAGACCATGAATAAAATTGTAGTTTACAAAAACTTAAAAATCACGCTTTAATAGCAATGGGAACTAAAATGTAAAAAATAATTTTGAAATATAAAGATATTGTTCAATGGTGATAGAAAGTACCATAATCTATATATATATATATATATATATATATATATATATATATATATATATATATATATATATATATATATATATATATATATATATATATATATATATATATATATATATATATATATATATATATATATATATATATATATATATATATATATATATATATATATATATATATATATATATATATATATATATATATATATATATATATATATATATATATATATATATATATATATATATATATATATATATATGTATATATATATATATTTGTTTAATGAATTTGAATAATTTTAAAATAAAAATAAAGCGATTCACAAAAAAGCGTGTGGTGCTTCCTACTTTATTTTTATAATAACTGTATATTTACAAATAGCTACCAATAAAATATTTATAACAATTGAAATCAATCACTCCAAGCTTTTTAAAATTAATTTTTTTTTTGTCATTCATGTTATTCTCATTTTAAACCTATTAAAAATCATTTAACCTGTTGTGTTAGTGTACTTTCTATCGCTGATAAATACTATTATCTTTTTATTTCAAAATTATTTTTAACTTTATGGTTCACATTGGTATTGAAGCTTTTTTTTTACTTTTTTTTAAGTATAATTTTCTTTTTTTTGTCTTTTTTATTTTTTAAAAACTTAAATTTTATTTATAAAGAAGTACAATATTTACTATCATTATATAGATGATTAAATAAAAAACCTGTAAAATCAGTATTTTTTCTTTTGATCCTGATGCCCTGGTCATGATGCTGATGGCCAAAATTGTGAAATAATTGTATTTTTATCGGTCTTTAATACATGTGCAAAATTTTTCAGACGTCAGGAAGTTAGTGAAAAGTAACTTGAAAAATTCCGTTACATTGATAGATAGATATACAAATATGTAGGTACCTACATACAGGTCAAGCTAATAAAAACGTTATAAAGAAATAAATTTATCGTTTTACTTGTCGCATCTTGCGTCGGTCAAATTTATAGTATAACAAGTATAGCCCGTTCATCCCTAAAACAATATTTTCCTTTTCTATGATATAGTATTATTTTGTTTAGTATTTATATTATTATTACTTGGACTTAAACTGAAACTTTGTGACTTGTTGCTTTCGAGAAACAAAGCCAGATGTGAAATAGAATGCGTGCCTATAGAAGACTAGTAGATTCGATATGATGCGATAGATAGTCTAAGGCGTGGGCCATTACATGTAGTATACGCCAAGATTTCCGAGATCGAGTAACCATGCGGCGAAAATGGTCTTTACCTACGACGCCGACGACGCCGCGGTCGGCTGATTTATGTAGTGCGGGTAGCTCACTACTACGTTGAGCTCACGTAACTGTCGTAAATCAAAACCAAGTAAAAACGTTTTTTAAAGGTGCAAAATGATAGCGGAAATCTTTTAAACGTCAAAAGACTTCGCTATTGATGCTTATATGCTCGAACATAAATTGGGAAAGTGGAAAAAATATAAACGTAAATTAGAAAATTATGCACGATTACAAAACCATAGTAGTTATAGGCTTGTGGTTTGTTATTACTCACTGCATTTCTCTATAATCTGATTACAGCTTATTTATCAGTCTGTACAGATATACGTCGCCGTCGATTATCTCGGCCAGTTGATTATCAGCATGTAATTCCACATCACTATAGGAATCGCTACCCCTGCTAACGCTAATTGTACCTAGTCTAATATCCAAAATATATTAAATATTTTTGAAACTTATTGTTAAAACCCTATTTCGCTTTTGCAGTCCGAAAAGCTAAAAAAACAAATCTTGATATTGACAGGCTTGCCCGCCTTTTCGAATCAGCATTATTTTGAAAATAAATCCATTGAAAATGAAACCACATAATAATCTTCAAAACACGTTCGAAAGTAAATTACTAGCAGTAATTTCCCTAATATATTGGTGGGCTGCTCACTGATTCCATTATCAACTACGTACTACCAAAAATTTGTTTCGAATTTTTGTTTCAAATCTTCGTTTCGAATATCAGCAGGAGAGATGGATGGAGTTTTGCACAGTCGCCTTATCCAGAATCCAATAATACCTTATCGACAAAGTCCGTATCTTACCATAAACGCTCTGATATGTTCGGTCTAAGATCATGGCGATTATGTGTAGGTACGTATTTGTATAAGAAGAATAAGCGGAGGCTAAGCAGAATGCCAAATGAGGACATCAGGGGAAGAACGATGAGGGTTATGTTTTTGTGTAACTGAGGAAAACGACTTTAAAGATTTGAGGCAAGGATACAAAGTTGTTCATGGTCAGGAGTCAAATGTTATTTTAGTATTATTTGACGTCATATTTAGTTAGGGTTGATATTATTGTTTAAGAACATTATAATATGTGTATATAATACATCAGTATTCCCCACAAACGATTCAATTCTCATCGTTTTTCCCCAACATGCTGTTTCAAAAATGTCCATTTTTGCAATAATATTTCCTATTTCCATCATCAATATTTCCTATTCGATTTTGCCAAAATTTTCTTATGGGTACAAGGCATATTTTCTCATACTCAGTTTAAAATGAAGAAAAATTGTACATTCAACGTTCTTCCCCTGTTGTCCTAAAATGCTTTGCGAGATTTTGCTTTCATATTCCTCCCCGTCATCACGTATCGCTATTTCTCAACAGTGTCCATTCTGAACACGAGGTAAAGAAGGCCACTCCACTTTACTTCCTATGTTGTCAAGGTAGTTCGAACTAAGCAACCGCGTAACCTTTATTCGTCGATGGCATTGTCTGGTTTTACCGATATGTCCTGAAAACCAGGCTTAGTTCATATAAAGATTTCCCGATTTTCAGCGTTTGTAGTCTCTCTATATAGTTTTTTTCTAAAGTTTCTGATATGTACTATTATTATTTTAAGGGTCTCTATTGCTGTAATTGCTGTAAATAAACAAATATTCAATACTATGTTTTGATCGAAAACAGGCGGCCTTACGCGACGGTCTGATCTATGCGCTCAGCCACTGGTAATTGGTCGTGCTAGTACAGCTAAGGAGGCGGCAGATGGCGATGATACTATCTAGGACAGTCCAGTGTGCGACTGTGTGATGCCGACCTCAGATATCTCCTATCCACGACGCGAAGTCAGTCAAGATAGTCACATAAGCAGTATTTTAAACAGATGTAAAAATGGGGACAGCATACGAATTCTAATCAAAAACATCCTGGAAATATTACTACCTTCGGTTCAAGAACTGATCCGTCTATTTATGGCTCGGAACCAGGCAATAGTCACTTCCCCTTACAAACGATTCTGCTCTAAATTATATATGCAGATAGCCAAAAAGCCGAGGTTCGATATACCGCAATATGCAGATAGAAATCCATGGACGAAATTCCCTAAAATAATAAATAAATACAAACGGAGCTGCCATGGAATTCACCGACCGGAGTCGGGCCCATCATAACACTATTTTTTTTACACTTCTGGGGGGTGAGCAGTGGATTCGGGACTTACGAACCAGCTGTGGTAGGTTTAGGACAGCTGTCTTGCCACATGTGAGCGTTCACCTTACCACCCATTCACTCCCCCTTCGAAGCCATAGAATTTGAGATGCGCAAATCGCAGTTTTAGATAATTTTTCTAAGAAAGAGTTGATTATTTTTCTGGAAAGGCCAAGATCTTTAAAGAGGTGAAATAGAGATTTAGCTGGCAGGCCACGAGCGCCAACTTCCACCGCGTGAAGGTGAACAGTGAAGCCGTTCCGGGTTACGGCATTTGCAAGATCATGGTATTTATTTAATTTGTACTCGTGGTCTTTTGGGATATTTGATTCCCATGGAACAGTTAATTCTACAATAAGAGCCACCTTCCGAGATAGAGAGTAAAGAGTTATATCTGGACGGCGGGCTGTGCATCCGAGACTTTCAGGGAATTTATACTGTTTAGAGACCGAATCAACCTCCAGAATCCAATCTGTAGCTTTCTCGATTATTGAGAAAGGTTTTGTAGTTAAATGTTTTTTGCCTTTAGAGCCATCCCGCACAAACTGTATTGGGGGTTTGGAGGATACTGTCAAACCCTTGTTGGCACGAGCCACTGAGAGACTAATTACCTCGCGAATAACAGCGAGAACTTTGTCATGGCGGTAAGTGTACCGTCCTTGATCTAAGGCCACCTTGCAGCCAGCTAGAATGTGTCTAGCTGTGCAAGGGGTATTGCTACAGAGGGGACAAGAACTATCCTCGGCAAAGCTCCAACGAGCGAGGTTACTGGGGTCTGGAAGTGTATGCTGAAAGGCATTCAAATAAAATTATCCAAATGTTTGTTATCCAATGAATAATTAGGTTCATACACGGTATCATATATTTTCACGAATGTTGTCTTGATGAAGCAACATACAATGCGTCTCCGACCTAGGTAGTGGCTATATAAAGCGCGATTGTTTATTTGCATTCCCGTTTTTAAATATTTTATTTTCTTCTCTTCTAGGTATTGAATAGATTTTGGACCCGTCCCAGTAGCGTAGTGGTTAGGTCGCCTGATCTTACTTTGTATCGTCACGGGGTCGATTCCCGACTGGGTTACCGAGTCCTTTGTTATTTCTTTTTCAAAATCAGTCATTTACTTATCTTTCCGCGCGTTCTTATTGCTCGGAAATGTCGTGTGTTTATCCATGGATAAGTAAAAAAATCGCTTTATTTTCGAATATGAAGTCATTTGCCGATGTTATCCATGACCGTTTCTTGCGATCTGGCGCAACAGTTTACTTCAATATCAATAACTGGAAACGACGAGGGAGAAGCTCGTGAATAAACAAGCGAGCTTTCACTATTGCTTCTTCTCGGCAAAACTCTATAATTCAATTAAATAAATATTTATGTTTTTAATATAAAATATTAGGTCCTTAATTTCCTTTATGGAAGGGGAACGAAATAAGTAAGAGACAAATGTTGTAAACGGAGGTTCGACCGCATTTCTTAGTATATACAACCAGTGCCGGATTAACCCATAGGAGCCCTTAGGCAGTCGAAATCTCGGGGCCCCTTTGCACTTTTCTAGGCGCCTTTAGGCCTTCAAACATTCTGACAACGATGGGGGCCCTAAGCTATAGCTTGTGTAGCTTATAACTAAATCCTGCACCATGTACAACGATAGGGGGTGTGCCTGCCTATGTGTTTTTAAAATTGGCACCTGCAGGAATTCTGGGTGTCAAACATGTCGTCGTTTAAAGGACAGACTGTTTATTCGTTTGTTTAAAACGTAGAAAACGTAAGGTTTCCGGCTCAAAGATGGGGGCGCGGAAATGGCTTTCAACGGTCATTATCAGTAATGACCGTTTTAATGGTCATTATCGGTTATCATCGTTGAACGGCACATTCGCCTTTTCAACATAAGGACTTTTTACAATTAGAGCATGGTAGAATCTTATTCAGGCATTTTTGAAACGATATTTTGGTTTGTAAATTCATAAATATCCTAAAAGTTAGAACCTTGAAATCGTATTTTGTGCCGGTGACGCAAAGAAGGAAAGAAAACATACAAAGCGACACGCCTATAGGTCGACCAATCCGGCTTGACCAAGATAGAGGAAAAGCATCTACAGAGTTGACGGAGCCTACATGATGCTAGGCCTCGAGTTTAGGATGAGTAAGCCTTTATTGGGAACCGCAGCCACAGTATATTAGAATTCACCTCCTCAATATAGTCCCCCCAATATGGATGGACTATATCGAATATCGAAAGGCTTTAACACTTCGAAATGTTTCTAAGATTAACGACTACTTAAATGACAAAGATGCCTGGTGTTAATACAAGTTATTTTTCATTATATTTTGTGTTACTTTACCTATGGTGGAACGGTCACGTCCAGCGATGCCCAGATGACCACATGGTGAAGCTTGCCCTAGACCTGCCAACGACGAAACGTGCTCTTGTAAGACCATCCGCTACCTGGTTGACGACGACGGTTGAAAAAGACGTGAGAGAAGCTCAACTCGACGCCGACACAGTACAAGATCGTGCTCAGTGGAGGAGGACAAGGAAGGCCGACATCAAGTAAATGGGATAGGGTCTAGGAAGAAGAAGAAGAAGAAAAAGTTTTGTGAATTTACCTATTTTACAGTTCTTTTCTTATTCTATTCTTTCTGTGTCATGTGTTAAACATATTTTACCGAGAAACAGAAGAAACTGGATGAAAAACACGAAACAGAAGTTGTGTTTCAGAAATAGCATAGTCAGGAAACTAACTAGGAGTACGTGGGGTGCAAACCCAGCTACTTTTAGAAACACATCGCTGAGCTAATGTTCCTCCGCAGCGGAATAGGCCGCTTCGTGAAGTGGATCAACACACGCAAAAATGGTCGACACTGCTGTAAACAATGCTGCGAGAATTGTCTCCGGCCGCCTCGAAACCACTCCTGTCGAGAAGCTTTATCCGCTCATCGAAATTGCCTCCCTGCAATAAGTCGTCATTTTCTGGCTGATTCTGAACACATATAGGTGATAGACGACCCAAGACTGCACGGGCAAGCACCACGCCACAATCGCTTTAAATGATGAAAGTCATTCTTGAGTCGCACACAAACGCGCCAAGGCAGTCAAACTTACAACCATATCATTCAATTGAGGGCTTCCCTTTGCGCGGACGTAAAGTAAGAGATAGCACTGGAGTCCCATCACCCCTATATCACCTGGCGTAGTCTCAACAGACTGAGAATCAATAGAATACACAAAGAATTTAAAATTCGAAGACTAGGTTACTCCCATCCTCCCGAAGTTCTAAACCTCATAATACACCAGGATTACAAGAGGCGAACGACTAGATCATCCAGGCCGCATAATTTTAGAGAGACATATCCTAACCTGCCCTAAACACGTTAACGAACGAACGAATAGATAAAAAAAAATTGTTGTGTCTCTACATCGAAAAGTGGCCATCTGGTTTCTTTAACAGTTGTTTCCTACTAGTAGGGTTCATAGAATTCGTCGGAAAAAATATATTACAAGATGTAATACTTAATTTTTTAATCATATATTTTTAATTATTTATTTAAGGAAAACCAGCAACCATGTAAAATATTAATTAACAATCAGAATACTAACTGATAACATGTTCTCACATGTAGAAATAATGTAGAAAACATAGCATGCCAGCAGAAACGCACGTCAGGGTCAAACACTATAGATTAAGTATTACGTGATTTACATTACGTACTTGGAAAAGACGCAAAAAATACAAAACAGGATCAAGAAATTTAATACAATGCAATAATAACATTAAACAAGAGAAAAGAGGATTAAAAGAAGTTGTTACTGAAGATACGTCTCGCTGTTACAACGTTAATGCTAAATAGATCAATATCACAGTCGTCGCAAATCAGTTTATTGAGGTTATTACTCCCACGCCACATAAAGGTGTTTTGCATGTAATTAGATGATGCCACAGGTAGCCGAATTGGTTTGTTGTGTCTTAGGGACTTAACGGGGACCTTGAAATAGAGATTTGACACAAGTTAGGGACAATCCAATGAACTTTGTGCATTTTTTTGCAAGAAAGTAAGGTCAGCAATTTCTCTACGTTTAATCAATGGTAACAGATGGTGCTTTTTACATAAATTATCATGAGACCATAATATTATGGTCTCAATACAGTACGAAACGTATTTTGTTGAATAAAAACTTTTGAGATTTAATTTGTTAATGGTCTCATAAAAAGCAGCTTATGGTTTTGTTAGAGCTTAATACCCGGTATTATTGCAGTAATGAGGAGCGTCGACGGGTGTATAACGGTGTAAATTTTACCTATGTTCCTGATATATCAATATTACATAGACTGCTAAAGTGCGACGTCGTTTGAAGTTATTTGTGAGAGTTTGATTCGAGCAGCAAGGATTTATTTATTTAATTATTTTTATAACAATAAGTACTTTTTTGTTACTGTACAACAGTAAGTATTTACTTGTTCTAAGGGAGGCCCAATCTTTGTACAGTAATAATATAACTTACAAATACGTGTAATGGTAGACATAGCTAAGTTAATATAACTTGTAGTAAAGTAAAAAAAAACCAATGTCTTCAGTAAGTCATGGCAATATGACCTACTTTATGCCACTTTGAAATTGCCTTTAGAGTTGCTTGCTTCTTAGACAAAACATCGGAAGATCTGATAAAGTATCTTTGTCTTAAGGAATGTGCCAGTGGGGAGGTTTATAGCTCTTCTTAATTCCTTACCCACAGAAATAGACATATTTTGTATATTCCTTTGGCAGCTAAAAAGGCAACTCCCTTCTATCTCATGTTTATTATAATCTGTCTTTTATTTAGTTTTATAATTTTATGTTTTTTTCTTGTTCAATGTTAGCATTAATTTAGTTATGTAAGTCATTTATTTTTAGACTTACACTCTAGATTTAATATTCAAGGGCGAATTGGATTCGTCTGTAATTCTCTTTAATAATATTTGAAACTAATAAATAAATAAATAAATTTCTAACGAGCTGCTACGGGCACCACGTTCGCGGCGGATGTGCTCGCACCGTCGTTGACCGAGCCACAAACCGCTATGCCTCCCTTACCTTCTCAGCTACTGGTGATGGTATAATTCTTGATACCTACAGAGCCGCTCTTTCCAACGCTACTCGTCTTTTTTAGGTTGGTTTGGTCTAGTCTTCAACATTATCAATATTATTTAAATTTATTTCACCGCAAATAGCTATTTATCCTCTCAAAAAGTGATTATAAATGCTTTAATTAGTATATTTTACCTAGTAAATATGATCGAAAGCTATATTGAAAGACCTGCTTTGAGCGTCAAACTATATTGATTTATAATTGATTTTTTCAAAATCCACACATGCAACACAGTCGTTGACGGCAAGCCTTGTACGTATGCGGAGGTGGAAAGAGTAGATACAATAAAGTACCTAGGATTAACTCTGGACTATACACTGAAGTGGGAAGATCATATCAGGTGCACTGCAACAAAATTGAGAAAACTTTTACATATATTCAAGTTAATAAGAAATGCCGTATCCAAAGATTTAGTACGAACGATATATTTCGCATTGGCCCATAACTTACTAGCATACGGAATCATAGCTTGGGGTGGAGCCTCGCTGCAAGCACTTGATCCTCTAATTAAAGCCCAAAAGTCGCTATTAAGAGTAATACACAAAAAACCCTTCCGGTATTCTTCTGAGAGCTTGTACAATGAATCTAAAGTCCTTGACGTTCGTCAAATATACGCTAAGGTAGTCGTACTCTACTATTATAATCATGACAATTATCATCTATATTCAACACACCATAAAGGAACACGAGTAACAACAACCAGACAGCACTTAATCCTAAAAAAGAGAACAAGTTTTGCACAAAAACACTTTTCTTACATTGCTCCTCGACTGTTCAACAAAATGAATAGTGTTTTTCCTGCAGGACTGAAATCTAGGAATAGTCACGGCGTAAAGAAAAACATAACTAAGTCACTTTTGACTATGGGTCGACAAGAAACGGAGACATTAATAACATATATATTAAAATAGTGCACGATTTGTGAGATATATGTATATATATTTAGTATTATTTTATATTTATCTATAAAATATATATTTATTTATATATGTATGTATATATTTATATGTATATACCTAAATTTAATATTATTACGCTTTCTTATTCTATTTTTTACTTCTCAAATGTAACATAATAATATACAAAGATGTATTACAGCTAGTTACGAAAACCACTATAACTTTTTTTTATATTAAGCCTACCTTAGTACAGGCGAGGCCTAGTTAGGATGGCTTTGAATTTTAAAAATACATGTAATATTATAGATAAATAAAGAAATTTGAATTTGAATTTGAATAATTTCTCGCTGTGAGTTAAGCGCGTCTCCGCCCATCCACGCCATTTCGAGGATGCGCGGGCGGCTCAATGTATGAACATAATCGGTTGTGTCATCCCATGACTTGACCGGCAAGTAGCCAAATACTGATTCATCTGAATATTAAATTCATAAATAAAATCGATGAGCTCCCTCTCTCAGCCGGTGGACGAACCCGCCTGGGCTGCGTCGCAATTACCTCGCGCGGCCCGGTTCGTTTCTAGGCTAAGCTCCAGCAGACGGCGTTAACATTAGATTAAACTGTATGCCGGAATTTAAATATTATTAGTGTAGTTTGTCTATGAGATGTGTCAATCGAAATTTCACAATGTGATTTCGGCTTAACAAGGCATCTGTGTACCAAATTTCAAGTCTCTAAGTACAATGTTTCGAAATTGAAATATGCCTAGTACGCCCATGGTGGACCGATTTCAACCATAGTCTTTCAACTTTTACCATGACCAAACGATGCCTGCATGCCAAATTTCAGCTCAATCGGATTAAGCGTTTGGGCACTGTTGTGGAGGAATACACACACACACACAAAAAGACACACAGCAGACTTCATTCTGGAAATGGTCTTAATCGTCTCAGGTGGGGTTAAAATTAACGTCTTCATTTTGGAAAAAAAATACGCGTTCACAATGCTTTCGAAATAAAAGCTTTTTTTGTAAAACTTTATGTCGTTACTGTTTCCAAGCGACATAACGTCACCTTTGTGCACCCTATAACTTCTCCGGCGTGATTGGTCAAGTGTGGACAAGGCTTTATTACAAGGCATTTGGAGGGGGAAGGCAGAGAGGGAAAGGGGGAGGGGTTAGGGGGCGGCGCGAGCAGTCTGTTGGTCAACTTTAACCCCTCGGCTAACTCGCTGCAATTTGTAAGGCGTTTGCGGGCATGCAATGATACCGTACAAGCTGCAATCGCTTCTCAATATGCTGCCTTAGGATGCCAGCGTTTGCTACGGCGATTACCCGCGGTTTCGCTCGTGATAATAAATAGATCTATAAGCGGATGTTACCGCGTGAAGCTCGTATATAGCACCAGGCGTTTCGGTGATGTTGAAAACGTAGTGGTCCAGATTGTTTTTCGATGCAGCGGACGAACCCGCCATACCATGACGCTATAACGATCATGCCTGAGAATGTTGTAAATTTCGGACATAACAATCCACAGTCTATATCAGTAATTCTCAAACATATTTCGCCCACCGCCTACATAGAGAATTAAAAAAAATAGTTGTCACCCTAAGATTTCCACGGCAAGTAGCCAAGGACTGATTTCATCTGAATATTAATTTCATAAATAAAATCGATTAGCACCAGCTCTTTCGGCCGGCGGACGAACCCGTTTGGTTTCCGTTACACAACCGCCTCTGGCGGCACGGTCTCAGATTTAGAAGAACCTCTGCACTCTCAGAATAGTTTTAATTAATATGTAGGTATAGCGAAATTAAAATAATATTAGTGCACCGTGTATATGAACATTTCGCAATGAGATTTCGGCCCAACGAGGCACTTGGGTACCGAATTTCAAGTTCCTAAGTCCAAAATTTCGACGTTAATATGACTATTGACTATTGCGCCTTCTGGTGGACAGACATCAACCACAATCTTTGAACTCTTGCCATGATCAAATGATGTATGCGTAAAAAAAATCAGCTTAATCAGATTAAGCTTTTGGGCGCTATCATGGAGGAATATATTTACACAGGCAGACAAAGAGTAGGGCGGTGTCGACTACAACGGGCAAACCCGTCACCCCAGGCTGGTATAACGATATAGATCGTTCTTTCAGCCGTGGGATGAGCGTAGAAGACTTGGGGACAAGACAATCTACTCGAAGACTATCGCGGTTGTTTGACATTATAAATAGGATAGAAAACGAATTTACCGCGTGAAATTTGTAGGACCCGACGTTTCGGTGACGTTGCAGCCGCCGTTGTCAAGGGTAAACTGTTTACCCTTGACAACGGCGGCTGCAACGTGACCGAAACGTCGGGTCCTACAAATTTCACGCGGTAAATTCGTTTTCTATCCTATTTATAAAGACAATCTACTGTCTAGTTCACCAGCAATCCGTTAGAGACCGACGCCTTACGGCGAGGCACCGGGAAAGGTAACCAGCGGGCAGCCTCAACCCCCTAACAATCAGTTTTGGCAGGATATCTCCGTCTGGAATTAACCTTCAGAATACCTCCGTCCTCCCGACTGGTTACGGGTCCAAAGTCGCTTACGCAACCTCTACCTGTTGTATTACAGCGGTAATTCAGTTCGAATTTATCGCGGACCTGGCCGTTCTTTGCTCATAGCGCCACATGGGATCAAGTGGCCCAAGGTCATTTCAAGAGTGGCATGACAACAGGTCAACATCCACCCCCGCTGCTTAGAAAACAGTATATTTCCATAGTCTCCAGACCCCTTCAGCAATTAGACAGAATGCACAACCGATTGGCTTCGCCGACCGGTGCGCAAACCGTCCAGTGGCGCCGGGATGCAATCCCGCCGGGAGAAATCGGTCCACCAGGTCCGAGGCTTGAGACACGAGAGTCTTACCCGGGGTAGCCTTCCACTCGAGGAGGCTTCTTAATAGGAGCTGAATCGTGAGTTGAGCCGATCCGAGAACAAAATGGATCTTGTGGCCCAAGCCGCACGAAACTATTCACCACCAATTACACAGGCAGACAGATAGACGTGAATTATGTTACAGGGATTTGCCTGTTGACGAGTCTGCTTAGAACTTTACTGCTAGGTTACCACTAACGCCGCCGTGTGGCCAGTGGGGTTAGCCTAGAGGAAGGAAGAGGAAAGGAGAGCAGCAGGAGGTGGAAACGTAGAAGGAGGAAAACACAGAATAGTCCGCTAATCATCTACTGGACGACCGGTGGACGGTTTATTTCAGACTGGTAAGCGGGCGAGCTTGCTCAGACCTGCTAGTATTTCAAACGATGTTCGTTGGTAAAAGTGATGCGGCAATTGCATCTAACTCTACTTTACGCGGGTGTGAGTAGTGAACGCGGCAAATTTGATTTACTTTCTGGCGCGGTAGACGACTTACGCTATATGGCGTAGACTCTACAGGTAAATATTAAGAAACTCATAAATTAATTGGAATAAATCTCAAGCCACCTTTCGTGCTTTCTGTGTCTTCTCGTTTGAGTTTGTAAGCTTTCGGAAACACTAATGTCACCACATTGGACGTCTCCAAGAATCATCGGAATGTGCGAGGAGTGAAGCGATACATGTTCTTTCTTTATCGAGGCTTTGTTGACCTATATAGATCATTAAGGTTAGAGACAGACTTAGCCCAAGTACGCAACGTATACGATGCAATACTCCCACGTTGGTGTGCACACTTGTCCCACGTTTGCAACGTATATATGGCTTCAGAAACTGTTGTCACTCCACAGAAGGTGCACTTGTATTGTGAACAACCGCTGTACAATATGTTTTCTAATTCTGAGGGTGAGCTGAGCACTCTCAAGGAAATCCGCTCTGTTAAATAAACAATGACGGCGATGAGCACCTCTATCTCGTGTTTGCCAAATTCAAGGAGTAAGGTACTAATACGTTTACTTGGTTTTTTCATATCGATGGTGACCTTCAACTTTTCTTGAAATTTATTTAAAATATTGAAGTCTATATATGTATCGTTGGGCAATCGTTGTCAGTGTTTGGGGACGTATGTGTCTGTGAGTAATGGTGCTTCTCGTTTGTTTTGCATGTTTCGTGATTTTGTGTATAACAGGATTGTACATAAAATTTATGAGGAAGACTTTTCCATACTGCATTAAAAATATTCATAAATATATCCATTTGAGAAACTTTGTAAGCCTATAATAGGAGACTAATGGAGTCCATTTATTTTATTAAATTTGCCGTTGAAAACGGAAAACATTTAAGATGGCGGAGATTGCCTTTAGCAGGGATAACAGATATTTAATCTTCATTTCATTAGAAACAGTCAAGCGTGAAGGTGGTTCACACGGCAAAGATTCCGTTCATATGTATTCATCATCATCTCTATTGTTTACAATTTTAAATAGGTAATTTTATTTGCTTTTATACTGTCCATTTTAAACTTCGATAATTTTCGTTTGAGTTGGATGTTTTTTAAGTTTATTTTATATTAGACGTGCAATGTACCAAGGAAACCTCAATAAAATGCAGTACTGTGCAAATATCGTTTTTACCTGAGGTATTACGAAATTTAAACCATCTCCAGCCCTCAAAGTCTTTATTGTTGTTTGTGCGGCTTGTTTGTTTGTTTTGTTTGTATTTTTGTTATTTCTTTAAAATATCTTCCCGTATGATAATTTGTGAAAATTCTACGAAATTATGTAAGAAATATGATTGAAACTATTGGAAAATGTTGTTTCCTTCTCGTTTCGATGTTCAACTTTCATACCTTGCAATACCGACGTTCATACCTTATACCTTAATAGGTATATATTTAAATATTATGCTTATTATTTTTGTTTGTTTTTGACATAACCAAGTGTAGGAATTCCTATCCTATTTCCTATTTCCTAGGTTTGAAATTAAAAAAATTGCTGGCTGCGAACTTTCTTTTTTTATGACAATGAACGAGCAGCTGTTTAACGTATATTTTCATTATCAAATAGGTAGATGCAATTCGTTAAACAGTTGCTCTAAACTACATCCGGGAGGTTTTTTTATTTCTAAATCTCATTAAAGGTTTCTGAGCCTTAAGAAAAATATCAAGAAACGACTTAGTGAATAATAGGGGTTAATATTTAGTTTAATTAAATATACGCGTTTCATACCAAATTGTTGGTTTTAAATTTTGTTTATTGATAAGAACCTAATAGTTCGTTTAATTATCGCCGTTGCTTCAATAATGTCTTGTGTCGGACTTTTTAACATACTTTTGTCTTAAAGTAGACCATTGAATATTAAAATGTATACCAGATTTTTAAAGTATATACTATATACAGGGCGAATGGCAGACATTTGTATATTTGTATATTATAATATATAATTGTCTTTGAATAAGATATAGGCAGTGTCGGGCTGCGTCGCAGTTATTTTCGTGAAAACGTCTGTAATATCAATATCATTATCTTTAGAATGTCGTGCTATAAGCGAATGTGTCCAATTTTTATAATTTTGATTGAACTTTCTCCTAATTCATCACGAAATTGAAAAAAATGGCAAATTTTAGAACTTTTTCCACTTCACAGCCTTATATCATTATGCGTTTTTAAGATACACACTTAAACCTAAAAATGACCTTTGTGGAATACATAAAGACGAAAACCGTGGATCCAATTTACGCTTGCTAAATACGCGCAGTCCAGCTGTCAAGAATATCAGTAGTGGCACATATTTTCATTCTCCCGCTGTAAAACGAGATTAAGATGGCATTGGTCGATTAAGTTATTGGAATTTGAAATAACTTCGATGTTTGATCGCGATTGCCTCTCGACGCCCGTTTCCACGTCAAAAAAATACTGCAATATTTTGCTAGGTAGTCGAGAAATCCCGACTATTAGTTCCCGGTAACAAGATTGCCAAAAATAGCGAATTTCAGAGAAATTTGCGGCAACCAGTCGCTACTTTTCTCTCTCGCCATCATCGAGGCCCATAGTCGACGGCACTCATCCAGTCCACTTTCGCTCAAATATATCACGGCCTGTCCGATCGATAAGGCGCGTTCGTGGGGCAACCGTTTGGCTTATTTGGGCCTCGGGGGCCTCGCGGGGGCCCGTTGAGCTATGGCCGTCGTGGGCCACTCGCTGCTCGCGGTTCGCTAAACGCGCCGACGCCGAGGCCCTATTAATTGGCAGCTAAGTCGGTCTCGCTTACGAACGTGATGTCTATTAGTGCAGAGGGGTCCCCATTTGTCATCGGCCGAGCCGCGAACCGCATCCCACAATGCGAACCCTAAGGGCGCCTTCACACGAGTCAAATATGGCAAGTCGTCTGCAGACGATCAGAGTCCGGACATCCAACTTACATGTGATTAGATTTCCAGAGCCAAAGCCATGGCGCTTTAAGGGAGGTACTACAAGGGTGTACCCACAAGAAAACAAGATTTTTTCTGTAGGCTGGAATATGGCAATACCACAGTATACCAAGATGCGATGAATGTGGGAAGAGGATGTGATGAATGTGGGCAGAGGGGTACGTCTTGACGAACGCCTTTGGTTAGCGTTACGCGTAGGTAAAGGCTGGCGACGTTTTAGAACGTTTGGGCCCGGGTAGCGGACATCTGACGAACATTTACGACTCGTGAAGTATTCGATTCGATTTTAATTTTGTTCTAAGAGAAGCTACTGTCTGGTATACTACTGTGGCAACACTGCCTTCCACCGCTGGGCTTACCAGACACCGCAAAATCAGTATAGCGAGCACCATCCGTGTGAAAATATCGCTGCGTACAGAGTGGTTTGTTTAAAACACGTATTCAACACTTTTGAGCGATTTTTCGTCCATCGAATTTTATAAAAAAAAACAGCAGCGGAAACGTTTTCAGAGCTTACATAGACAGGCTTATGGGTATTATGCTATGAGCCAGGCAACGGTTTATACGTGTTTGCCTGTTTCAAAAGTGGCCGAATGTCTATGGAAGAAGAGCTACGTTTGGGACGCCCGGCCCGCTTTCCGCATTATACTCGACTACGCGGGCAAAATGAACAAATCTGTGTGTAAATAATAGACATAAATGAGGCATTTTATGTAAGCGAGTTGATTGGCGAGTTACTTATATTTTTGAGGCGTTATACTAGGCCTTGCATTATTTGGACGCGAAAAACGTCTTCCAAAACGCCATCGCGCCCAAATGAGCGACAGTGTCTATCAAACTTATTTCAAACTTTAATAACTCGGTTAAAATTCCGGCTTATTGATACCGTTTTTAAAAACAGTAATGAAGATTTGTGCCAATATTGATACAGCAGCCGTAACGGGACGCGATGTCGCGAACTGTGCATACGCAAAATGAATCCACGATTATCGACTTTGCTGATTCGACTAGTGTACATAACCGGAGTCATATTTCAGAGAATAATTACCTGATCCGGGTGAACCGCATGTTGATTTGAAGGGGAGTATATGTAATACATTATAACCCACTCAGAGCTTCAACTCGAAAAGATACGACCGGGATGCAATAAATTTGGAAGTATTAAAATTTCGCGATTTTACTGATGCCGTAATCTAAGAGCTCAAAGTACAACCAGAATACGTAGAGGACTCGCAAAGATAATGACCCCGAAAATATGACACATTTTCATGAAAATATCTGCAGCAGAGTCCGACACTGCCGCAGTGTCAGTTCGTGCCCACAAAAAAGGTGTGTAATGTTTTCAGGTTCAAACATGTATGTTTTTCCGTGTATATTTATCATGTATAATATGTGTATACTAGCTGCGCCCCGCGGTTTCACCCGCGTGGTGATGGAAAATTGTGATAATGATGATAGAAAGTATTTTATATTTTTGTCAATTCTTCAATGTTTTTATATTATTCTGCTATTCGGGACGGAGACAAATCCAACATATTAAAAATCATGAAAATCGGTTCATCCGTTCTCCAGTTATAAGTGTTCGAAAAACTATACCATTATACATTATATACGTGTAACTCCAACGGTATTTGCGGCACACGCCAGAATAGCTCGCAGATGGCAGATTTTTTTCCTACTTACTTGACACTTATCGTTATATTTTGGATAATTCACACTATATCTTTATAAATTATAGCCTATGTCTTATTCTGATGTGTAAGCTATATTACTGTAAAGTTATATCAAAATCCATTCAGTAGTTTTTGCGTGAAAGAGTAACAAACATCCATAGATACATTCTTACAAACTTTCGCGTTTATAATAGTAGTAGGATTATTGTATTATTTTACTTATTGAATACCACCATAACTTTTAAATGCTTGATCCGATTCAGATGTGTGGTATTATTATAATCGTTATATCATAGGGATCACATAGTGTATCTAAACTGTCCAAATGTCGAATAAGTAAAAGAGAAATATACATATATTGTTAAGTATCAAATGAAAAGTCTGAAAATATAGAGATATCTAGATATGGACAAAAAATGGTCAAAAAATACCACAAATTTGTTATAAAAATCCGTTTCATTACTTGAGCACCGAGGGCAACCGACTGCGTGCGGCGGCGGCGACCGGCGCGAGGCGTCACGAGCGGTGCCCGATCATCACGAGATATATTTCGCAGTGCGCGCACAACCCTGCGACGCCACAATCAGAAATCCAGGTCATTGGGCCCGATTTACTTGAAGCCCCACTAAAGGGCAATTACCCCGCGGAGGACGTCACTAGCCTAGGACAAGGCATTTCGACTGACTCAGAATGCGCGATCGTCTATAAGCACTGGATGTATATAGCGATAACACATAGTCGGCTGTCAGGTGTGATCTGTTATCGGCGAGGAAACTATGAACCATAATGTAATAGTACAAAGAACGTCGTTTGCTTGTCAAAGTATATACTTTTGTGAGTAAAAAGCGATTGTTATTGGCGCGCCTGAAACCACACAAAGTAAAGCAGCTATTTTTTCTCAATGCAAATAATTGACATTGAAACACTTCATTATTAATAGTTGTTATGCACAATGACCGCAAAATTTGTATTTTCTTCAATAGATTTGACAAATAGTATATTTGTCCAGAAATCAATGTAATATAAAATAAAGAGACATGTGCTAAAGGTCCTTTTGTAGGTAATCGGCTGCAATCAGACATATCTTTGTCATATTATCAATATGTCACAGTATGACTTCGTCATAGGTTAGACTTACCTCGCAATTGTAGCCAGTGAATCCAACAGGGCATATGCACCTATATCCATTTACTTGATCGACGCATTCCCCACCGTTCTGGCAAGGATTGGACTGGCACTCGTCGATGTCTGTGGCGCAATCTCGACCTGAAAAGAAATATCGATTTAAAACCGTCTTCACATAAAATTTCATAAAATCTTTCGAGCGGATGCCCAGAAATATAAATAGGTCTATTTCCAGAGCTTATGGAGTTTTTAGAAATATTTTCCTACAGTTGTTAAGTCTAAAAAAATACATTCGGGAGATATTACTTTATTAATTACACATGCCAAATTTAGACCACCAGTTTCTACTACAACTAATTTAACTAAGTTTTCTACAACTAATAGATATTTAAAGATGACGCAGGCGGATTATTTATTAGTGAAATGATGGCTCGAGTGTTAGTTGTTTGAAAAAATGAAATTGGTCAATATTTGAAATAGGAGACGACTCTTTATAATATCCTGCGTTTACGGATCTACCCGCAACATTGATAATCTATATCTCAACCCAAAAATTAGAGCATTATATGGGTAGTTGCATTCAATATTATCTTATTATTTTTTAAAAAAGCACCTATTCAGCAAGATATTAAATATGTACCTTTTTATCACACGAAAAAAAAAAAAAAAAAAGCCATCCCCGAGAGTAAGTAAAGTGGAGCAATTATTCGAATCGGTCGATCGCATAATAAACGGCAACTAGCGGCACTCAATGGCACTAACTATAACTTTGCTGAGCAAATATCTAAACCTGTTCCAGAATCCTTTTACTCCTTATGAAGAAGCGATTACCTTTTGAATAAGTGATTACATTGCGAAAGAGCGCTATCGCACAAGCGTTGATTTTAATATCTATTTGTCATTACACGTCACGTTACGTTCCGCCATGACCAGGCTCGCAAAAAAATATTTAGTTCTATTTTATCGATGAAGTAATTTGTCTATTTAAATGATATCGTTATGGAGATAGAACAGTTAAAAAAGAACAATCTGGTAGGAAACATTCCTTATATCACCCGTGATTTTGTAAGCGAACTAAGTGGCACAAAAGAATTATTAAGAGTTATTGAATACTTGAAGTCGTTCAAGTTGTTGTTGAATTTGCCGAGGATGTTTTATTTAGAGTGATATGTATTAATTTGGACAAATATAAAGTTAACCATGAGTGAATTCTCCATCGTTGTTTTGAATATTTGAAAAAAACATACTGGTGCATCAATCGCGTCGGTGTTTAGTATCAGGAGATTGTTTAAAAACTATATTATGAGAGAAGAAAGAGAAAAAGTAGCAGAGGATGAATAAGAAGAAGCCGAAGAAGAAGCTGAAGAAGAAGCTGAAGAAGAAGCAGAAGACGAAGCAGATGAAGAGACAGAAGATGCTGAGGTGATCGATTCGTCGACGGTTACCGGTATATCCGGGCTGGCAGGCGCAGTGATAGTCCGAGACGAGGTCAATGCAGGTGGCTCCGTGCTGGCATTGGCCTACGCAATCGTTTATGTTCTGATCACAAAGCAGACCTGACCATCCGGCAAGGCAACGGCAGGCAAATCCACCAGCTAAATTGTGACAAGAAGCGGCATTCACGCACGGATCTCTCAGACATTCATCGGCATCTAAATAGAAAAAAATAATCCTATGAGGATACAGCATATGAATGATAGATGTGGACAATTTTTAAATGTGTTTATTGACTGGTAAATTAAAAGATTAAACTAGGCGCGTGGGGCGCCGCTGCGACGGTCAGCGGCACGTGTGGTAGATGTTCGGTGATGTAGCGCAGTCGTTACCGATTCACTGATGTATGGAGGATATCGCTGAGCCGAGGCGGGTAGCGCTGAGTTATAGTATAACGATTGATAATAATGTCATTTTATGGCCAAGCGTTTACAGCCGAGTCTTTTGTCCGAAAAATACAGGGATACAAATAAGAAATATTTTCATGGCAATATTATTAGTTTTTTCTATTCGTTCGGTAAAGAGGCAATGTCGCGGCTCTATGACTGCACTCAGTAGGGCTCTTCTAAGACTTCATGTTATAATGTAAAATAAAGTTGTATATTTTCAAATAAAAATGTGGTTACAGTAAGTGGCACTGATGGATTATTACGTAATGGATAGATAAGCCGGCATTTAGAAAATTATTGCAATTCTCATTGCCGCTTTAATTACTAAAATGACGTAGCATAGGTATCGAGTGATACTTTTTACCATAAAAAATATTATTTGCCGACTCCTTCGCTCGCTTGGATGTTGGGTTAAAATTAAATCTGTAGTAGTTACGTAACATACTATATATTTGAATCTGATTCAGACTATCGCTAAAATTGCGATTACGATTAAATATTGAGCAAATTTCTTTATTTTATAAAAATTGACAGCATTTTTTTTTTCAAAATGAAAATACAGTATAATTTTTCTTAAAAAGGAGTATTGGATGTTATGTTTTATTTATTTAGGTAATTTGTAATTCAAAGTAAATCACAGTAACATAGAAGCAATATGAACAATTTAATATATCGTTAAAAAAAGTATATAAATCGTTTGTTGGTTGTACGGAAGATTTTTTAAAGACGTTTACAATTCAAAACAAAAGAAGTTACTCACCGAATTGACAAAGATCTCCTTCCCATGCAGATGGACAGTTACATTGAAACGCGTTTGGTAGATCGACACAAGTTCCCCCATTTTGACAAGGAGCTGATAAGCAGTCGTCGATATCTGTCAAAGAACAAATAATGCGTTTTAGACAACCACGCCAGGAATTCCATACGTCGGAAGCAGGACACTACACTGTTCGATTTTTGTCGTGCGGCTGGTCCCAAACAAATTGCCTCACGACGAGAAAACGTCGTATACAAGATGACGTCATAACTCTATTCCTTATTCCACGTTCGAATTTCAAATGAAAAGCGATAGAGACCACGTCATCTTAACGTCATATCGTATACGACATTTTCTTTATCGATTCAAAAATTACCAACCCCATACTGGTTTAGTTTCCACAGTTTTAAGAAACCATTTTTTCTCTCCCCAAAAACGCCCGTACGAACCATAAGAACGTACGGATTATTGTTGTGGTCACTTCAGAAATCTCAATATACTTATTCTTCCATCACTGTATGTGTTCGAGTGCATAATGTTAATATTAAAAAAATATAAGAAAGTTAAGGACTCAAAAGAGGAACTCAAGGACTCAAAATTCACTATAATTTTACGTGATTACCTGGTATAAAACTACAAAATTAGGCATTATTGGTAAATATGTGAAAAAATATTTGCATATTTCCTGGGGATTACGATCCCCTCCTAGCCCGCGACGCGATGCTTGACAAGCATGCTAGATCGTCTAGAGAGCCCCTTACTTGCAGGAAAGTAAAAAATAAATTATTTGCGTATTTCATGCGGTTCGCGATTCACTTCCAGCGCCCGACACCGAGACGCTGGGCGGGTAATGAAAAAAATAAACTTGACCATCATTTTGACGACTCCCTAGAAGTTTGTTGTGGTCATAACATTATTTGCGGATGATACCAGCTCTTAAATATATAAATAAATGTGATCAATTATTGAAACCTAAATATGTAAAGCTGGTATCATCCGCAAATAATGTTAATTTGAATATGTTAGGGCGCTTTGGAGATCGTTAATTTAAAGGAATAACATACTCATATATTATCATTAATGGAATAACATATTCGTATATTACTTCTAATGTATTTGACATTGAGTAAATTCCAGAAAATGAATACATCGCATAGCATATACGAATAACATATTCGTATAGTCGCGATAATATTAAGTCATGTCATGGCTACTGTTGTTTGTGTACGCAGTAAAACTCAAGAGTCACTGATTTTTAAAAAAAATCCTGCGCGCTGAAGGGTAACTCCTCGGTTCTGTTTTTAGAATCGATCCTGCTACTCTAAATGCAATATAAGCCTAAAAAGAAAGAGAACCTCTAACTAACAGGCATGCTAAATTCCTTGTTCCAAACCACCTTCTCCCCCCCCCCCCCAATCAGGGAAGGACCTATTATTTTAATCGTCAATAATGAGAATCCTACCCTACTACACTTGTAGTTGACAACTGGAAAACCGCCGAAAAACTGGATTGGATAAAGATTATTGACCTATATGGATTTGCAGCGCTATTAATTATGATGAGTGGACGCTAGAGTGCAGCGCTATTGTTTGAGACGAATAAACTCGTGTTTGGCAATCGAGCCCGATTAAACTTTTGGCTAGCTAGCAATCGAGCGCGAGTAAACTCGTGTCTAGCAATAGAGACCGAGTAATCCATCAAATTCAAACTTCGAAACATGATTAATAATACAAAGCGATACAAAGTCGATGCACTGAGCATTCGTACGATTGAAGAGACTTGACAAAGAAGGATTATTTACCAGTGCACATTGTCAATGTAATGACGAGAGCGAGCGGGACGCGGCTATAGGAGCGAGCGAATGTGCCCTACGATACGGATAATAATAAAGCCGATTCAAAAAAAGAAATTCCGAGATTTAATTACATAATAACGTAATTGGTGGTTGCGCCCGCGCTCCGGGCGGCTGGAGTGCTTTCACACCGTCCTACTACGGCGGCGAATCCGGGATTTATCACTAACCTAAGAGTCGGAGAGCACGCTGCAAGTAACCTTTGATGGTCAGAACGCCATATCACGTCCTATTTTAATATTGGCCTGCGACAGAACGCCATTTGAGCAGAACAGAGGACCACATCGCCTCTTTCGCAGAATTGCTAAGAGCCTGTCTACCTGACTGATATAACGGGTGGGCCAGAAAGGCGTGCGATTTTAAAAACACTCTAGCGTTTGGACCTTATGAGAGGGGCCTGCGCGGGTGGTGGGGTTGAGAAGCTCGGTTCTCGGAAATTTAGTCGCGATGGATCTCTTCACCGGAGCGCAACGTGCATTCTGCGTTAAACATTATTATAAAATGGCGATTCGTGCGCTATTGTTCGGCGATTATTTCGGCGCGAGTTTGAATTACATGACCTAAATCAATGTCCGAAGGAAAATGTGATTCGTTCGTGGGTCAGAAAGTTCGAAGCTACTGGTTCGACTCTCAAACAGAAGCCTGCGGGACGCCCAAGGTCAACAAGAACGGAAGACACCATTGAACAAGTTAGAGCTTCAGTTCAACGTAATCCTGGTCTATCGACTCGCAAGCGATCAGCCGAACTTGTGGTATCCAGAACATCTTTGCGTCGCATTTTGTTGAAAGATCTGAAATTGCACCCGTATAAAATTCAACTTGTGCAGGAATTACAGCCAAATGATCCAATTTTACGACGAGCTTTTGTTGAAACAATGTTGGAACGCTTTCAGAGTTTCAACAATATTCTGTTCTCCGACGAAGCCCATTTTCACTTAAATGGGCATGTCAATAAACAGAATTGCCGTTACTGGGCTGCAGAGAATCCACGTGCAAAACATCAAAAGCCTCTGCATTCGCCGAAAGTAACCGTTTGGGCGGCCATATCAGCGCACGGAATTATAGGACCGATACATAGCCATGTTAAAGGATTTTTTCTTTCCGCACCTGCAACAATTTGAAGCCTATAATCGTGCGACACATGGTTTCAACAAAATGGCGCGACATGCCATACGTCTAATGCCTCTTTGGCGGTTGTAAACGAGATGTTTGCTGGAAAACTGATATCGCGCCGAGGTGACATTGCATGGCCGCCTAGAAGTCCGGATCTAACGCCACCGGACTATTTTATGTGGGGATAATTGAAAAGTAGAGTCTACTCCAATAACCCAGCCACGATTAACCAGTTGAAGACCAATATCCGAGAAGAAATTGCAGCTATTCCCCGCGCAATGTGCCAGCGAGTTTTTACTAATTTGAGGTTCAGATTCGAGGAATGTTCGCAGCGCGATGGTGCACACCTGGATGATGTTATTTTTAAGAAATGAATTTCCCAGATGTCTATTTTAATACAAATTAAAAATTGTATGTGAATTGTATTTAGTTTTTTTATTATAATTTTTTCAAATTCGCAAATCTTTCTGGCCCACCCACCCGATTTGACTGGAGATTCGGTATCGCTATGCGCAATAAATGTATAGTACTTTTACTTTCCTGGTTCACCAACCGACCAGGAGGGAAAGCATTGTAAAGGCGCATTTTTTTCGGGATGAAGACAGAAATATGCATTGTGAGACCCGGTGAGACGTTTAACATCATGTTTAAAATGAAGTCTGTCTGTGTGTCTGTGTCGCCAATCGACTGTGCACTCTGATTAACAGTCGGGGGAGTCTGGATGCAGTACTGTTTCCTATAGAGCGGGGGTGGTTGCGGACCTTACGGCGACTGCTCTTGAAACGACCATTGGCTATCCGATCCCGGGTGAACAGCCGGTCAAAGGACGCTGTGGTCCGCGATAGATTCGGTAAACACCGTTTCACCGCTTCGTAAGGGAGAGGACCGCGCAAGCGACCTCGAACTCATAACCAATCGAGAGACCGGAGTAATCTGGTCATAATTGGGAGTAAGGGCGTGAGTGTAAGCCCGCCGGGTAACACTCCTGGCTATCTCGCGGTTAAGGCGTTGGCCTCTTACGGGCTTGTGACGTAGCTAGTTTTGTCCAAGTCTTCTGCGCTCACTCCAGGGAGATAGAACGACTAATCGTTAAAACTTCGTGAGGTGACGGGCTCGCCCGCTGTAGTCGACAACCCTAGTTGTGTGTCTGGGTGTGTCTGCGTATGTATTCCTCGGCAAAAGCGTCCGAACACTTGTGCTGAAATCTGTCCGCATCGAATTGTGCTGAAATTCGGCATGCAGACATGATTTGGTCATGGCAAGCATTGAAAAGATTATGGTTGACATTGGTCCGCCAGAGGGTACGCTAGTCATACTTCAATCTCAAAATATTGGTCATAAAGACATGAAATTGTGTACACAGGTGCCTCGTTGATCTGAAATCACATTGTGATTTTAGTTGGAGTATCTCATATACAAGCGACAAAAATCATATTTAAAGTCCGCCATACATTAATTAAATAGTAAGGCAATTGAAAGCGGCGACGCTTGCGATGCGTGGATAGTTCGAAATTCGAATTCGAAGGCTCACGGAGACCCACGTTTATAATTTGATTTTTAAATGAAGCGATATTGTAGATGGCGCGATATTTTAGTTTACAGGATATTGTGAAAGTTTTTAATTGCAAGTAAGAAAGATGAATAATATTCATCTTTCTATGTTTCTTTTTAATGTTCTCTAATAAAAATAATTAAAACCAAAAATCTCCTAATTCGGCCATATTTATTTTCGAATATTAGTACTTCCCCTCATTAAATACTTACTAGGAAATATTTTTTTATGGAGGTAGTGACCTCCGAAAATCAACTTGGCCGAATTAAGAAAGTTTTTGTTATCATTACTTAATATTATAATTTAGAAAAAAAAAGTTATGGTAGAGAAAAAATATTGTACTTTTATGTTCCCTGTATGCATGTCAAAATTATTTTGATATGCTACGGGGAACACACGGTATGAAGTTATAGTTACATGACATACGGGGAACTCTGAAGGTCTTAAAAACTATCAAAATTAATGAGAATTCTTCTCGAGGTCAGCTTCAGGCCATCGAATAAATACCGGACCGGCAACCGGTCAATTTTTAATCGCATGTGTGAAAGAGCAATTTTAAAACTTGATGTATCCAAAGACGCCGATCCATCGCAAAAGCTTGCTAATAAATGCTTTTTTGCATTTTCGTATATCCTTCTGTTAGCGTGTCGTATACTTCGACACAACTTCTGCTCTATTTATAGAGGGTATAAAGGCGATGGATATCATGAGATTGCGATAAATTAGACCATAAGTTTATAGCAATATTTAAAAAAATACAAAATCAATAAATAATAAAAATATTCATAAAATAAATTCAAATACAAAACTTTAAGGAATAAAAATAAAAAACCTGAATTCACTCTAGTATAAGTACATGTACGTTATATTGTCAGAAAAATGAGAGTGTATAAATTAAGTGTAAATAAATGCGTTGCTATTTTTGACATGTCATGAGGATACATTCAGCTTCCGCACTTCCTTTACTAAGCAACCACTGAATAAGGCATTTTTTAAGGACCACCGGAGTCAGTCCTGAAATATCCAAGTGTTTTCCTAAAATATTAATTAATCTCGGAGCAAGGTAAAAATAATGGAGTTGTCCAAACGTAGTAGATGTTCTGGGTAGTATATGTTGTGGTACCTGCGACGATCTTGTGTTCTTAGCATGGAACAATGTTTTTGCTTGCGCGGGATCGAAATTTAAAGTAGTTTTTAAACGATTTGCATTTGCCAAATATCTAGAATTTTCGCATCGAGAAACAAAAACGATACATTTCAGATTGTATACAATACAAATTATTGTTTGTTGTACCATATAAGTCTTCGATTACTTTACAGATTAAAATGCATGGTATTAATCAATCTTCATCTTTTGTTCAACGTATCTCTTCAATACTATAAGTGCTCTAATTTCTCTTTTCTTACTGTTTCATGTGTTCAATTTATGGGAAAGTCATGGCTGTGGACGTTCTTGAGAGCTACCAAGCCACGAAGAAAATTATAAAAAGTGAAAGGAGAAGAAATTATCTAAAATAATTCTAACGTATAAAATTTAATTTATTTGAAATATTGTATCTTGACTATAATAGTACCGACTTTCCAGTGAGGAACTCATTGACATACGGCCCGGTGGCATAGTGGTTAGGTTGCCTGATATTACATTGTAAGGTCCGGGGTTCGATTCCCGCCTGGGTCACCATTGTCCGTTCGCATAAAATTAACGGAATTGAATTTCAATGCTGTCGATCGAATGCAAGACACACACACACATATTACACGCACACATACACATAAACAATTCATAGTAGGGTTGGTTGTAAGAGATTGCTGTTTGATAATAAACCTGCCGATTGTGAAAATTTGCAATGAAGATTAGAAACAAACAATTGAATTCGTAAATATTCGGAAGAAATATTTGAAATTCGACTTTAAAATCACTCTTAACTCTCAGTCGCCCTTTAAGCCACTCAATTCGCCCACTTGGAGGGCATTATAGCCCACGTTGGGAATCACTGGGCTAAACCCATCGGAAATGAATTGAATTAATATACAAAGGCATCTGCCGCTTTCGTGTGTATAGTAGTATGTATTCCGTTTTGATTAATTTCCAAACGCTCGGGCGCGCCGTGTCACCTCACCCACGCTTCTAAACATCTCCGCCCTGTGTCAAATGGTACGGATAGAGTGCCACCGTCAACAGACAACCAACTTTCAATTAGAGAAGCTGTCAAATCGAAAATGACAGGTGCCGCGTCGCGACACTCGCTTTTTAATAGTAGCCTTACTGGGTGGCAAAGAAAAACTGACACCGTAGTTTGAAGAGTCATTTGGTAGGAGGGGGGGGGGGGGGTTAGGTCATTATAGATTTGGGGGTGGGGGCAGTGAATGAGAGAAATTGCCAATTCCCCCCCCCCCCCCCCCGAATTTCGATATCAAATGATAACATTTATGCATACATGTAGGAGCCAATAAATACACAATAATATTTCCTTAACTAAATAGCGCTTTACGCAACAATGCAAGCCTGTGATTTTGAGTGTTCATGGAAAAAAATACGTGTGGCACTCGGGGACTGCCGCGGTAAAGCTATTGCATAGCATTTTTAACAACTTATGCAATTATAATTATTTATCTATTTTATTTTTTCTGATATCAGATAACTGCGATCTCATCTTGAGGTGTCGACTACAACGGGCGAGCCCGTCACCACAGGAAGTTTTAACGATTAGTCGTTCTATCGACCTGCAGTGAGCGTAGAAGACAGATAACTGCGATCTATCGGAAAACGTTGAAATTATTCCGAATCATTGCGGAAGCAAATCATTCGGAATAATGTAAACGTCTTCCAATAGAGCGCCGCGCACGAATTTTTTATTCGATAAAGCAAAAAAAAACGGGTTATTCGATAAAAAGATAGATAATTAAATTATCTTTAAAATGGTGCAGGTTTTATAATAATACGCCAGATAGTATTTGCGTAGTAGTCGTTTTTGTGTTCGATAAGACCTAATTTCACAAATTAATTACACTATGTAATATAAACAAAATCTAAAATATTCAAAGCTACGAATATTAGGAAAATGTTTTTGTTTAACATACATTTTTTTCGAATCGTAAGCAGTACTCGTTTAGACGTAATTATCAGTTTAAAATCATTAATTTTCGTTAAGAAATTTCTTCATTCGGTCGCCGCGCTGGCCTAAGGCCCGCGATAAAAGCTATGCAATAGCTTAAAAATCCTAGCTAAAAAGCTTTTGGTTAGGGAGGCTATAGAAATAGAGTAGCGTTTTGCGTTTTGATGATTTGTGCGGTATCCCGTGTCGTTTATTTTGATACATTCAGTAGTTCGGATGCATTGGTCCCTCGACGGCAACACCGAGCATTATGACAGGATCAATCAAGACCGGCACGGCTTATTAAACTGGACATACGCTGCAACGCGCATTCATATCAACACGGCCAGTCAAGCGAGTTCTCGTACATAGTCAGAAATACCACTGTGGTTCGCGCTACGTCATCGGGCACACGCAATAAACTCATCTGATTAGTCATTTTAGCGGGGAGCTAACGGGCCCATGATGAGGTGGCCACGATGACCCATGTGTTCAGGGTCGGTCACACTCACGGGTCAACACCCATCCGATGGCCTCCACGCATGGGTGCGAACCTGGGTAGGACACTGGGTCAACCAGTCTCCCCTGGGAATCAAACCTCTGGCGCTCCTGGACGGTCTGCGCACCGAGCGGCGCAAGCCAATCGATTGTGCTCTCCGACTAACGGTCGGGGGAGTCTGGGAACTGTATTGTTTCCTATAGAGCGGGGGTGGTTGCCTACCTTACGGCGACTGCTCTTAAAATGATCATTGGCCATCCGATCCCGGTTCAGAGTCGGGCAAAGGACGCCTTGGTCCGCGATAGATTCGGTGCACACCGTTTCACCGCTTCGTAAGGGAGAGGACCGCGCAAGCGACCTCGAACTCGGAACCAATCGAGAGACCGGAGAAATCTGGTCACAATTGGAAGCAAGGGCGCGAGTGTCGGCCCGCCAGGTAACATACCTACTGGCTATCTCGCCGTAAAGGCGTTGGCTTCTTGCGGGTTGTGGCGTAGCTAGACGTCGGATTTGTAATGTCCAAAGTCTTTTACGCTCACTGCACGGTCGATAGAACGAAGAATCGTTAAAACGTCCTGCGGTGACGGGTTCGCCCGTTGTGGTTGACATCTCAATATAGTCATTTTAGCGATTCCTAATGATTCCTTGCAGCTTGGGTGGTGTTGTCCAAAATCTATATCATCTGGCCTGTCCAACTCACGGTTTAACTTCTAAATGGTAGCCTCCTCGAAGATGGGCTTACCCTGCCAGGGCGCCGCTGTGAGCTTCTGCCACGGCTGTAATCCTGCAGTCGGAGGCGGTTGGGATCCGATGATAGCGGATTCGGGGGAATACCTCGGGCGGAACTGGGCAGTTGGTGCACCATCCGGTTTGCTAGGTGTTGAATGCCCAGCTGGCGAATAAACAGAGGGATCTGAAGACATATGTTTCATATGACAGCGGAGGGTAATTGTCGACCTGACCTTCAACCCTTGAAACGATCCGTCGGCTACCCGATCCCGAGTGACCATGCGAGCAAAAAAGGCTTCGCGGTCAGCAAAATATTCAAACTGAATAACCGCTTACGTCAGGTAGAGGCCGCACCAGCGACCTCGAAACCGTGACCAGACCGGAGGACGGAGAAATCGGGCTAAATCTGGTAGTAAGGGCATGAGGTTGGAATGGGTTCACATTCCAGTGCCTCGCGGTAAGGTTCGACGGCGTCTTTCGGGCATGTTGGCGGAGCTAGACTGTGGACTGTGTTGTCCCTGGGTCTCTGGGTAATCACCTCACGGCTGAAAGAACGATCTATATCGTTATAACATCCTGAGCTGTCGGGCTCGCCCATTGCAGATGACATCTCCAACGTAGTAATTTTAGCGTGGGGAAGTGTCATCTAAGTGTCATCGCATTTTTGCTTTCAAAAGATCCTCGTAGGTCTATATTTGGTTTAGCGGACGTTGACTGTTCTACAATCTCCTAAAA
>OX155980.1:60790569-60838551 GCA_944548615.1 Micropterix aruncella | reverse complement strand
AATATATATATATATATATATATATATATATATATATATATATATATATATTTATATTTTATACCTCAATATACATATTTGATTGATTGAAGACGTAGTAACAAGGGCTTAAAAGGACCACAATATCTATAATAGTTACAAGGGCTACAAGAGTAGTAAGGGCTAGTATAATGTTATGTAATTAGTTGATTATCCGCTAATAAAGGGCCTGGACGAAGCGAGACTGGCTGACTGCCTGGCGGCCATGTTTGTATGGTTTGCTTGAAAACAAAAGAAAACTAACACTTAATGCATAATATTATTGAATATGAATAGAGCTGGTCAGTAACAATGGATAAACTAGAATCGGAATACAGGTTGAAATTTGAAATTTTGAAGCGTTGAAATTTTGAGTAGTTAATTTTTAAATAATATTTTCTTATATATAAGTACAATTGCCTGAAATTATGTATTGTAATGTGTGCACCTTAGTGATTCGGAGAGTGAGTGAGAGAACCAGGCTGCTCAAGCTAAAATCAATGAGAAGCTGACCATCGGTTTATTGCGTGGGAAGCAAATAATAGAAAAATAACAAGAAAAAGGGAAAAAAAGAAGAAAAACACTGCACCGAATAATAAGACCCCTTCTACCTTTTGACTGGCGAGACAAGAGAGGACGAGAATGCTGCTGGCTGTTCAATTTTCAGGTTTCATTCTCATGATTTGGCAACTGGAAGTTTCCTAAATCACGATATCTCGTGAATGAGGAACCTACGAGTCGCCTTGCGTTGATCGGCATGGTCCCAATCTGTCGCTTTAAAAGCGGCGGACCCGGTTAGCGGATCTCAAACGGAAGGTCCGATAAACGCGCTATCGAACGAAATTCTACTATCGATTCTAAATATGATTGTACAAGGTGCAATTATATTAACAAAGAGTACGATATTATAAGCTGTTTATTTATTGTACAATGTATAATTATTTGGTTATTAATATTATTACCTTGCATTGAAAACTTCGATTTCCTAAGAAATACCGTAACTTATATTTCTAGTCATTTACCAAATTGCAAAACACTTCAGGTTAAAGCTTATTATCAATTAGGCTTCAATTAGTTTTCTCCACTGAATAATCACTGGCGACGAAAAGTGGATCTTTTACGAGAACCCCAAACGCAAAAAATATCGCTCGTACCCTGGTGAATCACTTCCATCGACCTCAACAGCCACGTCGAAGAGAGACATCCACGGATCCAAGGTAATGCTCTGCATTTGGTGGGTCCAAAATGGTGTCATCTATTACGAGCTGCTGAAACCGGGAGAAACCGTCACGGGCGATCGCTATCGAGCTCAGCTCAAGAATTTGAGCGATGCTGTGAAGATAAAACGGCCGGAATACGCTAAAAGGAACGACAAGGTAATTTTTCAGCATGACCATGCTCGACCACACGTCGCGATGCAGGTCAAGAACTTCCTGGAGACGCTTCGCTGGAACATCCTACCTCACCCGCCGTACTCCCCAGATATTGCGCCATCCGACTACTATTTGTTCCGGCCAATGGCCCATGGCCTTTCCGAGCAGCGTTTCCAGTCTTTCGAGGATATTGAAAAAATGGCTAAATTCCTGGATAGCCACCAAGGACTAAGACTTCTTCTGCCGGGGAATCTGTCTCTTGCCAGAAAGATGGGAGAACGTCATAGCTAGTGATGGACAATACTTTCTAATTTGCTTCGAAATAAATGTTAAATATCACAAAAAATCGAAGTTTTCAATTTAAAGACCTAATAATTACACATTAGTTAAGATATAATGCAAAATAATACTTTGAATATTTAGAGATTGATACTGCAATAGATAACGCAAATGAGTACTGTCATGAACTGCAAACAATGATGGAGAAGCTTGTGGGTTCCCTAAATAACGATCCTCTAACTCCAATAAAAGCCAGATAAGGACACGGTTTCATGACAACGTATCCATAATGGTGTAAGACCATTGTCGGGCATGTGAAACGTCGTCGCCGAATTTGCGTTTCTGGCAGAGGTATTATTATTATTATTATTATTTATTCCGTAGCCGGCGATTGGGGAGGGGGTCGCCATCGCAGCCAATACGCTGCTGTCGGTGCCGCTGGATCTCGTACTCCATTCACGATTCGCTTCCATTCTTCCATTCCACGATTTTTTGCCACGTTTCGAGCATCCCTAGCCGAGGTATAGGCACTACATAGGCAGAGGTCTAACTGCCAAGACGCCAAAGCTATAAGTCGTCTTGCGTCTTTCTATTTATAATATTAATTATATATAATATAATTAATTTATAATATTAATTATTTATAACAAAAATTATTTAAAACATTAATTATTTATAACATCTTTAAATTATAATAATTATAATTTACAATATTATTAATTTATAATATTTATAATTTATATTATTATTTTATTATAAAATTAATTATATATAATATTAATCATTTATAATATTAATTATTTATAAGAAGCCGTATTCTTATCATTACTATTAATTATTTATAGTATATGTAGCCGTGTTGTTATCATTTGTATGAAGGGTCATATGATTGACTATCCGTTGCATTTCGATGTATAATAACGTACGACACAACAGACTTATCTGAACTACTGATGACGACTCAGACAATTAGCCCTGCAGTGCCATAATTAATACTGGCTTTTTTAAATTACAATGTTTCCAAGTCCAGTGTTAAGATCCAGTGTAATGGAGTTACGTCTAAAAGAAAATTAAACGGTACGTGACTTTCTTACGTAAACTTGGCATAATATATAGATTTTAGAGCGCAACACAATTAGTATAGCGATTTCCGTCTCCATTTATCGTTACGACTGGTAATATTATTTTTCTCTATGTAATCATTTCTATCTTGAGCTGCGTTAAAAAATAAACGAAATACCGGTATTCTCCAGTATCCTCTATCGATTTACTTGCTAGTGGATCAGGGGCTGTAAGGTTTAAAGATGTTTGATAAACACTACGCTGACTCAAGTATAGGTAATAGACAACAAGGGAGTCAAGATAAACACTCGGGTTGATCGGATAAGAGCAGAGAACATGCGAACAGAACGCTCCGTTTAGTTAAAGATGTTTTCTATCGCCATTTTCACCGACAGCTCCTTTTAAATGTTAATTTATCGCATTCAGCTATCGTTCTCGCCACTTGATGGGTGATGTAAACCACACCATATGTTCACTACTAAACAGTTGCTGACAATATCGCGCCTCTAAAGAAGATTGTTCCGACACGTCCCGGACTACCTTATCTTGGCATCTTTGAGTGAGTGAGGTCAGTTGTAAAGTCTTTGCAGTCTCAATTCTTTTATACGGGTGCAGACCTTCCTTTCTTTTTGTATTGTTCCCAAGAGTTAGTAACTCATTATCACTTTTTTTGAACACACATATGCGGAAGCACCAAATCAATACATCTCATAATCAAAATTAAAAGTATAATAACAAATCTTTCAGTATTCAATTTAATTTTGATATTTTTCTGTAATATGTATCATGAAAGTCTATAAAAACGAGTTAAAGTGGATTGATGTTTTTAATGTGTCGATTTCTAAATCAGTAAATTGCTTAATTATCTATAAGACTTTTAAAAAACCGGTTGTGTCACCCCAAGACTTTCCCACCAATTAGCCAGGGACGTAATCTCATTCAATTGAAAAATCGAATTGAAAGCGCTCGTCGCCGTTAAATTCAGCTCAATCGGATGAAGCGTTTGGGCGCTATCGTGGGGGAATACACACACACACACAGACAGACTTCAGTCTGGAAATGGTCTTAATCGTTTCGGGAGGGGGGAGGGGGTCAAAATTTATATATCCGTCTTCATTTCGAAAAAATTTGCTTGCGCGTTCACAATATTTTATTTACCTCTTCGTCGGTTTTAGGCCGGTAAAGCAAAATCAGATTGTTTCCTTAAAATCATTAGTGTTTTCAAGCTTCATTAGTGTTTTAGTAAAATTCAGTAAAAAAAATGAGTTCTGATTTTGACGCTGAGATATTCCCGTATCCTATAGCGAGCCGTCAGACAAGCCAAGCCCCAACGATCCACTTTGGTGTCATATTTTTCGAAACGCAACTTAGAATCAGTGCGGTTGAAAGCTATGGCGGCAGTTCGTCATCAAGATCCCCAGCCACGAAGGACCGACTTCGAACATTTGTTCACACACAAACAATATTATAAACCAATTATTGTCGAGTGTGACCATAGTAGGGGCAGCGGCGTGCGCTATACGGGAGATAGACCGGTAGCCCATCGCGATTTACTCTATCACATCGGGCAAACGAATGATCGTCGTATTTAGTGGATTGAAGGTCACTTGTGCAAGTCAGAAAACAGAGCTACACACCGTTTGTTAAGGAGAAGACACTAGGGGTAAGGATTGTATGTTATAACTACAAATGTTACACGCACAACTAAAGTACAAGTAACACACTATACGGACAAAACAAAGATCTAAAGTTTTATGTGACTAGTTTAATTTTATATCCCTTTTAGGTCCAAAACTTTTTTTTCCAAAACCATGTTTTTTTTGCACAGCAAAGGAAAGAGTGCCTAAAAGTAACGGCGCGAAAAGTATGTTTCATTGCATCGCGCAATTCATGCACCATAGCTTGGCGTGGGTCTCGTCGCGGGGATTTTACACACACGTGATCAATGATGTGCACTATCGTGTTGGACGGGACTTAAAGGGATAATCTTCAGATAAATACTGATTAAAACGAGCTAAAATAAATTCAATGGTTTGAGATTTCTACTTTAAGTTAAAAGTACTTAGTATTAAAAACTACTACTTAGTAGATAAAATACGTGTGGCACTCGGGGACTGCCGCGGGAAAGCTATTGCATAGCATTTTTAACAACTTATGCAATTATAATTATTTATTTATTTTATTTTTTCTTATATCAGATAACTGCGCTCTATCGGAAAACGTTGAAATTATTCCGAATCATTTGCGGCTGCGAAAGCAAATGATTCGGAATAATTTAAACGTCTTCCGATAGAGCGCCGCGCACGAATTTTTTATTCGATTCGAACGGATAATTCGAAAAAAATCGTAGATAAAAAGATAGATAATTAAATTAGCTTTAAAATGGTGCAGGTTTCATAATGATACGCCAGATAGTATTTGCGTAGTAGTCGTTTTTGTGTTCGGTTAGACCTAATTTCACAAATTAATTACACTATGTAATATAAACAAAATCTAAAATATTCAAAACTAAGAATATTAAGAAAATGTTGTTGTTTAACATATATTTTTTTCGAATCGTAAGCAGTACTCGTTTAGACGTAATTATCAGTTTAAAATCATGAATTTTCGTTAAGAAATTTCTTCATTCGGTCGCCGCGCTGGCCTAGGCCCGCGATAAAAGCTATGCAATAGCTTAAAAAGTAATAAAAATTGGTTTATTTCAGAGGAATAATAATAATAATACAACTCCTGATTTTTAAGAAAAAAGGCGAGCTTATTTCAATATCTATCAGCTAGTGTATATCACAAGTTTTCCGTTGGGAAAATAGAATATAGAATAGATAAAGATAAAGATTAAAAGTATTTATTTCCAATACAACCATACAATTGTGTAGGAATGACAGCAATTAATCTTAAACTAGTTACTCAATTTAGACAAGAGATGATATACTACAATTTACAAAAACATAGACTATATGATAACAGTTTACAACAAAACAATTAACGGTAAATAATATGTATTAGATTAAATGGGTAGATACGATGCTATGTATTTTTAAAATATTTTAAGAAGTCGTTATGAGCATACATGTTGATTTTAAGCAGATAGACTCGGATGAATCTCTTGAAAATATCGATGTTTTTAATTGCTTTTAATCTTTCGGGCAATTTATTGAAAAGTTTGAGGCCTAAGTATCGACTAGTCGCCTGGAACTTGGCAGTACGTGCTACGAACGGTTGGAGATACAGGGTTTTATTCCTGGTGTCATGCCGATGTACTTCCTCGAGGGATATGGCCGAGCTCCTATTGCAATAGAATTCGCAAAGAGCTTCTTGAGCAAAAATCGCATATACGGCCAATATCCCTAGTTTTTGGAAGTGTTCACGATATGACTGCCGTGGACCAATACCTACTATCGCACGTATGGATCTTTTTTGGAGAGTGAATACACTGTTGATGTGCGCTGCATTACCCCATAAAAGAATACCATAGCGCAGGTGTGACTCAACTAGCGCGTAATAGGCCGATATTACTTCAGTTCTCTCCAAACAATTTCTGATGCGTAATAGAGCATAGCAGGCTGACGAAAGTTTTGACTTAACATGCTCTATACCTATGTAGATTCCATGACATCTTTGCATCCAGATGTAGTCCGAGGAATTTAACTGACTCCGCAAGTTTAACCGGGTAGTTAACTTTTATAGTTGATGTCTTGCTATTAAAATTTAAAATAACAGTTTTAGACATATTTAGAGACATCTTGTTCGCATTAAACCAATCATCAAGTTCACCAAGAGATGTATTGATATTGGCATAAGCGTTTTTATGTTGTCAGCTTCAACTACAGCGCTAGTATCGTCTGCAAATTGGGTGACTTCACATTTAGATAGATTTGGACTCAGGTCATTTATGTAAATAATGAAAAGCAACGGTCCAAGAATTGACCCTTGGGGTACTCCAATATTGAGAGACATCTTGTTCGCATTAAACCAATCATCAAGTTCACCAAGAGATGTATTGATATTGGCAGTGAGCGTTTTTATGTTGTCAGCTTCAACTACAGCGCTAGTATCGTCTGCAAATTGGGTGACTTCACATTTAGATAGATTTGGACTCAGGTCATTTATGTAAATAATGAAAAGCAACGGTCCAAGAATTGAGCCTTGGGGTACTCCAATATTGACAGTAAGTATTTTGAAAGTTGCTACGGACTCGATTAGATCTCTGCCAATATTTGCTATTTCCACTTTTTGCATTCTGTTTTGCAGATAAGTCTTGAATAGGTTATTTGCCGCACCTCGGATGCCATAATAGTCTAATTTTGCAAGTAGAAAATCGGTTTGGACGCAATCAAAGGCTCGACTGAGGTCACAAAAAATGGCAGCCGAATACCTTTTCATATTTAGACATGTATGTATTTGATTGCAACACTTCAACATTGCCTGTTGGGTCGATTTCTTTTTCATAAAACCAAATTGTGTGTTGCTCAAAATATTATTATTCTTGAAAAACTCACGTATCCTGACTTCTAATATTTTTTCTAGAACCTTAGAGAATACGGTCAATAAAAAGATGGGTCGATAGTTTTCGATATTATGTATATCACCTTTTTTAAAGACCGGTACTATTTTTGCCGTTTTATAGCATTCAAGGAAGACACCATTACTTAACGACATATTAAATAATATACTGAGGGGTTTAGATAAAATATCACTGGATTTCTTTAGTATATCAACTGGAAAATTGTCTATCCCAGTGGATTTTTTATTTTTCAATTTTATAAATTTGGCTATTTCCATCTCAGATGTGGGTTTCAGGAATATCGAATTATATTTTTTTTTCATTAATTTCAACTTTTCATATGCTGTTGTAATTGGGGTCTGAATTGAAGATGCCAGACTTAAAGGTTTATTGATAAAGAAGTTATTGAATACGTTGCTCAAAACCAGAGCATTTGTTTCGAGTTTTTTATTTACTTCGATGGACAATGATGCGCTAAATCCTTTTCTCAATTTTCCGGTTTCATCGTTTATAATGGACCATGCTGTTTTTACTTTATTTCGTGAGGAAAACATTTTTTGAGAATAGAATTTTCTTTTGGCTCCGCGAATATCGTTTCTTAACCTCGAATAAATTTTATTGAAGAGTTTTTGATATAAAGGGTCATATTTGAAAAATTTGTTTTTCAATGTGTTTCTCTTCAACCTACAGCGATATACAAGAACTAGAGTAATCCATTGCTTGTTGGTAGGTTGGAGATAAACTTTTTTCCTTCTTATTGGAAATGATTTCGAAAAGTAGTCATTTATCCGATTGTGAAACCACGTATAGGCCATATTATTGTCATCTATTGTCTGAAGATAGTCCCAGTTTAACGATTCAACCCATTTTCTAAACACGGTGTGATTACTTTTAGCAAAGTTCCTCCTTGTTTTGAATACATAATTTTGAGTACGCTTAAAAACATCATCAATCTCAATAACATGAAATGCATGATCCGATACCCCGGGATCTATGCGCATAGAATATAATAAATAGAATATAATAACTTTGTTGTGCTATAAAAACATAACTTGAATATTACACTGGTTTTATAAAAAAAGACAATGTATGCACAAATGGCGGACTTATCGCTATAGCGATATCTTACAGTCAACCATTTGATAAAATAATTCCTAATTTTCACAGTACAATACACAAAGAAGTAATAAAGTTAAATTTAAAATAAGCTTATACAAATATATGTCAGTAACTTATGCTAAGGTTGACCAGGGAAGGATAAACGAGAGGACAAGTTGAGATATTTGGTTAGTGGCTGTGTAAAAATAAATGTTTCTTTTGAAAGTATGCAACGAAGGTGCATGCCTGATAGTGTGAGGGAGCTGATTCCATAAACGAGCAGAATGGACCTGACAAAATTAAAATTAAAATGATACAATAATTAAATTAAAATTAAAATGATAAAAACAAAATTAAAATGATAAAAAAACTGAAAACTGAATAAAACATACAGTATCAAAGGAAAACATATTTTAAAAATTAAATTAATACGCAGACGAAATAATAGAGACGAAGGAAGACGAAGGATTTATGAAGGCTTGGGGGCTGGGGAGGAGGGTCGGTAATGTTATTGTTTTAGGTTTAGGTGGTCTTTGAGCCTGGACTTGAACGTGGTGGTGCTGGGGGCTGTTTTGACACTATTCAGTAAAGCATTCAAAAGCATTAACAAACTGAGTTATTTTTTATTAAGCTATTGCATAGCTTTTATCGCGGGCCTAGGCCAGCGCGGCGACCGAATGAAGAAATTTCTTAACGAAAATTAATGATTTTAAACTGATAATTACGTCTAAACGAGTACTGCTTACGATTCGAAAAAAATATATGTTAAACAAGAACATTTTCCTAATATTCTTAGCTTTGAATATTTTAGATTTTGTTTATATTACATAGTGTAATTAATTTGTGAAATTAGGTCTAACCGAACACAAAAACGACTACTACGCAAATACTATCTGGCGTATTATTATGAAACCTGCACCATTTTAAAGATAATTTAATTATCTATCTTTTTATCTACGAATTTTTTCGAATAATTCGTTTTTTTTGCTTTATTGAATAAAAAATTCGTGCGCGGCGCTCTATCGAAAGACGTTTAAATTATTCCGAATCATTTGCCACCGCAGCCGCAAATGATTCGGAATAATTTCAACGTTTTCCGATAGAGCGCATTTACCTGATATCAGAAAAAATAAAATAAAGAAATAATTATAATTGCATAAGTTGTTAAAAATGCTATGCAATAGCTTTACCGTGGCAGTCCCCGAGTGCCACACGTATTATTTATTTTTTTTAATAAAAAGCCTTATGTGACGAGCCTGTCCGTAAATCCGTCCGTCCGTTCGCACCTGCATTTCAGAAACTATACGTCGTAAAGAAAAATGGTTAATGGCAAACGACGCTTTATAATCTGAAACGGGTTCCCGGCATCTTATTATTTTTATTTATTTACTTTTTAATCTATATTTTTAAATTGGTTCAATTTTGCGTTGCTGTCATAAGTGTTGCCATTTTGTGACACTATGGACGCATGGGCATAGCGCTCACTGCCCCTAGTTCGAAATGTCAACGGCGAAATCGTTAAGGTGAGCCAGTTCTTAACTAGCAACGCGTAAATAGAAAACTTCAGAGATCTCTTTTATATAAATAACAGTTTGGTTACGGTCGCATAGTTCATTGCTAATTTATTATGCTAGAGAGCGAGTGAGCCAGCGAGCATGTGCCAGCGTTGCCATATGTAAAATTTAAATCCTTTTTGTCAGTATTTGTATATTATTTTTCAGTTGCAAGATTTACGATCGGAAAAATTACCAATTAAATTCTGACAAGATGTACGAACGGTAAAAGTACCATTTTATTCCGTTAAAGTATTCTGAAATGTGTTGAACACAATATATTTGTTAAAAACAAAAGTGCACGTATAAAATCACCCTACGTGATCTTCATTTAACTTTGTTTAAAATAACATATCCCAGTCCCAATATATAACTCGATAAGTTGATGAATCTTCTAAAGGTTTGAAAAACACTCAAACATCATTACTTTTTCAGTAAAATTCCGTAAAAATTGAAGCGGGATGCGACTTTATCACGGGACAGGTTATAATTTGTGTAGGCTATGTCGTTATCTGATTATTATTATATTTAATGTCGTATACCTGATTGTTGTTCTTTTTGCTATTATTATTAAGACATAGGGTATACTGTGATGGGTTGCCGCACCAAGAGAAGATAGATGGTTCTGGTTTTAGTTGTTTGCTTAGTACTTGAAATGGCTCGCTCGCTGGTTCAGCTCTTCGTATTTGTGTTTTGTTTGTTCAGTCGCTATTCCAGGCAAACAGTGAGACATTCTTAGCCAAAGCTTCGGCATCTGTCCACATAGTCCAAGAGCTCGTTGCAGGTATGAACTGATATCACCGGTACCGACCGCGAAGACCTGTTGTGTGCACTATTATCTTCATAATTTTGGCGAGAGCCCTCGAATTATTTTAAACGCCTTTTATACGGTAATATAAAACACAGTCGATCACAAATGTTATAAATATTGTAATATGACAGTAGATGTCATTTCTATTAATATAAAATAAAAAATAAACTACATTTGGTGGTTAGCTTTTTAAGTTATGAAATCGAAAACTGATTTTTTAGGTTAGGAGGTTTTAGGTACCATTGAATATTTAAGGTATTAGGTTGCTTAATGTCGTACTACGTTTTTACTACGAAACGCAACGTGTGGATGGCACTTATAGTTCCAAACATTGATTACTCTTTTTTTATTTTCCGTTGCCCAATATATGACGTTTTAAACACACCATTGCGGTATCCCATCTCAAAATAAATTGATAATATAATAACAAAAAGATTTTTAAATCATTACTTTTGTAATTTTAATATTATTAAAATAAGATGTCAATTTTTAATTTGGTATAGGTACAGATTTCAATACATAATATTTACGCGCTTTAATGTTCAAATAGACTAATCGATAACATTCTGATGTTTCCTTATTATTTTTGTTATGTAACCACCCTATATAATACTGCGACATATGGCACAAATATTGAATGTTATTGTTGGTTATCATTGTTTAGACAATGGTTTTTTATAATTAATCAGTATTTTATAAAATTTCATTCATTATAAACGTTATTATAGATGGCCAAATCAATTGCTATTACTGTCGCCATACAATGCTATCTACCTGAATGTCGCCGGCGCAGAAAGGTTGAGCATATACTATAGAGCACTCTTTTACTCTCAATAATCAATGGTCATAGAAAATATCGCTTGTATTTAGTAGAACGTGTATAATTTAAAAAAACAGGTGTTGTTTTTATCACATAATATTAGTCACGTGTATCACTGTTTCTCGCGGTACAACAACACCCTGCCTTGCCTATTACAATTTCTCAGTTCATTATTTTTCTGTTAAACGTTGTTTTCTAAAAGTGATGATTGTTTTCCTTAGGTTCAATATGATTGTTTTCCTTAGGATGATCCGAATCGTGTATGATTTAGGCGAGAATAGAGAGAGATTTAGAAACCCTTATGGGAATATACAGTCGAAAGCAAAAACAATGATTCTTTTTATTATTTAGAACTCGTACTATATAGAGGCCTAATCCTTTCGTTTTTTTATATGAAGAATACTCACCGATTTCGCAATGTTCCCCAGTCCAGCCGGCCACGCAGGTACACTCGTATGCGCTTTCGCCAGTTTCGCTGCAGATACCACCGTGTCTGCAGGGGTGCGTCGCACAGGGATTGTCGACCCGTTCGCAGTTCTGCCCTGAGAAACCTTCGGCACACGTGCAAAGGTACTGATCCGGTGCCGTATTCTCGCACGTGCCTCCGTGGTGGCAGGGTTCGTGTGTACCGCAATAGTTCAAATCTAAAACAAACAAAATAAAACCTGAGCAACTGCAATACAAAACAATACAATACATTGGTGTATGTGATATCCTGATTAAATAAAGAGAACAATATCTGTAACCATAATTATTATAGTAATAATGTGATATTCATGCAAATAGATCAGCCTATACTAAAAATGTCAAAATTGAAATTAATGGTCAAATCAAGAAATATAGCCTTCGTCGATATGATATGCAGCATACGATTTGCAAAAACTAATGGATAATTCCTATAATTTTGAAATATATAAATTTTTTTTTTAAAATATTTCAATATTAAAATAATATATTTTTTCTATTATTTTAAATTTGATAAAAAAAAACAAATATATAAAAAAATCTTGATAAAAATTATGAAGTTTGGTGGTAATAAAGATCACATAGTTTTTGAAATGGCTTAGTAAGAAGCTTTAATGTGTTTTAAAAGTCGCTTCTCCGTAATAAGGTCTAGTCCGAGCGAAATCCACCAATAACGTCACAAAGGCTCACCAGGCTCACTTTCTGATAACCACATGCTATCAGAAAGTAAGCCTGCTGACTGGTAATAACCGCATCATAACTCTTAATATGATCTTAGGAAGAGGTATATTGAAACCAGGATTTTTTATAAGGAAGTCGAAGACTGTCGCGGTTGCTTGACATTATAAATAGGATAAAAACGAATTTACTGCGTGCAGTTTGTAGTACAGCATCCCGATATTTCGGCGATGTTGCAACTGATGTTATCCAAGGAAGACTAGACTGGTAGACTGACTCTACCCTCGATAACGGCGGTTACAAAATCGTTGAAACGTCGGGTCCTACAAACTTCATGCGGTAAATCCGTTTATATCGAAGAGGGTTATTAAATTCTCAAGTTCTGTGGCTTCGAAGTGAGAGTGAATGGGTGGTAAGGTGAACGCACATACATGGCAAGACAGCTGTAATAAACCAACCACTGCTGGTCGTTAGTCCAGAGTCCACCGCTCCCCACAGAAGTGTAATAATAGTATTATGATGAGCCCATGGCATGAATGATTCCATGGCAGCTCCGTTTGTATTTTATATAATAAAACTTTTAGCATTTCATTTCTTAATGTAGCATTTCTTATCAACTGTAGATGGCATAATTATTAGCGTAACTCAGTACTATATTATTAAAATATCAGTTTTCTGCAAAATATTTAATAACTGGGTCATTAATCTACAAGAAGATGCCGGTTTGTGGAGGTTGCGACACGCCGGTGGCGAATAAGGATGTTTTAAGTTGTTCCTCATGTCATAAAGATTATCATTATTCCTGCGTCGGAATTTCCAAAGAAAATTTTAAGAAAATGGGTGAAAATAAAGCTCTCTGGAAATGCTGCTAAACGAAGAAAAACGATGATGACCTCGATCCTCAGCTACGTCAAATTAAAGCAGAACTATACGAAGAAGTGAAATTTTCACACCAAGAGTTGATGCAAAAAATTGAGACTCTTATTATATCCGTCAACAAGGCCCAAAATGAAAATGCTGAACTAATTACCTCGCTTAAATTTCTGTCGGAAAAATACGATGACCTTCAAATAAAAGTCTCGGAGCTCCAACCGCTGAAACCTCGGATTGAAAGCCTTGAAAAAGCTAACAAAGACTTGTACTACAAAATTGACACGTTGGAACGTCAAATAGACGACAGTAAGCAGCAGAACAATCAAAACAAACTGGAAATTGACGGCGTCCCTACATGCGATAATGAAAACCTTACGAATATTGTCAAAATCATTGGATCGAAAATCGGTGTCACTGTCAATGAAAATGAGATCACTACTCGGCGATCCCCTGGCAGATATAACAACCTCTTAGATTCTGCTACGGGGAGAGGGCCACTGCGACCGCCAGCTCCTACTCGACCACCAACTATTACAGTTGCTTTTTCTACTGTTGATCGGCGTAATGCGTACATAACAGCTGTGAAAAAGTACAATCGCAAAGGAGACAAACTGAACACTAGTGATATTGGTACCGCTTCTAAAACACCAATCTTTGTACAAGAATCGCTTACGCCGCGTCTGAGATACATATTTTTACAGGCGAAGAAAGCTGCTAAAGAAAAGGCTTATCGATTTTTGTGGCTGAAAGATGGCATCATTCGAGCTAAAAAGGAGGAGAATGGCCGCACCTTAAGAGCCCTATCACATATTTTTTCCAGAAAGGCAAGAAAAGTGGATTTTTGGCGTTCTAATTCCAAGAAATGAAGAGATTTCTACAAACTTTAATTACTGAATTACCTGGACCATTTCTTGATGTTGACCATAGCGGCCTTTAATTTTAGATATAACGAATATTATTTACTTATTCAGCCCATTTTCCGAAAGTCGTTATTCGTAAAACGCTCGGAAGGCAAACTTTGAGCTCCTTAATACAGTAATATCACTACAACGAAAACCGTATACTATTTTTTTTTATGTCCGTCATGTATTCTTGTTGACCATAGCGGCCTTATTTTTTCGTTTTTTGACCACATATCCAAGGTATACATTACTTACAATTACACAAAATTTAAAAAAAAACTTCCTGTATCATTCTAATTTTCTCAGAAATAAAATAAGATTCTTATATAATACTTATACTATATTAAAGTTCACTCTTTTAGCAATACGACATAATATAAATTATTGTCATTAGAAAGGAGAAAACACTGCAAAAAACAATTAGAAATTGTGTATATATTTGCTTGCGCAAGAGAAGAGCGCTCAGTGCCGCGGTTTTCTCCCAGGGTTGAATAGTTATTTATTTATTTTTTTATTTATTTATCCTATCTTTTATAGTTACATCCAAAAAAAAATGCGTTCATTTTTTAAAGTCATTTTAAAAGAATACCTACGCTATTTTGTAATAGGCCTCTTAACCATTAATAGCTTACTATCATTAAACAAAATGTGACGCATGAGCGTCAGCATTATTTGTAGGCTCAGAACGGTTTCTTTATACTCATATTTTATGTTATTTCAATATTCTTTACTATTTCATTATTTTATCCTATTCCAATACAATTGCAATCAATCACTGATGTATTGTTTTGACGCTGTAAGGATATTATTAACTTTTTATTTAAAATTTTCGATTGCAGTGATTATTTCTATTTCAGTATTTTTTATCTTTATGGCTTCTGTTATTCACCATTATGGAAATCTGACTGTTATTTTTAATTTATATTACAGTCTTACTATCGAAATTGTACTTTTTACATTAATTGCTATATTGGATCAGTATTGTGTCAATTTATTCCTGATTTCTAATTTACTTTGTATTTTAATGAGTAGAGCTAGTTGTATTGCCATTTTTATTGGCTATTCTGATATAATAACCTTGATTTTCGATCTATATCGCAGACTTATGACTGGAAGTATGGTTATTGTTCCAATTAATAATTTTCTTCGCTATCGTTACATCATATTTCTGCTTTCGGATTTATATAGTATTTATATGTTAGAAGTTGATATTGCCACATTTTTGTTTTTTTATTATGACATTCTAATCCTGCAATTCAATGTATATTTTAATTTTATAACCGTAGTTCTGATTATTGCAATGATTACAAATCGTAGTCTATACTGTAACAATTTATTTTTGCATTTTAATTTATATTATGGATTATTTATGGGAATTATGATCAGTATAATAACTGCCAATTATATATTTTTTCATAACCTTATTTTTTGGATTACTAACTTATTTTTTATCTTTATGATGGGTACTATGACTATATTGTTATTTGTTAAAGTCTTTAAAGTTATTATTATACCTGCTAAAACAATTATTACAGCAAAAGCTATAGGATGTAAGCTTTACATCAGATTTTTATTTGGATATCATACCTATTTGAGTTATCGGAAAACTATTTCTAAAACCAGATTGATTCAATTATGCTTCTCACTACAGATGTTTTTTGTTAACAGGCGCGGCTAATGTAGATGATTTACTAACCTTCCAAACCATTACGACGTTGCAAGTTCCAGCATCGAAATGTAAGTCTATAATGTATGATGGATTAAATAGCCTGAACATATTTAGCTGTAACATTAGGAGTCTCAACAAAAACTTTGATAACCTGCTGATTTTACTCTCTACGATAGAAGTTGAGTTTGATTTGATAATACTTAGCGAATGCTGGCTGAAGGACAATGAACCCCATCATACAATAAATGGCTATGATGTCATTTATACTTGTAATAACAGAAAGCAAAATGACGGTGTTTCAATATTTATTAAGCAGTCGTTATCCTACACTTCTATTGAACCTAGGTTAATAGATGCCAACTGTCTTCAAGTTATTATAAACAACAGCATAGCAATCTTAGGAATATATAGGTCGCCTTCAAGCCGAAATATCAAGCCATTCCTTACTTCCCTCATCGAACTACTGGATAAATACAAGAATCAGGACTATAGGTACATAATGGGAGGTGATCTAAATATTAATATTCTTGATAATACCGACAGTCAGGTGAATGAGTATATATGCCATCTAGCTGAATACAATTTGGAATCGGCCATCAATAAGGTCACCAGATGTAACTCTTGTTTAGACCATATTTTTACATCAATTCATAAAAATGTCATAGGGATCGTCTGCGATAGTCAATTAACAGATCACTACCCAACAATCTTATCTGCCAGTTTAAGTAGTCATTTACATAAAACAATTCCACTTAAAACCATAACCTCCTTAGATAACAAGAGTCTGTCGACTGATATTGATCAGATTGAATGGAAGGACATGTACGCAATGAATGATGTGAATGTGGCTACTGACTTTTTTGTTCAAACTCTTGAGGCATTAATTAAGAAAAACACTAAAATGATAAGCATCTCCCATAATAAAAAGAAATTAAAACCATGGATTACCAATGGCTTACTTATAAGCATTAGAAAGAGGGACAAACTACATCGAAAGTTTAAATCTGATCCGGGAAATAGTCTCTTGCAACATGAATATATCCGGTACAGAAATGTATTGAAAATAATCATTAATAGAACAAAAAATACGTACTATCGAGTTAAACTAAAGGAAGTATCATCTGACGCGAGGAAGACTTGGCAGATTGTTAAGGACATTGCTTACGGTAAAACTACTAACTCCACGGATATAAGACAATTAAAGGTCCATGGACTCACAATAACCGCCAACGATTTCAACAGACGGACTTTAGCTGATTATTTTAATGATTATTTTTCGGGAATAGGTGAAACTTTGGCAAATAGAATACTGACTGCCAATAAAGTCAGTGAATCGGACCTGTCAGATTTTTTGATAAACACAAATACAACTTTAACACGACAGTTATCCCTATCAATCGCTACTGTAGATGAAATTACTAAAATAATAATGAACATGAAATCCACTAAATCTAGAGGTACTGACTGTATTACCTCCCAGATTATAAAGGCCAACAAGAGAGTTTTAGTTATACCAATCTGTCACTTAGTTAACCTAAGCCTCTCAACTGGATGTTTTCCTGCACATTTGAAACAAGCTGTTATCTGTCCAATATTCAAAGGTGGTGCCAGGGACGATTGTGGTTGCTATCGTCCTATTAGTCTTCTAAATTGCCTATCTAAAATCTTTGAAAACGTAGTCAAACAACGTCTGTTAGCATTCCTTGAGGACAACGACGTCCTTACGCCTATGCAGTTTGGATTCCGATCAGCGAGAGGCACCCAAGACGCGATTGCAGCCGTCACTGGAGAAATAGTTAAGGCATTAGACGATGGAGAAAAATGTTTAACAGTATTCTTAGATCTGGCTAAAGCATTTGATACTGTCTCCCATCGTCTTTTGCTTACAAAACTTCAATTAATAGGCATTCACGGTACGTCTTTGCGATGGTTTGAGGATTACCTCTGTGGTAGATCTCAAGTCACTCAACTAAGGGATACGTCTAGTTCGAGATCAGGAATCAAATTTGGAGTACCTCAAGGTAGCGTACTAGGTCCAATTCTATTCCTTATTTATATAAATGGACTATCATCGATTCCGCTGTGTAAGGGGAAAGCCATCTTGTTTGCAGATGACACTGCCCTAGTTTTCAGAGACAGATCCTGGCAGGGAGTGTTTGAAAACTGTCAAATGGGTCTCAAACGGGTAAAAGAATGGCTTGACTGTAACCTTTTATCTCTAAATGTAGAAAAAACAAAATATATGACGTTTTCCAAAACAAGCAAGGGAATGCAACAAACAGCTGGACTATCCCTCATAGTACACACATGTAAGGACAGTCCATCAACTATCTGTGCTTGTTCTAATCTAGACAAGGTGAGCACGATTAAATACCTAGGCTTGACTTTGGACGATAGATTGACCTGGTCTTACCATATCTACAACACAGCGGCTAAAATTCGCAAACTCATTCATCCATTTAAACTTCTACGTAACGTAATGTCGAAACCATTACTAAAAGTTGTCTATTACGCACTTGCTCACAGCATTATATCATATGGGATTCTTGGTTGGGGCGGTGCAGCACTATCACACCTCGATCCACTTGTTAAAGCTCAGAAGGCGCTGTTAAGAGTTGTCAACAAAAAACCGTTGAGATACCCGTCTGAGCAACTTTTTCGTGAGTTCTCTGTTCTTGACGTACGGCAAACATTTGCTTAAACGATAATACTCTATTATCACAAACATAAAAAATTGCACCAGCACACAACCCATAAAATTATTACACGAGCGATAACTAATAGTAACCACATAGTGCCCAAACTGAATAGTACCCATGCACAGAGACATTTTCTTTACTTGGCACCGTCGTTGTTCAATAAAACTAAGGATATACCCGGCATTTATACTCAAGGTATTAATATAAAAATAAATATAAACAAAAAAAGACTAACCCACTGGTTGATCACCCAGGGAAGGAAAGAAACCGAAAAATTTATTTGCTTTTTTCCTATCTAACTTAACATTCCTAACATAATATTATTAACCTACCATATATTTATGATTATTATTATTTATGACTATTATATATTATTATTATTATTATCACATACCTTTTTGATAATTTGAAATTTTATTTTTCACGGCATTCCTCAACGAAATTTTTTATTTAGCATTAGGCAGTACTTAATTATACGATTCTGAGCCTACCTCAGTGCGGACGTCTCGTGCGATCCAGTTAGGTTAGGTTTAATTCATTTGTAACTGATACTATGTTTTTTGTAAAATAAAGAATTTGAATTTGAATTTGAATGGAGATATATTATGTAATTTATAATAACTTATAATACGAGTATATAATATTTAATTTTAAATTGTTTTTAGAATCAGTCAAATATATAGAAACCTAATCTAAGTAAAACTTATATCAAGATAAATTATATCAACTTATATCAACAAGAAAATAAAATGAAAATAAAATAAATTGGTGTAAAGATTTCAGAAAATATCTAGAATTTTTTTCCACCATTATTTTTACTTTCTACGATAGCTTTGTTATTACTTATCCAATTCGAACCAAACTCGATTTTTTTCTACCATTATTTCTACTTTCTACCATGGCTTTGTTATTACTTATCCAATTCGAACCAAACTCACACCGGATAGCTCGGAAAAAAGAGTACTAAGTAATTGAATGTAGGTACTGTATGTTTGAATTTCTTATTGTCAATGGATATAATATAGTCTTTTTGTTAATTGTAATAATTTTGAAGTCAGTTACTGTATACCATTCTTTGTTAAACTGAGTAGGTAGGTAACTAATTTTAGATAATTTTAATATACTTCGTCATTCCTACACAATTGTAAAGTTGTTATAGAAATAAATACTCCGTATTCTCTGTTAGCAACGAACGATGGTCTATGTTTAGAATATACACGCCAATTCGCGCTGCAATTTTTGGAACATGAGGTATATTTAAATATTTGCGGACAAACAAAGGCGTTACATCGCTAAATCTGGCGCGAAATTAGTCTTTATACCCGACTGCCCAACAAAAAAGAAGTGTAATGTGTTCAGGGTTCATCTATGTATAATATGTTTTCCGTTTATTTATTCCACCATAACTTCTAACGATTGAACCGATTTAGAAATGTGTGGTATTGTTAGGATTGCTATGTCGTAGTCGTAGAGTAACTACATTTACTGTCCAAATACTAAGTAAGTAGTTGTCTAAATGTCCAAATATCCAAATGTCAATAAATTAACCTATAATAAATATATCGTGTTTAGTGTCAAATTAAAGATCTGATTGAGTACATTCCGGAAATATACATGTATCTATATGGATAAATACTTAACGACAAACGTTTCATGACAAACCGTAATAAAAATAATTTAAAAAAACAATAGATCACTTTCTGTAGTCGTTTTTTTTTCTTTTTAATATATTTCGGTCTTAAAGACGTATTGAAGTCAAAATAAAAATAAAATATAAAAGACGAAACCGATTGTTATTACATCTTGAGATGGCCGATTCGGTCGTAGCATCGACCTACTCAACGTATTGGCGTTGTTTCTACTGCCTGATCCGCGCTGTGGGTATTTGCGACTGCGAAATCGACGGACTTTAGGTTGACCCAGTTAGTCTGGTATTAGTAACTCGAGCTAGTTCAGAAGGGGCGTTACCAAGCGATGCAGAGACCGTTCGGGCACGCCCGTATTCAATATAACAAAGGGCACACTGTTTCGGCATAGAATAACGAGACACCCATATGACCGCCGGTGCTGACGACCCATTATTTTAATTTTATTGGGAAAATCACAGTGTCACAGAATATTTAACCATTTTTATTCATATTAATATGGATATTAATTTTATTAGCATAACGGTATACAAGTCGTAATAAATATAATTAGCATTTATTATATTATTTATTAATTATATTATTAGCATTTTATTAGTATAACGTTAAACAAGGTGAGCAAAGATTTTTTAATCATAAATATAACATGAAACCGTAAGAAATGTTAAAAAACACAAAGAAATACATTTAAAAAATGCAACAAAATCCAAAGACATAAATAAAAACATTACATAGAAAAACATTAACACTATTGATTTTAGTCAACGCACGAGTAATATTCTTCCATCGAGTAAAACGCCTTATCTGTGAGGTACACAGAGGTACAGGAGGCTCTTTAATACACCAAGTGATTGCGATTGTCGAATGTAATCGCTGAGGTTGTCGTGAACCGCTGAGCCGATATGCTAGCCTCTCCGTAATATAATGCATGGCACCGAACGTAGCTTGCATCAGGATCTCGTAGGATAGTGGTGATGCGTACCATTCACTTTAAATATGGCGAGATCTATAGTGCCTTTTTAAAAATAGATCGACGGCAGCGTCATTATGCTTAAATTTCTAACTGCAGGCGTATCCAAGCAGCATATGCGCTAATGTGCGGACGGCACGCTTCTGCATAATGAAGGCTCTTTGCCTACTATAGGGTGCACTGCACGCCCCCATAACTCCTCGCCTAACGTTAGCATGGAATGAACTTACGCAAAATAGCACATTGTCATGCGTGTTGTAGGTAAATCGAGAAATGTGTTTATTTATTAAGCTATTGCATAGCTTTTATCGCGGGCCTAGGCCAGTGCGGCGACCGAATGAAGAAATTTCTTAACGAAAATTAATGATTTTAAACTGATAATTACGTCTAAACGGGTACTGCTTACGATTCGAAAAAAATATATGTTAAACAAGAACATTTTCCTAATATTCTTAGCTTTGAATATTTTAGATTTTGTTTATATTACATAGTGTAATTATTTAGTGAAATTAGGTCTAACCGAACACAAAAACGACTACTACGCAAATATTATCTGGCGTATTATTATGAAACCTGCACCATTTTAAAGATAATTAAATTATCTATCTTTTTATCTACGTTTTTTTAAATAATCCGTTTTTTTTGCTTTATTGAATAAAAAATTCGTGCGCGGCGCTTTATCGGAAGACGTTTAAATTATTCCGAAGCCGCAGATGATTCGGCATAATTTCAACGCATTCCGATAGAGCGCAGTTATCGGATATCAGAAAACATAAAAAAATAAAATAAATAAATAATTATAATGGCATAAGTTGTTAAAAGAACTATGCAATAGCTTTACCGCGGCAGTCCCCGAGTGCCTCACGTATTTTTTTTAATTTATTTATTATAAAAGGTACACAAACAATACTCTAATATTACATGGCTATCGCTAACATTTTTACTTTGTTTCTAATTAGGGTATAATATTATATGCGTACTCCGCATGCTTAATTTATAATTGCGTATGTGCCGTATCTCATGATTTACAAAATTATCAAAATTATCAAAAATTATCAGCACAAAAATTAATATCCTTAAAAATTATCAAAACAAAAATTAAAAATTTTAGAAATAAGTTTACAGTGAATTCTGAAAAACAATTAAACAATGAAATGGTAAAAAATAGATCAAATATTGTCTGGAATAAAATAATAAAAACATAAAAATTATCAAAACAAAAATTAAAAATTTTAGAAATAAGTTTATAGTGAATTCTGAAAAACAGTTAAACAATTAAATGGTAAAAAAAATAGATCGAATAATGTCTGGAATAAAATACTAAAAACATACGGTAAATTATCAATTTGTTTCATAATACGTTATTTATAATGGACTTAACTACTAATGGTCCCAGGTTGAAGAAATCAATGTTATCGGTTATAGTGTTGTATAACCGACCGGCATGTACGTGAGATAGGATTGTGGAAAGATTGATTTGTCTGCGAAGTGGGAAGGTGAAATGTTAAGTGCTGCCTCAGTCGCCTGGATGGTACGTTGAAATTTAACGCTTCTAATAAATCTGGTGAGTCTATCCCGCCGTTAAGAAGTTTATGCAGAAACATTAGACTTCCGCACTCTCTCCTCTTTCTAAGAGTAAAAATCTTAAAATAATTTAAACGCTCTTCATAAGAGTAGAGAGTGCGTGATAGGCCGGTTTTATAGGTGTTGGACCTTTGGTCTTGAAAATGCGTCAGATTTTAAGAGCAATATATAATAAACTTCACGAAGGAAAATGTTGTACGATGAAGTGTTCCACGCAGAAAAGAGCACAATAAATATCGTATAAACATTTCATCAACCTTCAATTCGAGCGGTGAATTTCTCTCAGAAATTTTGACAAATTATTTATAAGCTCCATTAAAAAAAACTGCGATATTTTTCATATGAAAACTGTCTTATTATAAAAGTAAAAAAAATATATTAATTTTTTTTCACATAAACTTTCACATTGCCAAAATAGCGAAAACGCTTGTGTATTTATCGTTTTTTTTACAAAATTTTGCTAATTTTCTTAAAGAATTGGAGACGTAGGTGCGGGACGATGATACTTCCAGCAGAAGTAAAGTACCAGCAGTGACTTGGTAAAGTACCAGCAGAGATAATTGGTAAAGTACCAGCAGAGTTACTTGTCCAAAAATGTTAAGTAATTAGTATGGTGGCGTCCAACGGAGGCATAGACTTATTATAAGGCGCCTTTCGGATCATGTCGTGAGCTGATAGCCGCAATAGTGACCTCATTCATGTCATCGATATATAAGGCCTAGATATCCCCTCAGGTATAAATGAGTTGGGACATATCGGTTGCGCGTAAAAATATGTGACAGAGAGAGAGCAATACGCTGAACAGTATGCGAGAGAATAGCACGACAATATTCGTCGCAGAATCGCTCACACCGGGAAGTACTTGCGGAACTACTACTAGCGGCTATCCTTATTCGTTTTGAAGTGGTCATTTTCGCGCGCGATAGGCCTATCTATGCCCTTATACACTCGATGATTCATGTTGACATTGAATAATACCGGCGATATGGTCCTCCTTGGCGTACGCCACTGCGAAGGTAGAAAACATGCTCCGTACGTAATTAGGCTCTTCATACCGCAAGTCAAGAGTGTTCACGGCCTAACGGCTGAAACGATGTATATTTTGGCGAAGTTGCCTATTTGTGTTCTATACATACATAATATGTATATAGATATAGATCCTTCTAATAGGTCTGTTGATCTTAGCCTGCAGAGTATACTGTACTTTCACTTCGTTTAATGACCAAATTATGTTTTTGCGACCACCCGTCTAGAGGTTAGGTCAGGTCGTCTTGTAGGTACACATCGCACACAAAGAAAAGGGCGCCGAAGACTGCTCGAGAACCATCAGCAATAATTAATCTTACTACCTATAGGTCGACAAAGTCGGTAAAACCATGATCGCGAAAGAACATTTCTTGCTTCTCTCCTCGCACCTAGTGCTGGCTGGCAGAGACATCGAATTGGCAACGTTGACTGATAACTTTGTTTTCAAGATATAAAATTAATGTATTTGCCAAATCCAAAATAGCTTCTAACCCACTCATTGGAAATACTGTCGGAGAACATCGTTGAAAAGACAAAATCTATCAGATTAGACCATAAGAAAAATACTTCATAGACATCTTTATAAAGAAAGAAAAACAACTGTGTTTTAATTTTAGTTCTCATTATTTTTCCTCATTCATGGACCTCATTCATGGTCCTTAAGACCTATTTAGAATTTTATAATTTAGCTAAACCTAACACCGCACGAAATGTGTTCAAATTTATTCGGACGTATATAAGATCGATAGGTAGTTTTGGTGCAGGAAGGCGAAAATCGTTCGTTACATATTGCTTTGTCTCTTTCGGTTGAACTAACTTCCAGTTTAAGTTCAGGCAGAAACGCAATCGGGCCTAATATTGTAGATTTTAGGCGCTAGGTAAAGGACGGTTCTTAGTCCGAATGCTGTTTTCCGTTTCGAATAAAATTGAAAGGGTGCAGAAAACATTTTATATTTGTATAAGAAGGGCCCTCGATAAAAATACTGTAAAAGTGAAAAACTGCTGCCTACGGCCTACCGCAGATCATACGACTGAACACAGATAGTTAAACCATTGTATTTCCGCATGTCCCCCTTCAACCCTCCAAAGGCCACTTACGACACGCTATTGCGCATCTGTTCATATTAGAAATAGGGTTCCTAGCCGCAACAGTTTTTTAATCCATGCATGTGATTGATATCTCATAGCAAAATTATCTATTCATAGTTTTATGCGGAACGTTTAACGCGATTATCAATTCGATACTCATCTTCTATTGTTAATGTTTGTTGTTAATGTGCTGCCGTTAATGTTTGGTTGTAGATATTATGTATGTATGTTTTTTCACAAAAGCAATAATTTCACGAAAGCAAAAATAGTTATGTAACGCACGCTACATACATTACCATGATACGAGGAATAAATTCCTCTACGTTCAGGCATCTCTCTCATCAACTGCAGAATTCCAGCGTACTACTCCCTACATAAGCCTCTTTTTTATAATAAACTAGATGACCCGTTGAACTTCGTACCACCTAAAATGAATTTGATTGTAACTCTTCATAAGCGTTTATTAATCCTAATCAACCTTCCAAATCTAATTAATTGAAATCTATAATATGGCCGAATCATGTACGGTTTGAGTTTCGTTTGGTGATTAAAAGAAAGTCGTTTGTAATTAAAACAAATTCAATGTATTTAATTTACATGATGAAATATAAATGCTTTTTCGACTTTTCCGACTTCTTCGACTTTTTCGGATTATTCGACTTTTCCGACTTTTTCTACTTTTTTGATTTTTTCGACTTTTCCAACTTTTTTGACTTTTTTGACTCTGACTTTTTAAATTTTACACAATCGCACCGAATGAATAACAGTTATGGATGGCGCAGCTGTCAAACAATAGGATCGCCGCGAACGCCTTCTATTGAAAGTGGCCAATATTCCCAAAATGACCAATTTCGATTTTTTCGCGTTTTCAGTTGTTTCTTTGAGTTTTTCCTAAATATTTTTTTTTGTAAACCACCCCTTAATTAGGCCAAAAAAAATAATTCAAATCGGTCTAGTCATTTCCGAGATCCTGCGAAACTAACGCACGGCGATTCATTTTTATACATATACTAGATGACCCGGTGAACTTCGTACCACCTAAAATTTATTTGATTGTAACTCTTCATAAGCGTTTATTAATCCTAATGAACCTTCCAAATCTAATTCATTGAAATCTATAATATGGCCGAATCTTGTACGGCTTGAGTTTCGTTTGGTGATTAAATGAAAGTCGTTTGTGATTGAAATAAATTCAATGTATTTAATTTACATGATAATATATATATGCAGTTCATATTCAACACAAAACATTCTGGTAAAATATGTTTTTCGTTTTGTTTTTCGGCGCGTAAAGGAACAGAAATGATGGCTTTCCGACCGATGGCTTGGCGAACACGGAACATACAGTTGTCCATGCGCGAAATACGGAAATTCCAAGTTAATTCCGCAAACTTCCAACACGCGTGATTTGTCATCGTAAAGGCCAGACGCATGGGGAATCTAAATTCGCTTTCCAGAATTACCAAGTGTACAACTGTAGATTGTCTTTCGTATGTCACAAAGGAAAAGATGCACCAAATCGCCTCGTTGCTGCTGACATAGCGACACGTCTGATGCTGAGATACACCTCGTTTGAATTCCTCACAGTGAAAACAACCATATCGCTTTATTTTACGTATTTGCATATGTAATTTATCGAGTTGATGAAGTTGAAGTATTCCACATAGATTTGCGCTTTAAAAGCATTGGACAATAAGGCACAATCCAACGATTGACCACATCTTGCCCTTTTACCTTCACAACTGCAGATCGCCCATTGTCCGCAACTGATCGGCGATGATACAATGGGTATCCATCATTGCTTGTGATGGTGTTAGCAATCAGGTCTCTCGGGTAACGCCTGGAACAGTTACTATCGTTCATACAGGGCGAGATGTTGTTATAAACATCGCGAAGTCCAAAGATCATATTCTTAGGCACCACTGCAAGCAATTTCGGATTAACAGCTTCATCTTGTATTTCGGCCGAAATGATGGAATCATCTCACATCAGTGCGGTTTGCTCTTGAAGTAACTTGCCGCACATTTGACTGACTTCGTCGACCTATGTTATCTCTTCTTCTCGACATTGTAATGGACACTGTAAAACGACACGGATTTTTTTTCACGCTCACTGAAATCGATCGAAATTTCCATGAGGTCTTTACAGTATTGAAATCCTTAATCTAAGTCCAAACTCGTGGTTATGTCATTAAAAAAAACGGTTGTGCCACCCCAAGACTTTCCTGTCAAGTAGACAGGAACGTAATTCATCTGAATATTAATATCATAAATCCTACAACAACAACCCCCCCCATCACCCCCAACCTAGCGACACCTTTTAAAACTCGAAAATGGACTTTGACTTCGACTTCGACTTTTCGACTTTTCCGACTTTTTCTACCATTCCACTTTTTATTTTTTCGACTTTTTCGACTTTTTCAGCTTTTTTGACTTTTTCGACTTTTTCTACTTTTCCGACATTTTCGACCTTTTCGACTTTTTCGACTTTTTCGACTTTTTTAACTTTTACGACTTCTCCGACATTTACTTCTTTTTCTGACTTTTTCGACTTTTCGACTTTTTGAAATTTTACACAATCGCACGGATTGAATAACAGTTATGGATGGCGCAGCTGTCAACCAATAGGATCACCGCGAACGCCATCTATTGAAAGGGGCTTATTTCCCAAAAAGACCAATTTCGATTTTTTCGATTTTCAGTTGTTTCTTTTAATTTTTCCTAAATATTTTTTTTGTAAACCACCCCTGAATCAAGGCAAACAAAACAAAAAAATAATCATTCTAATCGGTCGAGTCATTTTCGAGATCTTGCGAGACTAACGCACGGCGATTCATTTTTATATATAAGATATAAGAAGATAGATAGAATAAAACATTATTGAAAAAAGACCGTAGGTGGTATACATGAAACTGCTGAAAGGACACGCGAAAATAAGTGTAAAGGACAGTAAGCGAAAAAATCAGGTCATGGAAGGAATTAAAAGTAGGTACCACTTGTATAACATGCCTTGAACACAACCGGTATGACGGCGACGTTTAGCCCCTCATATTTGTTCTTCGGAGGAGAAGTCTTAATCGATGGACGATTCCATGCTTACGGTGAAAACAGATTAAGTATAGCGTGGGTGGTACGGTATAGCTACGACCATATTTCATATCAAAGAAAGCGTATTTTTTCTCAAGAAAATTAGCCCCTAGAGATCTTTGTAATGCAAAGTTGCAGGTAATAAACAAAATGTTAACAAAAATAACCGAGGTATTTTTTTTTATAAGTGCAGCAGCCATGTCATGGTGAAACGTAGAACAGGCTATCATAATTTAATGCGTATACAAAATTTCGTGTCTGTACTGTTGACCGTTGAGGAGTTCCCTCGTTGGAAGCCAACCCTGAGTGCCGCAGGCCTGTCTTGATCAGGCTGTCATAATTGAATGCATATACAAAATTTCGTGACTGTGCTGTTGACCGCTGAGGAGTTCCCTCGTCGGGAGCTAATCCTGGGTATAGAATCAGGGCATGCTTCCTATATAAAATGCATTATCATCGGAGCTGAACCAACATGTAAATTTTCAACTTCATATGTTAATATTTGAGGAGTTCCTTCAATTCCTCATGGATCACATCATCAGAACAAAATTTTGATAAAGATGTGACGAATCTGGAAGTACATCCTTTTAAATAAAAAGAATTTTCCAAAGCAATTCATAAATGACGGATTTCTGAGGTCCCAAACATTTAAAGAAAAATACGATCGAATTTATAACCTCCTCCTTTTTTTTAAGTCGGTTAAAAATAAATCCGCTGTGGTCTACGATCTATAGGACCTGACAGGAAAACGAAAAGAACTTTATCATTTGAAGGGCATGTTCACAGCAGACACAGATGTTAAAATTTCAAATCCACACCATAGCAAAGATGAGGAAGAAATCAAGAATCACACTCATGAAAGCAAAAATGAGAAATATTGTAGAACGGACTAACACGGTTATCATAGCATATTGCAAAGGATAAATAGGTCAATAATTTATCAAAAGAAATACAAACAAAATCAAATAATATAAAATGTGTGCATAAGGTAAACTTAGTAGGTAATATAAATCCACAACATGACAACTCTACAGTTGTGGTAGAAAATTCCCACGCCCACACAATTTCTAACCTCTGCCTTAGAGCCGTCTGAAAATATGATGTCCAAGCCAGGGGACCGGTACAATATAAGGTCAGAAAATACTACATTGTTTAGGGTGGGGACTGCCCTACTGGTTTTTTCATCAATACTGTTTGAGGGATGATGTACGAAGTAGTAAGTCTGTCGGAGAAGGGAAGGTGAAAGTAATGGAATGCCGTTTGTTCCAGGTTGACAGGAACACTGCGACGGCGCAATCGGTCATGTTTATTGTGTCGTGATTGCTGGCGTTGTGTATGTTGTGCACGAAATTGTTGCATTCTAAATGTATTCGCTTGTCGTTCATTTTCAGTCGCTCTCAAACATAATTCGGACAATGCCAATACGACTATTTTCATTATCCGTCGCTCGCTGGTCATCAGTGCGCCTTGCACGTGAAGTAAGATCGCCGCGCATTTGACTGACTTCGACGACCTATGTTACCTATTCTCCTCGGCATTATAATGAACACTGTAAAAAGACACGGAATTGTTTTCAGTCACTCAAATCTGTCGAACATTCCTTGAGAACTTAACAATATTGAAATCCTCAGACTAAGGCCAAATTTGTAGTTATGTATAAGCCTGCAAAGTCTATTTACCTTTATATAATGGCTGATCAAAGCGATTTTTTGCAAAATGCAATTAAATTCGCTTGAAACAAATCTATTCTCCAATCCCACTACCTTTTTTAAAAGAAAAAACGACGTTAAATGTAATAACAATTTCACACAGTAGCGCGGAATGAATTATGAATTGCGTAGCTGTCAAACAATAGAATCTATTGTTAGAAAATATAGAGAGCGCCATCTATTGACAGAAATACGAAGTGGCCATCCCTAGAAGTACTAATTTCGATTTTTTCGATTTTTTAGCTGTTCCTTTGGGTTTTTTCTAAATATTTTTTTTTTGTAAACCACCCCTGAATCGAGCCAAACAAAATAAAAGAAATATAATTCAAATCGGTCGTGTCATTTCCGAGATCCTGCGAGACTAACGCACGGCGATTCATTTTTATATATAAGAAGATATAAGATTACCAGACAACTTAAAAAATATTCAAAATTTAACAGATTCAGGAAAGAAACGAAGAAATATTTAATTTAGAAATGCTAATATGACCTTAATGAATTTTATTATATTTAATAGAATATATTTTCTGTAAGAGTTTCAAAATCTATTGATATTAGTCTCATTTGTGATTTGTATATTTATTCTTAACTAGCAGCGCCCAGCGGTTTCACCCGCGTGGTGATGGAAAATTGTGATAATGATGATAGAAAACCATATATCTTTATAAATTATAGCCTATGTGTTATTCTGATTCTATGTGCTTTCATCAAAATCCATTTAGTAGTTTTTGCGTGAAAGAGTAACAAACATCCAAACATACATACAAACTTTCGCGTTTATAATATTAGTAGAATTCAAAAATTTATTTTCTGACTCTTATTGCTTTACTTTTATTTTGATTACTCATACTGAACTTAATAATTTAAATTTTAATATGTTTAGATTATTTTTCTTTTTATTATTATTTATTTTTAATTCTGATTTTCATATTTTTTAATAATTGTATTCATGTTGTTTTTTAATGTCTTATTCTTAGTTAACGTGGTTTCTCACTCTAGAACTTTCTTTGAATGCATTCTATTTTTCTAGTTTTTTTATATTTTTGTTACTAAATTACTGATTTTGAGTTTTTCTACGTTTTTTTGCCAATTTGAATGCAGTAATGGAAAACATAAGTATCTTAACTTGATATTTAGGTCATTTATTAATAACTTTATTAGTCTACTAGTTTGAAAATAAAAAAAAATAAAGTACTGGGTAGAAAATAAAAATTGCGAATTGCAATTTTTATAAATGATTGTTGGTTTTAATTTTTAAAAAATCTATTTAATCTAAGAGAAGAAAACAAAAAAGTTTTAATATCGAATGCCAATAAATTATGGTGCTTTTTAAAGTAGCCAATGGGCCCCAATGCGTTTCTTCGTCAATTAAAATCGGAAATAGTTCATGCGAGCTACACAGGCCAAAACGTTAAAGCTGAATATGAAATGAATAGTTGCCACTCTCCCAGCATAAAACTACCAATCGAAAATAAGGTGGCATTATCTATGACCGGACGATATATTTTTAAACTAATTTTGATGGTTTTATGTTTGGCAGGTAATTTTTGTGCGGGGAAAAGATACAATCGTTTATTTTATATTCTGCTCTAACGCAATGTTTTGTCTCGATCGCATGAAATCTTTTTCGATATTAATTCACGAAGTTCACGAAGCCACGAAGATGCATTGTATGTCGCTTCATTAAGACGAAATTTGGCAAAGTATATGATACTGTGTACCAACCAGATTATTTAAATATACTTGTTTTGACCCTGGTACACCATTTCTATTTTTAAACGATTGCCCAACAAAAAAGGAATGTTATGTATCCAGGGTACATCTATGTATGTTTTTCGTTTTTTTATTCTATTGTAACTTCTAAACGCTTGGACCGATTTATACGTGTGTGGTATTTATTGTTGGAATCGTTATGTCATTGCGAGCGTCATAGGGTATATTAACTGTCTAAATATCAATTAAGTAGTTGTCTAAATGTCCAAATGACGATAAATTAACATAAATATATCGTGTTTAGTGTTAAATGAAAGGTCTGATTATGGAAATATACATCTATCTATATGGATAAATACATAAACCACAAATATTTCATAAAAAAGGCATAATAAAGTTAATTATAAATACAATTGTTTACTATCTTTAACGGCAGAGGTGGTTATTATTCTTTTTAAAATATTTACTGGTTTCCTTTAAAATGCTGACCCTTTTCATACTAATAAGCTTTTATTTCTTATTTGAAAAAAAAAAACATATTTAAAACCTGTGATGTCCTTTGACAGATGCTTGTTTCTGTTTATGAGTTGTTTCTATTTTGACGACCCCATTATCACAATTCGCGATCTGAATACTTACGGTTACTTACCGCTGACCTAAATAATATCGATCAAACGCACAAAAAAACTCCCCTCAAAATAAAAATAAATTCTAATACTGAAGTAGTGATTAATCAAAAGAACAATGCTTGTTTTTTACGTTCATAGGAGTGGGTATAATGTATATGTGCTATTGCGATGAAACTGTAGGGGGTGTGTCTTGTTTATCGCGCAAGGGCATTTGCTGGGGAAAGATATTATTATAGTTTGGAAGGGGAAGAGAAAGGGAAGGGACATTTGGTCGTCAACATTAACGAGTTCATTGTATTGGATTTAATAGTATAGTCTCTATGACAACCTGAAAAAACGATACGTATTTCATGATAATTTAATTTAATTTATTTATTTATCTATCGCTTATTTTACATTAATTTACCCATAATTAGTTACTCGTACATAACTGTACAGATTTTAGAGCCCCAGAAATATGCAAAAGAGCGCGGCTTCGACGGGATTTTAGCATTTCAGTAGACAAAACCTGTATGAGACTACCTACTTGATATTGGACAGTTAAAGTACCCTAAGACACTCGGGATCACAGATTGATTCTAAAAATATTACACTTTCAAATTGGTTGAAGACGAAGAAGAAGTTATGGTGGCACTTTCAAATAAGCTATGGTGGAATAAAGAAACGCAAAACATATATAGATCAACCCTGACAACATTACACTAATTTTTGTTTGGGCGGTCGTGTAAAAAAGGAAGATGCAACTCAAATTTGCGATTGGCGATATTGAATTTGGATTGCAAAAGAGGTAGTTTATTTCGTTTAAATATGTACTTTCCACAATCACGCTCAAAGAGCGATGATTCATAGTTTCAAGCCTTGAGCTTGGCTGAAATTTGTTTATGACACAAGTTTGCTTGAAATAAAATTTTAAAATAGTGTATCACGGACTCGCTTGATAAGAGTAATACCCATACTAATTTGCTACCTAAAAACCTTTTAAAATTTTTCAGAACTAAAATACAATAGCACATTCCGCGCACATTTTCCATTTATGCAATACAACTAGCCTATGATGTCTATCGCTATAAGCGTGTTGCCACAAATTTATTATCAGATGACACCCGGCTTAAACGAAATCGTATCATATGGCACGTTTTTTACGGGTTTACAAACCCCTCTAGCATTTGTCAAGTGTTTATTCGCGGTCACCCCATTACTAAGCCAGCGGTATTCAACCTTCGGCCGCTGTGAAATTTAAAATTGGAATCTTATTCTTCTTAAAGTACCTAATCCTAATCTTATTCTTCTTAAGACCGTAATCGTGCTTTAGTAATCATGAAGGTAATGACTTTACCATATTATTCCGCGCACTGCGAAAAATTGATTATTAAATCTACCCAAAGTCTGGTTATGCAACCTGAAAATTAGGTAGAAAATTAATAATCTAAGATTTATACAGCGCTATAGTAAGTACTACCATTACTTAAATAGGGTATTAGATTGCTCAATGCCGTACTACGTTTAGGCAGCTAGGATTTTACTAATAGAAGAAATGTGTAGATAGCACTCATAGTTCCAAACATTAAATTATCTCCTATCATTTTAAGCAGCCCTATATACGGCGTTCCAAACATGCCAATGCGGTTTAATATCTCAACATAAAATAATAATATAATAAACTAATTTTTAAATCAGAGCCCTAATTATTTCGAAATTTTTACATAAAGATGTCAATTTTAATTTGCCTAACGGTTTCATTCCATAATAATTAGGTTCTTTAATGTTTAAATAGTCTAATAGATGGCATTTTAATCTCTCTGTATTGTTTGTGGGATGTAATCAGGCTATATAAAAATACGATAGATGTCACTAATCATTTTATGTTATTATTGCTTGAGAGCTTGCTTTTTTTTAAACAATCAGTCCTTTATAAACCACCATGCATTGTTAATGTTATTATAGATGGCCAAATAAATTGATATTAGCTTCGCCAGAGAATGCTATCAGAGGCACCTGCATGTCGTCGGCGCAGAAGGGTTGCCACAACATACTATGGCATTGAACAATCTAATATTCTATATTATCAATGGTACTACTTACTAATTACAATGACTTTGTTGATTTCATACGGGTTTTACAGGTTGAAATTGATAGATGCAAGATGTTTGAAACGACTCTGATGTCTGATCCATCCGACTCTGATGACCTTCATACCAAATTTTGTGTATTATTTTCTATTGATCTTACTTGTTTGTGTAGGTTCTATATGACGCTTATAGATGGTTATTTGTACTAATTTGTCTTTTTTATTTTACCCGACTGTATATAGTTCGTACTATTAAGGCCTACCCTATACTACCTTACTTTACTATACCGTCTTGTTGATTTACCAGATGATATTAATCAAAGATTGGAAATCCCTGGCAAAGTCGGTACCCTATTGACCCATTTCATACCATAGATGGCTTTTTGTATACCACTTGTTTCATAGGGTTAACAAAATCAATACATCGAGGGGTGTAACCACAGAGCAATATAATTATATTAATACAAAATTTTTAGTGTCATATATTGTATATGAAATCGAAAGCCGAACTGTTCGAAGATATTTGAAAACTATACGAATTTTCAACGTTCGGTGATTGTACACACAAAAATATCCGAGTAATAACAAACGAAAGAAAGATAAATAAACAACTGATTTTGGAAAAGGATTGGACTTTAAATGCGCTATTTAACCTGGCGTCACGCAGATGTTTATCTAAATTTAGAAGCGAATTCCTTTTCTTCGTACTCTTGCATTTGATTAAAAAAATGATAGAATAGCATAGAATAACTTTATTGTGAAATAAAAATATTACGTAATGAATATTACTCTGGTTTAAAAAAAAAGACATATTATGCACAAATGTCGGACTTATCGCTATAGCGATATCTTACAGTCAACCATTTGAATGTGTAAGTAACTAATAAATAAATAAATATTGAAATTTGGAATTCCAACTCAAACCAAAGATATTCAAGTTCTACCTGACCAGTTAAAAAAAGCAATGACATGGGTAGGGACCTATTATTTTGTTACTTCGATATCTATACAATAAAAATATTTTTCAGATGAAGAAAGATAATTATTATTATAATAGGAGAGTCTATAGTTTATGGCATAGGGCAGTGTTGTGCGCAAGTCGACCTCTATGATCAATTGGTTCAATTTGCGGTGGATACTATTAGATGAAATATTAAAAGCGATTTAATCGCTCGTTTCTAATATGGATGGTTATTAATCAGGTAATAGAATTTACCTGGCGGGTAGCGAAGATCAAATTGTTAAGGGTCATCAATACGCAGTCCTAGTATACACGGACAATATATAAATTTACTAATAACGACGATTTCACTTCACTTTTCATGTACATAACCGGACGTTAGGCGTTTTAAATATTTAAAATCGTCTGAACGAATGCTTTAAAATTATTTTTAAAATTTTAAGTCATGATTATAGGTACATATAAACATTTTAGGATGGGTTACAGAGAAAGGCATCATCGTAGTAAACTTTTCGCTGTCCGGAAAAAATACTTATTTTGAGATGTACGGGTATATAAATAGCCTCCTGAAATATAATTCTTTCAATCTTAGCTCAGGGAATATCGCCTAATAATAAAACACCTAAGAAAAAATAAAACATAAATACTCCAAACGATCTTTCAGCTGTTTCTCGTTGCAATATACATGGGACTAGACAATAAGCCCGTTCAAACCGGTCTTTTTGCTATGTATTAAAGCCGGATTTTGATTTAAGGTTATTAGCTGATCGCAAAAAGAACTGTTTCTGAAGTACGAAAAATCAGCACCCAGGGACAAGGAGTAAGTAAATATCTAATAGGCCTAATAGTCTCTTGCTCCGTACGAATCCGTCCGAGCAGTGGATGAGACTGAACTGACCGAACTACCTACCTCGAGAGGTAGTTAAACCCCGGACGAATAAAAACCGATGTTGCCAATCCTTACTTTTGATTTCGCGCTGTAATACGCTTCATAAAGTTTAGTCGCTTAGTTTATACATCGAAAACACTAATGAATCCAGCAACCCCTGGAAATATTAATAATCCAGGCGCTGCAAATAAAACACAATATATTTATTTTTGTCAACACCCACGCGCTTCATTATGTTGGAAAAAGAACGACGCGTAACCTAGTAAGTTTGTTAATAAATGAGTGTAAAAATCTTATAAATGATAGATGATTACCCTCGTTGTGACAGTCCGCGCATAATTTGATCTTGTTTTTACGATACGCCCTAGGATAATCGAGTCTTACTCTACGAAAGAAAATCCTCACCCTGCTTACTATACCTATATGATGCGGCTGTCTCGCTCCCGCAGCTCGTAAAATGATTGTGTTTATCGTCGGTTACTGACCGTCATTACGGACAAAGGCGTCGTGAAAAGTAATTATATCGAGTAGCCGATCGTATGCATCGGTTGCGCAGCCGATCTAGTTGAAGTAATGGCGGGGACACGGGGTCGCGACGTTTCGCCCATTCATCAATAATATGTAATAATATCATGTAATTAATTCGCGTACCTAGATAGCGAATGCGACGCATTTGCAATGACTATAGCGGAGAGGTTAGAACCAGTGGGCTGCATTGCGTTATTCTCCGTCTCCTTTACGACACCATCGTGCGAAGCACTTTGACTACAATTAAATGGGCTCATAAGTGTACAAAGTAATAGAAATGGCGCAGAAGATTCCTTGAATTGTCGTAATTAAGGAAAACTTGGTATTAAATCTTTAATCTTCTTATCTTTAAGTAAGAAAAATGTTTTTTACTTTTCCGGCAGAAGGAAAGTATTGTGAACGCGCAAATTTGGTTGACGTGGGTGGGGGGGGGGGGGGAAGAGGAGTTTGGAAGGGAATTGGGAGGGGGGAGGTTGACTGTCTGCCGGGACACAACTGATTTAAAAAAATAAATATAATAGAAGTATACGTGTGGTTATAGACATAAGTAAACAGCCATAGTTTTTGATAATATCTATATAATAAATGTAATTTAATTTAATTTACTTGTACGTAAGTTACGTTGTTTAATTTATGTTTTATGTGCATGAATATGTGTGTATATTTGTATGTATATGTGTAAATATGTAATCATTGTATTTGTCTATAAAAAATATAAAACAGGATATGTAGTACTATTTATAATGAACCAGAATAATGAAGTTGTCCATTAAATGTTTATTTATGACATATACCAGTCCTGTAGTCTCATTAAAATATAACTCTTCTGTTTACACGCCACCGCGTCACTATTTAGATGACTGGAGTAAAACAGGACTTAGACAGATGCATATCAATTTTTTTTATTTTTGTCATAAACTCATCCGGAGGTTACCGGAGTTCAAACGGGTTTCGTTTGTGTTGTAAACTGGCGCCCGCGGATCACGGCAGCCACTAATATCCTTCGTTAATTTAGTGCATAAGGCTAGCGCCATACACGCGATCCGGAATCGGAGCCGGATGGGTTATCCTACCGAGGGGCACACGGGCGTTGGTTAAAGGCGACGCCGGAGGTAAACTATAAATGTGCGTGTGTGTGTAAGAGTTGAGTAATGGACAGGAGCTTTGTTAAAGGATTGAAAAGTAACGGAATATATGTTTATTTTTTACCGACAGAAAGTCTCGCAATTCGGCTTCGTACGGTAATTTTACAGGTATGCATAATTATCATGCATTTGTTTTTTTTGTCCTTGCATAATATAATGGTAGAAATTATTTTAGGGCAGACTGTGTACAGTCTACCCAAAAATGGGAATAGTGCAGAAGGCAACGGGAGACCACTGCACTATATATCCCTATGAGTTAGAAATGGAATAGTCAAAAATAGCCATGGCCCTGAGTGCCCGGCGGCCCTTTAATGGGTTCAGGGGTACTAAGAATCCCCGGGTGGAAAACTTGACCGGGATCACCAGTACGGAACAGCTTTTCCGGATGGCGCAAGACCGTCAAAAGTATTCAGAGCTAACGGCCAACCTCCAGCACTTCGAGAAGAAGAAGATGAAGTGTACAGTCTGAAATTAAAATTCCGAGAAAAAAAATCAAAATTCGCAGCGGTTAAGCAACAACAAGATCTTAGAACAACAATTATACATGATCTCAAAAGGGACAAACACATAGTTGCAATGGCTAAAAGAACCGACTATATTCTCAATCTGATAATGAAGGCTTTCTAACATCTGTCAATAGAGGCATATAAATATCTACGGGGCGCATATTAGACCTATTCTTGAGTATGACTATCAGATCTTGAACCCCTACTTATGCACAGATGTAGATGTCCTGGTAAAGATGCAGCGAATGACAAATATAATCCCAACGATGCCTGAAGAGATCGTTCGGAATTACGTGGACGGACCACTCTCAAATAAAGAAGATAAAGAGGGGACCTGATTAAGACATATAAAATTTCCACTAATTATTACGTTTTGCCTGAGCGAATAAATATTTACAAATATTACAAATTCAATGTCCACACAAATCTTCGAGGTCACAGAAAAAAACTCAACCGTGCAAAATTTCAATATAATCCTCTTAAGAACGTTCTGCAAAATAGAGTGGTTGACAGTTAGGATCAACTACCATTTGAAGTGATTATTGCAAGCTCTATCAATCTATTTAAGAAAACAGTCTCGATTTGTACCTAAAAACTTGTTAATATTGTTTGTGAATAGTTTTACAAGATCTGATCAGGTCGTATTAGCAAAGATTCCTGTCCAGAATAAATAATAATATTATTAATGTTCATATACAATTAGGTAGGTATTAATTTTTTAGATAATATTAATTAGAAAAGCTGATCTTTGACGAATTAGAACATGGTGTTCCGTAATGTTGTTTTGTACAAATAAATTTTAAAATAATTGTTCCGGTCCAGTTCGGCCCGGTTTAGGAAAGCTCTCGTGTGACTCCGGCTCAATCGAGTATGAAGAGAGATGATTTGTGACGACGAAGGGTCCATAATTATAGGGTTAACATTTTGGTAGTTATTTCATCGAATCGGTGGCGGGCGCCAGCATTTCATACACATTACCACCTCTTAAAATTTGGAGATTGTAGATCGGCGAGAACTGGTATTCGGCCTTCCGCCGACACCCATGTTATTATCAGGTCCTTACCTATATATTTAATTGCCGTTTTCCACACTGGGCACTTTGTACTGGCATAACTTCGGTTTGAGTGGGAATTCTCAATTAAAATAAAATTATTTCAATGCATTGTTATTCCTTTTACAAAAACAGTAATTTATTTGACATTCCCGCGTTTATGATTGCTCAAATATGTTCGTGTGACTGAAAAAAATTAATGTTGAAAACTCGTACTATTTTGGAATATGAAATCCTGTGCCATTGCCATTACAGCCTCTTGCGGTCTACACTACTAAACATTAAACGCAAATAAGCACTATTAAGAACTACCAACAATGATGGCAAGCTCTATATCAAAACAACGGATCTAAAAGTCATTTATGTATTTGGCCTTTAAACTCTTTAATAACCTTCCAAAGAAAATACGAAATTTAAAACGAATGCTTTAATTTATAAGGGAGACGTAATAACTTGTGACTCTTCTTGGAGACGGAGGATATGGGAGACCTGACTATAAGGGACACATGCTATACTTTACCTGCTACCTTGCTACCTTGAAAAAATATTACAATATCTTTAACATACATACTTCATATGAAATATAATCAACTCTCTAAGATATCTCTATAGTTAGGTATAAACGTACAAATACAGGTAAACGAATTCATATGAAAGCTTCCGAAATAGATTATTTTTTATTAATGAAACATACGAGGTAAACCCCGTAGGAATAACTTGATGATGTTTGATTACTCATTACAATTATTGTCGTTTTACGTATGTGATTATTAGGCATTTATATTTTATTTGGCCGGATTTTGGTTATTAGTATATATAACTATAACTATTATTGATTATTTGTGACATTAGATAGTATATAACTATTATTGATTATTTGTGACATTAGTTTCAGGCATATTGCCTTCTTAGTTTTTCAATATTGCCTTCATATAAGGCACATTGCGTTCTTATATGCCTTCAATAAGGCAAATTGCCTATATATTCTTATATGCCTTCAATAAGACTATTGACTGTTGACTATAGAGCCCTGGTCAATTGCCCTTAGCCACTGTTTTAGCGCGACACACACTAGCAAACGAAGACTCTTCATCACCCTCATTTTCAGCCAGATCTTGCTCAACGCACTTCTCCTTAATTCGGATTTTGGATAACTTTTTAAAGCAACTTTCATGTATCATGTATCAAGTCATTTGCAGTGCAGATGGCCTGAATATGGAACGCTGTACCTCTGCCCCTGAAACAACTTAAAAACCTCAACCCCCCAACTAACCGGCTTCTTGTTTGTCTATATCCCATTCCTACCTCCGATATTGATTTGTTAAATGATATTAATTTCAGTTTTTTAAGCTATTGCATAGCTTTTATCGCGGGCCTAAGCTAGCGCGGCGACCGAATAAGGAAATTTCTTAACCAAAATTAATGATTTTAAACTGATAATTACGTCTAAACGAGTACTGCTTACGATTCGAAAAAAATATATGTTAAACAAGAACATTTTCCTAATATTCTTAGATTTGAATATTTAAGATTTTGTTTATATTACATAGTGTAATTAATTTGTGAAATTAGGTCTAACCGAACACAAAAACGACTACTACGCAAATACTATCTGGCGTATTATTATGAAACCTGCATCATTTTAAAGATAATTTTATTATCTATCTTTTTATCTACGATTTTTTCGAATAATTTGTTTTTTTGCTTTATCGAATAAAAAATTCGTGCGCGGCGCTCTATCGGAAGACGTTTAAATTATTCCGAATCATTTGCTACCGCAGCCGCAAATGATTCGAAATAATTTCAACGTTTTCCGATAGAGCGCAGTTATCTGATATCAGAAAAAATGAAATAAATAAAATAAATAAATAATTATAATTGCATAAGTTGTTAAAAATGCTATGCAATAGCTTTACCGCGGCAGTCCCCGAGTGCCACACGTATTTTTTTTTCTCTATTGTGTTGATTATGTAAATGTACTCATTTATTATTCTATATTGTATTAATTATATATTGTATTAATTTGCCAACATAAACATTTAGTCACAATAACCCTGACGGTATGCTCGTGGGATATTGCCACTTAGCAATAGGTCAACCATGTTGTACTCTATTTTGTGTGATATAAAGTTTTTCGAACAAATCAAACAAATAAACTGTTTATAATAGTTTTCAATTGATAATATAATATATATATATATATATATATATATATATATATATATATATATATATATATATATATATATATATATATATATATATATATATATATATATATATATATATATATATATATATATATATATATATATATATATATATATATATATATATATATATATATATATATATATATATATATATATATATATATATATATATATATATATATTAATATTTGATTGTAAATGTGTAAATTATTATTTTTTCAAATTGAAATTATGTTTATCACTAAATAAATGAAATGATAAAATAATGAAAGGGCACTTATCTGGTCTGTGGTGACCAGGAGTGACTCCACGCCTTTTTCGTTTTCTCTTCTTTCAGTATTTGCGGTTTCCTACTGTGGTATTCTAACCTTTCTACTTTATCCTACAGCGGCAACACAACAATGCGAAAGACGAGAATGAATGCTGGAAAATAATAGGCGATTAGTGTTTCTTAAATATTAATGATTTTTATAAAATGTATATCAATATTTCGGCTCAGCCGTCGTCAAGATATATGACATTTCTGAAATCGAACAATTCGTTGAAAATTTAAATTCAAGGAATCGAACAAAGAGAAATGGATTAATAATATTTTACACGATTTAGTTAAGGTACCATAACCAACCGTGCAAAACGTTATTTTAAAATGAATGATTATAAATTAAAAGAAAAAGCATTTGATGATTATGATAATATGATAATATGATAAACCTTATTAATTTTGCCTATTGAGACCGGAACCTTTGCAAGCGCCTAAAATATAAATATAAGCTAATTCCCAAGATTTGACGTCCCTTTCTGTTGCATTATCCCCAAGGCATTTTATTATTTTAACTTTAAAACATTGATCAAAAGATAAATTATGCGCCCTGGCATGCAAAGATATTGGGAGTTGGCTTTCATTTCCTACACTAGCCCTATGATTATTTAGTCTAATATTAAGTGGTGTTGTTGTTTCACCGATATAAAAGGCATCACAAGTCCTGCACAGAAGTTGATATACTATATTTTTTGAAATACAACTGCAATGAAAGGGAACCCTGTAACTATTAGTAGTATTTGGACTGGTAAAAAAAGGACTTAGATCTAACAGAGGACAAGTTTTACAACGTGGACGACCACAAGGTTGAAGCCCAAAAGTATTATTACCAATAGAGAAATTTTGATTATTTTTTGTTTTGTTTAATATTGATCTAATATTAGGTGGTCTGCGGAAAGATAAAATTGGCGGTGAATCTAAGAGATCCTTAGTGGATGCATCATTAGAAATGATGGGGAATAAATCAGATAATATATCTCGTAGTTTCTCAGCACCAGGAAAATAAGTGGTGCTAAGAAAGATTTTATTATTATTATTATTTTTATTTGAAGAAATTTTAGGTTTTGGTATATATTTTACTTCAGAGTTTAGAATATGTTTATCCAATAGAGGAGCAGGGTATTTTCTTTCAAGAAGAGATTGCTTTAGATTATTGAGATATTTATCTAAATTTTCTTTGTTGTTAACTAAACGGTGTCCGCGAATGGACATTGAATAGGGAATGGATCTCTTGGTGTGAAATGGATGACAGCTATCAAAGTGTAAATACTGTTCTTTATTTGTAGGTTTTATATGAATCGCGGTTTTAATTTTACATTCGGAAATTGTTAAATCAACATCTAAGAAAGTAATTTGTGATTTAGAAATGGTATGAGTGAAATTCAAAGGGCCAAAATTATTTAGGTCGTCAAGAAAGGTTGTCAGAGTAGTTTGTCCGTGTGGCCAAATCATTACTATGTCGTCAATAAATCTATACCATAATATGGGTTTTAAATTTTGCGTTTGAAGAAAATTTTGCTCGAATAATCCCATGAAAAGGTTGGCATACGAAGGTGCCATTCGCGTGCCCATAGCAGTCCCTTTAATTTGAAGATAAAATTCATCTTCAAAGGAGAAAGCATTACACGTTAAGACAAACTCGGCTAATTTGCAAAGAAAATCCGTAGAAGGTATTTGAGGATGAGGTCTCTCATCAAGAAAATAAGAAATGGCTTCCAATCCTAAATTATGAGGAATATTGGTATACAGGGATATGGCGTCAATAGTAACAAATAATAGGTCGTCTGACTTTGGAATTACAGTATTCTTTAAAATATCAATAAAATGATAGCTGTCTTTGATATGAGAATTTAGATTTTTCACAAAAGGTTGTAAAAAATAATCTACAAAAGCCGAAATTCTTTCTGTCGGAGAGTTAAAGCTTGCGACTATTGGTCGTCCAGGATTATTAGGCTTGTGAATTTTAGGTAATAGGTAAAAATTTGGAGTTCTGATAGGATCAGGAATTAAAGTTTTAACATCTTCGTCTGATAATTTTTCATTTGATTTATTTTGTTCAATATATTTTTTTATTTTCACTGCAAAATTTTTGTTTGGATCTCTAGATAGTTTTTTATAGAAAGTTTCATCTCTAAGTTGTCTCAAGCCTTCAGTAACATAGTCAGTTTTGTTAAGTATGACAGTAGTGGAACCTGTATCAGCCGGCAAAATGACGATGCTGGTATCCTTGCTAAGACTCTCAAGAGCTGCACGTTCATCTACTGACAAGTTTGATGTTGGCTTGAGGCTATTTAGAAAAGATGGCTGTGTTACTTTGTTTAATAAAATAGTAATAAAATTTTCTACCGGATGATTTTTTGGTAATGGAGGGGGTTCTTTATTGGAGTGTGGACGAAATTGAGCTAGTGCATTGTGTAATTTAATATTATTATTGTTATTCTTTTGATTTGAATGCCAAAATTCGCGCCATCTTAAATTACGACAAAATTTAACAACATCATTACCAAAACTAAAATGGTTCACATTTTGAGTCGGTGTGAAATTTAGACCTTTAGCTAATACTAAATATTCATTGTAGTTAATTACTTTGGATGACAAGTTTTTAACAGCATTTTTTTCTCTAGGAGATGGACCTTGTATATTATTAGAATATGATACTGATGGTGTTATACTGTTATTAATTTGGTTTACTAATGTGGCACGTATTGGTACGGAATCTGATACTAATGGAAATATATTGTTAGTAATTTGGTTTACTGATAGGGTGTGCATTGGAGAGAAAAGAGTACCTTGGTGAACTGCTGGGATAACATTTCGAAGTGAATTTGAATTCCTTGTTTTGTTAACATTGGAATGACTGTAATTTGAAATGGAAACTGGATTCAAAATGTTTCGTGTATTGTTACTTGGGATAATGCAAATTTTCTGAAAGTTCTTTAGTAAATTAAGGAACTTTTTATCGTGTTTTAATCTAATATTTCGTAAATCTGTTACAGAATTGTTAACTATTTTATGAGCTTCTTGAAATAAGAAAGGAGAATGTGTTGTTATCATGTTAACATAAAAACACAGTGAGTTTAAATGTTTATCAACTAAAATTTGATATTCATTTCGCAAAACAGACGTAATTTCCATTGAATACCTTAAACGGATTGCGGTGAAATCATATTGAATTTCTGTACTAATTGCTGCGAAAGGAAATTTTGGTAATAACCCTTTAGGGCAAATGTTGTTTTCTAAACATTTAGAAAGAAATTCAACGTGTCCCGTGAATTTAGCTGTCTTAAGTGAATGGTAATTTATTTGGTTTAACCAATGAGTGTACATAATGGATGTGATTGCAACATAATTAAAATTAGGTAATATTTTAATATTTGATTGTAAATGTGTAAATTATTATTTTTTCAAATTGAAATTATGTTTATCACTAAATAAATGAAATGATAAAATAATGAAAGGGCACTTATCTGGTCTGTGGTGACCAGGAGTGACTCCACGCCTTCTTCTTCTCCTCCCTCAGTGTTTGCTGGTGCTTCCTGCTGTGGCACTAGAATCCGATTAAAATGGCCTCACACAGCGGCAACACAACAATGCGAGACGAGAATGAATGCTGGAAAATAATAGGCGATTAGTGTTTCTTAAATATTAATGATTGTTATAAAATGTATATCAATATTTCGGCTCAGCCGTCGTCAAGATATGTGACATTTCTGAAATCGAACAATTCGTTGAAAATTTAAATTCAAGGAATCGAACAAAAAGAAATGGATTAATAATATTTTACACGATTTAGTTAAGGTACCATAACCAACCGTGCAAAACGTTATTTTAATATGAATGATTATAAATTAAAAGAAAAAGCATTTGATGATTATGATAATATGATAAACCTTATTAATTTTGCCTATTGAGACCGGAACCTTTGCAAGCGCCTAAAATATAAATATAAGCCAATTCCCAAGATTTGACGTCCCTTTCTTTTGCATTATCCCCAAGGCATTTTATTATTTTAACTTTAAAACATTGATCAAAAGATAAATTATGCGCCCTGGCATGCAAAGATATTGGGAGTTGGCTTTCATTTCCTACACTAGCCCTATGATTATTTAGTCTAATATTAAGTGGTGTTGTTGTTTCACCGATATAAAAGGCATCACAAGTCCTGCACAGATGTTGATATACTATATTTTTTGAAATACAACTGCAATGAAAGGGAACCCTGTAACTATTAGTAGTATTTGGACTGGTAAAAAAAGGACTTAGATCTAACAGAGGACAAGTTTTACAACGTGGACGACCACAAGGTTGAAGCCCAAAAGTATTATTACCAATAGAGAAATTTTGATTATTTTTTGTTTTGTTTAATATTGATCTAATATTAGGTGGTTTGCGGAAAGATAAAATTGGCGGTGAATCTAAGAGATCCTTAGTCGATGCATCATTAGAAATGATGGGGAATAAATCAGATAATATATCTCGCAGTTTCTCAGCACCAGGAAAATAAGTGGTGCTAAGAAAGATTTTATTATTATTATTATTTTTATTTGAAGAAATTTTAGGTTTTGGTATATATTTTATTTCAGAGTTTAGAATATGTTTATCCAATAGAGGAGCAGGGTATTTTCTTTCAAGAAGAGATTGCTTTAGATTATTGAGATATTTATCTAAATTTTCTTTGTTGTTAACTAAACGGTATCCGCGAATGGACATTGAATAGGGAATGGATCTCTTGGTGTGAAATGGATGACAGCTTTCAAAGTGTAAATACTGTTCTTTATTTGTAGGTTTTATATGAATCGCGGTTTTAATTTTACCTTCGGAAATTGTTAAATCAACATCTAAGAAAGTAATTTGTGATTTAGAAATGGTATGAGTGAAATTCAAAGGGCCAAAATTATTTAGGTCGTCAAGAAAGGTTATTAGAGTAGTTTGTCCGTGTGGCCAAATCATTACTATGTCGTCAATAAATCTATACCATAATATGGGTTTTAAATTTTGCGTTTGAAGAAAATTTTGCTCGAATAATCCCATGAAAAGGTTGGCATACGAAGGTGCCATTCGCGTGCCCATAGCAGTCCCTTTAATTTGAAGATAAAATTCATCTTCAAAGGAGAAAGCATTACACGTTAAGACAAACTCGGCTAATTTGCAAAGAAAATCCGTAGAAGGTATTTGAGGATGAGGTCTCTCATCAAGAAAATAAGAAATGGCTTCCAATCCTAAATTATGAGGAATATTGGTATACAGGGATATGGCGTCAATAGTAACAAATAATAGGTCGTCTGACTTTGGAATTACAGTATTCTTTAAAATATCAATAAAATGATAGCTGTCTTTGATATGAGAATTTAGATTTTTCACAAAAGGTTGTAAAAAATAATCTACAAAAGCCGAAATTCTTTCTGTCGGAGAGTTAAAACTTGCGACTATTGGTCGTCCAGGATTATTAGGCTTGTGAATTTTAGGTAATAGGTAAAAATTTGGAGTTCTGATAGGATCAGGAATTAAAGTTTTAACATTTTCGTCTGATAATTTTTCATTTGATTTATTTTGTTCAATATATTTTTTTATTTTCACTGCAAAATTTTTGTTTGGATCTCTAGATAGTTTTTTATAGAAACTTTCATCTCTAAGTTGTTCTACGGATTTTCTTTGCAAATTAGCCGAGTTTGTCTTAACGTGTAATGCTTTCTCCTTTGAAGATGAATTTTATCTTCAAATTAAAGGGACTGCTATGGGCACGCGAATGGCACCTTCGTATGCCAACCTTTTCATGGGATTATTCGAGCAAAATTTTCTTCAAACGCAAAATTTAAAACCCATATTATGGTATAGATTTATTGACGACATAGTAATGATTTGGCCACACGGACAAACTACTCTAACAACCTTTCTTGACGACCTAAATAATTTTGGCCCTTTGAATTTCACTCATACCATTTCTAAATCACAAATTACTTTCTTAGATGTTGATTTAACAATTTCCGAAGGTAAAATTAAAACCGCGATTCATATAAAACCTACAAATAAAGAACAGTATTTACAC
>OX155980.1:60564829-60790369 GCA_944548615.1 Micropterix aruncella | reverse complement strand
ATATATATATATTATATATATATATATATATATATATATATATATATATATATATATTATATATATATATATATATATATATTATATATATATATACATATATACATATATATATATATATATATATATATATATATATATATATATATATATATATAGTCTAAAGTTCCCTTGTTAACTTTAGACTATGGAACTGTCTCGAAGTTTGAGTACGTTTCATGAAAGTTAGTGATGATGTCTGTACGACTGTAGGCACTTCTAAGTAGGGGTACTGCCCTATACGTCACATCGCGTAATCAAAAAAAAGGTATGATTACAAATGTTTTAAATGCAATAAGACCCCTAAAACATGCTAATTAATTTTTGGCCGATTTTTTGTGAAAAAGTGGTATGTTTCGAAAGGTTTGTAATTTATTAAAGTATTAGTCAACTCTTAGACTCTGAGATTAATGACAGATTAATTTTTATATTTTATCTCTATTTTCTTACAGGAAAAAGTCTTATAGGTATTTTTAGGGAATTTCGCCCGTGGATTTGTCGCTACAAAGAATATACTGCTCTATAAATTTTTATTTATAATGTATTTTGCGTTTTTGCCTCTCTGTCCCATATGTACTTCTAGCTAATGGCGCCAATATCGAATCAGAAATACTTCGATTTATGCGTGTTTTGGCACAGGCAATTGTAGCGCGCTACATGTGACAAAGCCAATTTTAAAATCAGAAATAATAATAGTATCAAATGTAGCTTTGAAAACCGACCACAAAAAAGCGCCCTTTGTAATTGGAGCCACGGGCACTAGGCAATTGATTGTCCGGAACGTATGGAAACAAAACAGGTTGATATTGTACTCGGTTCAATATACACTGCAAGACGACTACGACGATAAGGTATAGCCTTATAGAGGCGCAAATAATCGAAGTTATAATAGAATCAAATTGGTCATAATTTAGGTCTGTATTGCACTAGGCAGCCAGGCTGCGATACCGGTGCCGCTGCTCGTCATTGGACATTAATTGCTATGGGGCATTGTGTCATACCGAGCCTATTACACTGGACAGCCTGGTGGCGCAGCCAGTCCCGCTCCGCCACTGCTAGGGTTAGCCACCTCGCGGCAGTTACTGTGAACTAATGATGAGAGGACATGTCGGACGAGAAGTTTACAAATATGCTCCTCCTTGTACTTTTAATGAAAAGGAGAAGGCGAAACGAGAGAAAGATCCGTGCACACCCTATACTATCGTTAAGGGAATCTAAAGGGTTGTACCATACTCGTTTTGATGAGATGTGTTCGGACGAAATCAAGTTTTTTAATTTTTTATTTAAGACAAGATGACCCGGTGAACTTCGTACCACCTAAAATTGATTTGAGTGTAACTCTTCATACGCGTTTATTAATCCTAATCAACCTTCAAAATCCAATTTATTGAAATCTATAATATGGCCAAATCATGTACGGTTTGAGTTTCGTTTGGTGTTTAAATGCAAGTCGTTTGTAGTTAAAATAAATTCAATGTATTTAATTTACATGATGAATGCACGTATTTAATTTACGATATAAATGTACTTCACATTCAACACAAAACATTCTGGTAAACTATGTTTTTCGTTTTGTTTTCCGGCGCGTAAATAAAAAAAATAATGGCTTTTTCGACCGATGGCTTGGCGAACACGGGACATACAGTTTTTCATGCGCGAAATAAGGAAATTCCAAGTTAATTCCACAAACTTCCAACACGCGTGATTTGTCATCGCGAAGGCCAGACGCACGGGGAATGCAGCCGTTTAAAATCGAATGGCAAATCCGTTGATTGATGTTGATTGTCGAGGTTGATTGATGTTACGCAGCATGATGATGACTGAGCCTAATTTCTATTACAAATGAGAGGTGGCAATCCAGGCAATCCCAGCGAATCCAAAACGCCTGTTAGAGAGTTGGCTACGTCATCCTGGTTGATAATTGTATTTATCGATTTGAAGGCAAACAACTGTCCCTGAATTACATTTTGAATGGTCGCGTTGAGATCATTGTCATAATTGTGTTTCACCGCTAATTGGCTCGTTCGGTCAGCTAATTATGGTTATTGAACTTCTGCGCTACGTTCGGAAAAACACGCCACCAGAGTTCCTCCTTCGATTTTCCTACTTTTTCGACTTTTCCGACTTTTTTTTCTTTTCCAACTTTTTCGACTTTTTCCAACTTTGACGATTTTTATTGACTTTTTCGACCTTTTCGACTTTTTTGACTTTTGGATTTTTCTGATTTTTCCGACTTTTTCGACTTTTTTGCCTTGTTTGACTTTTTCGACTTTGCCGACTTTTTCAACTTTTTAGACTTTTTTCGACTTTGCCGACTTTTTTTGACTTTTTCGTTTTTTTCGACATTTTTGAATTTTTTGTCATTTTTGACTTTTTTGAATTTTTGACTTTCGAGTTTTCGAATCGAAATTTTACACAAACGCACGGAATGAAAACAGCTGCCAAACAATAGGATCGCCGCAATACCATTTATTGTAAGTGGCCTATTTCCCAAAACGACCAATTTCGATTTTTTCGATTTTCAGTTGTTTCTTTGAGTTTTCCCTAAATATTTTTTTTGTAAACTACCCCTAATCAAGGCGAACAAAACAAAAAAATTATAATTGAAATCGGTCGAGTCATTTCCGAGATCTTGTGAGACTAACGCACTGCGGTTCATTTTTATATATGTATATAGATAGATAGATAGATAGATTGTCTAAATAATCTGTCTTTGAATTATTGTGTCTGATGAAGTTTGATGTTAGCAGCAAAGTTACGAAAATGGGAAAAATGTATCATACCAAAAGAAAAAATCGTAGTCACTTTATACATGTCGCCGACTGGCTGCCTAGTTTAATACAGACTTTACATGTATATAATAATAATAATCAATTGTTAGAATGTATTCTCCAATGATTTCGATTTTTCTGTTGCTCTGATACTCGGTTTTCAGTTGTTTATAAAACCATTGACAATATATCGTATTAGTTTGCTCAATTCGGTACATCGATCTGGCATCGAGGATTTTACTACGAAACGATTCGTGTAGATAACCCTTAAAGTTCCGAAAATTGATTATTATTCACTTATATAAAATCCAAGACTATCGCAGTTGTTTGACAGTATAAATAGGATAGAAAACGAATTTACCGCGTGAAATTTGTAGCACCCGACGTTTCGGTAACGTTGCAGCCGCCGTTGTCCAGGGTAGACTCTGTCTACCCTGTCAGTCTACTATTTATAATATTCACTTATGTTGAATATGGCTGCGTTCGTGGTATAACAGTTTGGCGTAACGTGGTATAACATGGTATGACATTATAAAGGACTGGTTTTATAAAGCCAAAAATTTATCCAGTGATAACGTATGTTATTATTATGTATTAAAACCTGATTACCAAATTTAAAATTAACACAATTTCGTAATAATATCATATAAAAAATAGTAAGAGCTACGCTTAAATCGTTAAAACAGTTTGTTATTAAATTGTGTATTTGATACTGAACCGAACACCGTGTATTTGATACTGATCATAATAGAAGATTAATACATTTTTGGAACTATGATCTACACGTTGCGTTTCTTGAGAAATCTAATACCATGTCATAGGGGAAGAATGTCTTGCTCTTTCAATATAGTTGGTATAGAGTAGCCGAGTCGGCGAGTGCAATGCCTCCACGCTCGGTTGAGCGGTGAGCATGACATCCGTGTAAACGGCCCGGCTCAAATTAATCGCCGAAGACGTCCGAAGATGCCCGAAAGCGCCCAAAACGCCCCCATTTAGTTTCAACCATTAAACTGATGACGTCATTAGATAGGTCCGTAGAGCGGATCATCGGACGCCCGCACTAAATTTTACTTTTCCATACGAAAGTACGAGTAGTAATATTATTATTGTTATTTTAACGTAACGTAGTAATATTACTATTTTTAATGAATGTTTGTTTTTATTATGTTATTTTTACAACTATGACTATTTTCACTGGTTTCATTTTTAGCCATTAAAAAATCTTTTTTTTGTGATTTTGAGTTTCTTATTCTTGTAATCTTCGTTTATTCATTTTTAACTATGTGTTAAATAATATTGCTCTTTATATTGTAGGTTTTTTTAACGTATTCACACATTAAATATTATAATTCTATGTTTATAGGTATATATGGGCTATTACCGAGCTCTTATTGAAATAGAATTCGCAAAGAGCTTCTTGAGCCAAAAAATCATATACGGTCAATATACCGTGGACCACTATCGAACGTATGGCTCTTGTGCGCTGCAGTACCCTTAGAAGAATACCAAGAGCAGATGTGATTCAACCAGCGCGTAATGATAGATTGTCTAAAAACGGATAGAAGTTCCTCTAGCGGTACTTGCGTTTATCGCGAACAAACAGACAGACGGACAGGCACGGAAACTTTGGGGCATTATTTGTAATTGTTTAGATTTTATAAGACAAACCTTGGTCGCAGAGTATTCCACCCCAGTTGGTATCGCAGATGCACTGCCAGCTGGATCCGTTGCAGTAGCCATGTTTGCAGCCAGGGTATGGCATGCATTGATCACAGAAGTCACCCATCCAACCAGCTCGACATCTGCACAAAAAAAGAAGAAAACATGATTTTTTTGTAGAAGTCGACTATTTGCTAGGTTGCTCTAGCGCCGACAGCAAAACCTGTTGTCTATCATTCTTATATATTGCCACGAGTGCTCGGTTTATTTGAAACGCCTGTTATAATGTGAATAAAATACAACCTATCACAAATGATTTAATATTTTCTAATACAAATAATTTGCATTCCATTGAGATATAAATATTCTGTCAATATTGTTTTGCTGTATTAATCTCGGTCGTGTAAGTCACTACTGTAAAAATACCTGTATCTTCATCAATGCAATCAAAAGATGCGCAGTGATACATAGTGATGCGTATTCTCTCAAAAATACGCGAATATTTCACATGATTATAAACTGAATGGCGAGAAATTAAAATCAGTGACTATTTAAGTTAGGAGTAATGATAGATAGCAAAATCATTAGCTATGAAAGCGAACAAATTACTGGGATTCATGCTTAGTGTTTCGACAGTTTATTGTCATTTTGAGATTGTTATTTAATTCCTATGTCAGAAGTCATTTCGCTTCGGTCGTTTGTCGACCTCTAACATAGAGGCGGTAGACAAAAATTACGTGAAACTTTTGAACTGTCATATATGTATAAGACCTTCCTCGTATGCCAAATCCCTTAAAACCCACAACATGTTTTACTGCAAGATAATAGGTCCGTAATAGACCTTTCTTTCCTGCATAAAATATTAAATAATGCAGTTGACTTAATATCGATCGTACAGAAGATTTAATTAAGTGTTCCCTCACGTCAAACGAGATTTCATAGAATTTTCCACCTTCCCGTCGTGACAAGGCACGCAGAAGGCAGTTCAAATTTAAATGCAAACTCTTTATTTCTCAAAAATAATAGTAACAGATACAAATTAATTAAACCTAACCTAACTCGATCGCATGAGATATTTCTACTCTTTATTTCACAATGGGCGGGTTTATTGTCATATGATAATCTCTTACAACCAACCCTACTTTCACGTGTTTACATGTATGAGTGCGTGTAACATGTGTGTAAAAGTTTGAATTAAAAATGCAATTCCGTTAATTTGACCCCAACGGAAAATGGTGACCCAGCCGGGAATCGATTACGGGACCGTACAATTTACTCGTAAGATCAGGCTACCTAACCACTATGCCACCGAATCGTGTAGGTGTCCGCCCTAAGGTAGGCTTAGATACGTATAATTAAATACTGCCTAAAAATAAATAAAATAATACATTGAAGAATGCCGTGAAATCAATTTAAAATATTCGAAAAACCTAGAATCACTCAAATAACTACCAATTCCAATAGAAATACTTCACATTATAAATAAGATAAAAAACGAATTTACCGCGTGAATTTTGTAGCACCCGACGTTTCGGCGACGTTGCATACGCCGTTGTCTAGGGTAGACCAGTCTACCTTAGACAACATCGCCGAAACGCCGGGTGCTACAAAATTCACGCGGTAAATTCGTATTTTTACCTTATTTATAAATAAATTAAAATTTCAATAAAAAATGAAAATTCGATTTTTTCCTCCTTTTTTGTTGAGTAGTCGTGTAAAAAGTGGGTACAAGGATGCTGCGTTCGTTATCACACAGCTATTTAATCAAAATAAAAAAGCTTGATATGCTCATTTTGATGAGAGAAAACACTCAATTTTTAATTCTCGATTGAGAAATTTATACTTAAGACTAAATGATATTTACAGAAGTTTTATTGGCTAATAGTAGCAATATAGGAAAAAATTATATTTAACCGAGGTCGATCACTTTCTTCCCTCGATGGAGCTGATTCCCTGCCAGAAAGTAGTCATAAATGAGTGGAGCCTCCCCACAAACATTACAAACTTAGCATACGTACAAGGTTATAGGAATATACAAGGAAATGAGGATGCTGATGCCCTGGCCAGGGAAAGATCTTCGAATCATTTCCTGCGCCCAGAACCGGCCATAATATAAGCTTTTAGGTTTTATATTCCGAGTCATAAAACTGAAATCCGAAGACTACGCCGCTGGTTTATACTTCTATAATTGGATCCATGCTAGAGTTTGAAACTGCAATATAAAACCATCTTCACAACGTCCATAGCGAAAGAATCGAAAAGATTCAGAAGACATTTACTCGCCTGTTGTTGGCCTGAGTAATATATTGAAAACCCATGGCGATTGGTTGTCGAAAAAACGTAGAACGAATTTGGCGATTTCTAAAGATTTTGGCGTTGTGGAATTCAGCTTTACAGCTTTCGCCGTTATGACCTGCTCGTTATCTTGAGTCGGCCCAACTCACGATTTAACTCCCACCAGTTAGCCTTCTAGAATAGGGTCGAACCTAGAAAGGACTGTTTCCCTGTCGCGTCAGTTTCCCTTAGGGCGCTGCTGGCGGTTTGCACATCGTAATACGTCAGCCAATCCACTGTACACTCCGGCGAATAACCAAAGGGGAGGGGGGAGGGGATTGGAAATGAATGACTAATATCGTTATACCTTCCCTGGGTGGCGGGTTTTCCCGTAGTAATTGACAACTCCAAAGTGCTCTTGATATGCATTGAGTATACCACCACCAGGAACGCAAATTCGGTAACAACATTTGTCATGCCGGAAATAGTCTTACACCATTATGTTTCATATATTGTCAAGCATGGCGTAGCGAAACCGTGTCCTTGTTTGACCATTATCGCAGTTAGGGAGATGATTATTTAAGGAGCCCACGTACATATTTTTTTCTCTGTGCACTACTGCTAATTCTGTTGATGATAATATTGAAGAGATGAAAGTTTGTCCATTTGTCCATATTGTGTTGAACCGGTTATTTCACGTGGTAACGAAATCGGTTTTATTCGTATGCCGATCGACGTGGGGCCTACTACGAGGAGCTCCCAGACTGTATGACAAGTGAGTGTGGATGTGATGCTATGGGAACACGATGAGCGTCCGAGCGTGGTCAAAATTTTCAATGAGTCAACGGACATCAAACGCGACATTCAAACCACCACGAGGTCGCTCAGTTCAACCAAGTGCTAAATATATCGAGAAAAAATACATGCTCACATCTACACATTTACTGTATATAACATAGCAATGTTATATGACAATATAACATTGTTTCCTTGTTAAATAACGTACATCGATTTTTTAAGAATAAAGAATAAAAATATTTTCACAATTGCGTAGGAATGAACCAAGCATATTAAATTACTTATTCAATTTAACAAAGAATGATATACAGTAAATTACTTCAAAATTATTCCAATGATTAAAAAACCATAATATAACAACTGACAATACACCTAGATAATATCAATGTTTTAAATCGCGTTTAAGTTATCAGGACATTTGCTTATGAAGAGACTAGTAGCCTGGTACTTAACCGTACGTGGAAAGATCGGTTGGAGGTGATGGGTTTTAATCCTAGTGTCATGCTGATGTACTTCCTCGTGGGATAATGCGGAGCTCTAATTTCAATAGAGTTCGCAAAGAGGTACTTGAGCAAAAATTGCATATACGGCAATATCCCTACTTTTTGGAAGTGTTCACGACATTACTGCCATGGATCAATACCCAGTATCGCACGTATGGCTCCTTTTATGCAGATTGAATCCACTGTTGATGTGCGCTGCAGTACCCCATAGAAGAATACCATAGCTTAGATGTGATTCAACCTGCGCGTTATAGGTATAGCAGGCTGACAATCGTGTTTGAACATGCTTTATATGTAAATTCCAGGACATCTTTTCATCCGGGAATAGTCCTAGGAATCGAAGTGATTTCGCAACTTTAACCGGGCATTTAAGTTTTAGATAGGATTTCATGCTGTCAAAATTTGAAATTATTGTTTTAGACATATTTAGAGATAAATTGTTTTGGATGAAATAAAAAAAAATACAAATAATATATTAGGTATTATGCCAGTTATTTTTATATGAACCCCTGAAAATCGTCAATCTGTGAAGACTTATTACCGGTCTTCACAGATTGACGATCGGTCGGATACTTAATTATTTGCCTACCTTCATATGCTGGGCAATATAATAATAAAAACGAAGTTCGTAGGAATGCGCAAGGTAGCTGTCGGAACGGCAAAAGGGCTGTATCGCATATGTTTGATATGATCTGCGGTTAAAATTATTAGGTAATATATATAAAATTTAATTTGTTTTTTTTTTCTGACACAACCGTGGCACTCCAATAAGACTCAGGAAGTGAGCTACATGTTCGCGCGATGAGCTACATGAGCTACATGTTGGGCGAAATGTTCGCGCACATCTGTATACTTTTGTGCGCGCACACATGCAGGCAGTGGACTCGCGTCGCGTCGACAAAAAGGAAGTGAGATACCGTATCACAGGAGTTCCTAGCAAGGCGGGCGCGGTTTCAATTTACTTGGCACATTAGGAATACAAACTTTAATATATAATTTATGCACAATTTGGCCTAGGCACAGACAAATGTATGCCTAAATTTAGAAGCATATAGCGATATTTTCTGGGTTTTACATTATATTTCTTTTGTGCTATTGCGTTTGAATGTATATGTAACAAATTAATAAATAAATAAATAAATGACTATTTCAGGCTATTTAAATTCTATCTGAAATTCTACTTAACGCCTTTCTGTTAGGTAGGTTATGATGTAGTATTTTATACATTATAACGGCAGGATAAACAGCTCCTAATTTTTACTACTCAGATGTTTACCCAGTATACTGTTATTTCGTTTATATCGAATTTGCGACGTGTTTATTTAAAAATTCTGGTTTTAACTCATTGTTAAGTTCAGTTACAGACTATGGCTAAAGCATGTGTGCATATACAATTTACGATAATCGCCTAGCGAGTACATTACTTATTTTTAAGCATTATTAATAATGCAAAAGAAATTACGCAAAACAGGCATACTAACCGTCCCGCAAACCCAGCATATTCGATGGAAAACCACGTAAGATCTCATATTTTAACTGGTTATTAGTACCTCATATGACTACTGTAATTTTAACTGGTTATGGCTATATTAACATAGTTTAATGCACTATAGACAGAAATATAGTAAAAGGAAAAAGAATGTAAATAAGGTATTCAAAAGTGGAGTTCAAGAAATTAAAGAATCGGTTGTGTCACCCACAAGACTTTCCCAGTAAGAAGACAACCCGCCCTCCTCGCAACCCCCCCCCCTAACACCTCTCCAAAGCCCCCCTCCCCCCCCGATAGCTATTGTGTCAAGTGACTATGATAGCAAAAATAGCATATTTTAAAATGATGTAGTATTTTATTAAATACGGCGGTATTTAAGAAAAATGCGTCGCTTGTATACGAGATATTCCAACCAACATTTTACAATGTGATTTCGGTCTAACAAGGTAGATGCCTCTGTTTGTACCGTATTTCAAGTCTGTGAATGCAATATTTCGAGATGGAAGTATGACTACCGTGCCCTCTGATAGACCGATTTGAACTACTATAATCTTTTTTACTCTAAAGATGGGATTCCACCAGTGTGCAGAACTGTGCGGCACTGCAATGCACAGTGTGCGACACAAATGTTTATTCTGGTCGACTCACTAAAGCAAACAATAACAAATTGTGCGCGAACATTCTAGAAATGTTCGCGCACATCTGTATACTTTTGTGCGCGCACACATGCAGGCAGTGGACTCGCGTCGCGTCGACAAACCTGTTGTGCGCGAACTCAGTCTTGCTTCCGCTACCGGAGTGAAAACATTGATTTGTGCGCGTACATTGTTAATTAACCAAGCTAAATATGGATTGGACGAATGATAAAATTATTAATTTTATTCAAGCTATTGAAACTTATCCTGTATTATGGGATTCTAGTCACAGTGATTATAAAAATAAAAACAAAAAACACGACGCCACTCAAGAGTTGGCGCAAAGTTTCAATTGTGACTCGACTGAGGTAATGAGAAAATGGAAGATTATTTTGGCTCAATACCGAAGAGAAAAGAAGAAAATCGCGGACTCAAAATCTTCAGGTTCTGGGATTTTAGATATATATAAGCCGAAATGGTTTGCTTATGCATATTAGAATTTCTTTCATGGAAGGGATGAGCCGAACGTCAGCTTGAACTCACACGACGAAATAAATGAACAGGTAGGTACGTTTTAAATGTTTATTTTCTTACCTCTAATATTATTACTTAGATACCTATACTATTTACGCCAGATACCTATACTATTTACGACATAATGCCGAATACGTTTTCCACAATACGTCTCGCTCTGCTCAACCGATAATTAAATATTCTCTCTTTTGATCTTTTGTCATGTTGACCGGGATATGGTTTCATTAAATTTATATCTAACGCAAAAGCATCATCTGCCACAATGACATGTGGAATTGGTTTGTTCCTTCCGGGTAACGGGTAGGTAAGGTTCAGGCAAATTTAATTTTCCTCGCTGAAGATTAGCATAGATAACAACGTGTTTGCCATCCATAGCCCCAATGCAATGAGGGAAATTTCAAAGATGGTCAAATTGGCGCTCTAAGATCATCCATTCTTCTAAAGTGTTAGGCATCTGAAAAAGGAAATTTTATTACTATTTCAGGTATCACAAGATATTATTATCCAGAATGACACAGTAAATGAAGATCAAGAGTCTCTTCATGAAAGGCCAGGGCTCCGAAGAACTCGCTTAAACGCCGTATTGTCGATGAAGACCCGAGAATCGCCCAAGCTTTGTCCATTATGAATAACGTAAACAAGCAGATGGAAGCAAAAAAACCTGATGACGAAGACATTTTTGCTGCAGCCGTCGCAACGAAATTAAGGAAAATTAGAGATGAGCGAACCAAGATTTTAGTACAAAGGGATATAGATAATTTATTGTATGACGCTATTATTGGTACTGGAAAATATGTTACAACTCCAATGCCTTCACCGTATTCAGATTCGTCAAATTGTCAGAGTCAAGGACCGGCTTCAAGTTTTCAGGTCCGCGATAATGATTATTCAGATCTTTTACGTCAGAATGATGGCGAAACAATATCTTGGCATGAAATGTAATGCAATAAAAGTGACTAAAATAAAATGGTATATTATTTTTATTTTCTTACCTTAATATTTTCTTTCAACACGCTTATCAACGCCTTACAAGTCTCAGGTACAATCCGAGCAATAAGCTCTTTTGAAACTTTAAATGAGAACATTAAACTTGCAAAAGAATCTCCAGTAGCAAGATATCTTAAGGTGATTGCAAGCCTTATTGAAACAGGGACACATTTACTGTAGTTGGTATCTTGCTTAGCAATAAAAGGACTAGTTACATTAACCAGCAACTCAAAATCTTCGCAAGATATACGTGTGAAGTTTTTAAATCCACTCAATGGATCTATTTTTATTTCTTCTAGAAATTTATTCGTTTCTTCATTCCGTCGCTGTAGTAACGGCCTCACCCAACATCGCGGTTTCTTCCTTCGTTTCTTTTTAAGGAGACTACATAGTAAAACACATGCTGCAGCACAAAGCACTACGTTTTCCTGCCCGTTCATATTAACTACTGAACTGTCTCGGCAGAAACTCTGCTCAGTGAACATGTTCGCGCACAAGTGTGCTGAACTGTGCGCTTACAAAAGTTACGCACAGCCTTACCAGTGGAGACGGAAGCCAAATGCGACACCAGCTTAGTACCTGCACTGTTGGAGTTTTGCACAAAATGTGTGCAAGCAAATGTGCTGCACACTATTTTGGTGGAATCGCACCTTAACCATGACCGAATAATCTCCGCATACTAAATTTCAGCTATGGTGGAGGAATATATATATATATACATACACACACATAGACTCACAGACAGAATTCAACCTGGAAATGCTCCTAAACGTCTCAGGGGATGTCAAAATGGATATTTCCGTCTTTATCTCGTTTTTGTAGCGCTTTCACAATTCTTTTGTACTAGGAAGGTAAAATGAGATAATAAAAAGAATGAAAATAAACGTTTTATTACGTTAATAAGTCAAGATGTCCAATTTTTGTTGAAAAGTCCCGTTTAGACCTTTGACGATAGGTATAAAAAGGTCCCGAAGACTTAATGACAAATACGCCAGCTTGAATTTCGTTTACTGTATACTTGACAACGCTGGTGTCATCAGTTTTGATAACAGTGTCAATAATAAAATATTGTGACTACGAATAGCGTGCAAACCATACGCAATTTCCTTGTATAGCCCAGTTGTCTATATATCTGCCCAGGTTAGAGTGAGCATAGCGGTGAACGAGTTACGGATATCAACGTTGGAGCAATCATTGTAATTGACGTATGTCAGTGGTCCGTTAGCTGCGTCAATATCGCATGCGGCACTGCACTGAGAGATTGTCTAATTTATAACGCAACAGCCAAATAAATAAGATCTTAATCGGTCGCTGAACGACAGCGGTGCGTAGTTCGCGTAGCGCTCGAATGCGCTGCACTAACGATTGCTCTGCTCTGCAACAATGCACTATCCGCTACCTACATAGTCACTAATGATGCTAATTTCGAACGCAGCTTCGCATTACGACTCGTAGATACAACTGTGTACTTCGGAGTGCCGTCTCCGTCTATTCCGTAGAATTAGATTCATCGTAAGAAATCCAAACAATGGAAAAGCTGTTTGAGCAATAAGTTAAAGCAATATTTTTTTGGCAAGACATCGCTTGCTTTTCTATTAAAAGGAACAATCTACATATAAACCCTCCACAGACTACAGTCCCTCGCCATATTACGATAGTCGTCAAAAAAAGATATAAACTCTCTGGAACCATATAAAAATAAATACTGGTTAGCATAGTGAGTACATCTGTTATTATATTCTAAATTACAAAAACTCGTGATGATTGAATATCTTGATAATGGAGCTTCCATAACGAGGGTTGTATATTCTGATCAAATAAAAAAATACGAAACGAAAACCGTGAAAATTCACCTAGATTCATCTAGGTGTTGCGATGACTGTCGTTGAAGAAACTGACTATAAAGTACTAGAACATCCTCTATACTTATTGGACCTTGCCACTACTGATTTCTATCTATTTTCAATATTGAAGCAACATCCGAGAGATAAAAATTTAAAGATTTTAGCCACAGTGCATTTTCGAGTAATTAAAAGCCGCGGTGCAGGAATTTATAGGTGATCGGGATGAAGGCTTTTATATTGAAAAGATATATAAAGTGCATCAATCTAAAAGGCGATTATATTTACATAATTTAATACACTACAGACAGAAATATACTAAAAGGGAAATAGAATGAAAATAAGGTATTTAAAAGTGGAGTTGACGAAATAAATAAACAGATTTTAAAAAAGAAAGAAAATAACGTTTTATTACCAAAATTTATTGTCAAAATGTACAATGTTTGGTAAAAATTGAATTTCGTTTGGATTATGCCTGACAACACTGGTATCATCAGTTTTGAAAATAGTGTCAATAATGAAATATTGTGACTACCCTCCTACAAACAGTATGGATTTTTTTTCGTATAGCCCAGTTGTCTATATATTGGTTAGAAAAAGCATAGCGGTGCAAAAATTACGGATTCAATGTTGGAGCAAATTCATATATCCAAATCATTTTTTTATTCTTCATAAAATTCTAGATCTTCAGAAGGGTACCTAGCGAATGAAATGATACAACTAGTAATCGTATAAACATTATGCTCATATCGACAAATAGGCCACAGGTCTCAAAGAACCTGTTCTCTCTGTATAATGAACGGCGCAGACGCAAGAAATATCAGGATCAAGGAAGCTTTGTAAGCCTGTGTCTGATGGCCGAGACGAATGGTTATTCTATGTCTGTCCATCTCCTTGCGATAATTATAATAACCCACTGCAACCGTCTTGACAGAACAATATAGACGAAGCAAGGTTCTCATTGCTTGGACTAACTGCGCATGCTTCCATTAGAGTACTTTGTACTCATTATTCAATAAGTTGTGCAATTCATTAGGATTTGATAAGTAAAAAGATTCTTATTTTACTGTACTGTTATTAAAAGTAAACATTTATTTCTTTAGTCCAAACTTCCTGTTGTATCTATTTATTTAATATAGATAGTGGTGGTACGTCAATAACAAATGCGTCAAACATTTCCGAATATAAAATTATTATACAATATTTCCTTTTTTATTAGCAATGATTGGTCCTTATATTGTCGATCCTTTTATTTTCACCTACTGGCCATTTTGAACTTTGAAAAGTTCGTTTGTAAACAGAACTCCAAACCCAAATATATTTTAATTTAAAGCCACGTTATTTCTTCCCGATACCAGTTATTGGTTTGTCTTTCTGTTGTTTGTCATTGCTCGGATAATTGCGTGTGTGTTATTGACGAATATTTTCGTTATTTTGTGTTATAACAAATGCAATGAATGTTGCGAAACGTTCAGTATATTTTTTTCTGTGAGTCCGTAAACATTCTAGGGATCCAGCGTGTGGATACATTTTTCATACCTCTATCCAAATATTTAGTTCTTTAGCAATAAAACGAACCATGACATGACGATCTGCCTAAACAATTTTTTTCACCTTTTTAACCGTTTCTTCAGTGACTGCCGTCGTAGTGCTAGTGCTACCCCGGGCGAGGATCATCGTAGATTGTGGAATATGGAAAAGCACTAACCACATATGTATCTCGTATAAAAAAAAAATAAAGCAAAATATTTAACTACCGCGCGAAAATTAATTCCGCAGACAAAATGCAATAAGATTACTCGTATTTTTAAAAACCAAAATAAAAAACCTTTTTCGTTCTTTAAAACATAAAGGATGTACGAGCTGCTCGTATTAGCTGTGTCTACTAGTATTTATTTTTGTATGGTTCCAAAGATTTTGTAACTCATTACACCAGCCAACAGGAAAAATGTAACAAAAACAAAGTCAGTTGTTCTGTATTAAATCGACCACGCTGATCTAGTATACGATCATCAAAATCTCCGATCAGCTGTAGTGTCCAAACACATCCTTGGAGATTATAAGGCAGAAAACTATTTAAATCTCGTGGAAAATCTTCTGACGTGCTACGATTGGGTTTTAACATGCTTTTAAAGTTACACTTCTTACTCAAGGACTTCTTCCCCGAAAATTGTGGAGCGACGAAAATGGCGAACGCTTCCACCAAGAAATTTCAGACATGGCAGAAAGATACCAGGGAAAGTGGAGTAAATCAATGTTAGCGGAAAATTGCTGGACAGACATCACGGAATCACCAGTGACAAAATGCAAAAGACAGGCATAGCGATTGCGCTATTAGTGGCTTTCTTCTGAGGGAGAACTACAAGGTAAATACATGCATAGACAGTACTGAAAAGCTTCAATAACCGAAAAACAATAGCTAAACTTGCATTTTCATTATAATTTTTGTGTTCAGCACCTTTGAAAACATAAAGATGTACTGTTTTCATCAATTTTACTGAAAAAAAGTTAAATTTTGTTGGCTAGTGTTATTACATTTTTTTAAGCGCCCCTCTCGTATACGCAATGTAGCCACTACTTTGAGGATTGCATTCTCTACAGACGCTAGTGCTCAGAATAGTTCGATCGCTTGAGCGTATCGTATTATGTTTTAATTAGTGTTATAAAGTGTCGCGCTTGGGATGCCTCTGGATACAGCCAATAATTATTGGCTGTGAAACAATGCAAACCGCTTGACCTCGCCGAGTCGCTTGCATTGTCGCTCACGTTCCACTCGACCTGCCCGCCGCATACAGTCTCTCTCGGCGTGAGGAGACATTTTCAGCATTCATTTGCCCTCGATATGGTTTCAAAAATATAGTTATAGGTATATATATACATAGATACTGAGAGCACTGAGGGTGGCGCGCGCTACGTGCGTTTTTATCAGGTCCGTTTTTACAAGTTTTTATTTACCTTGTAATGTATATGTTTGTTTGGGTCAAATTTTACAAGCTGAATTAGAATTACTTCCTCTTATCCTATGAAGTTGAAATTTTACACGTCGGTTCAGTTCCAAAGACAATGCATATTTATAGTGAGCATCGCCTGATTCTACAACCAGGATCGGTTTCTATGACCAGGTCCGTTTTTACAAGCTTTTATTTACCTCCCAATGTATGTTAGTATGTATGTTTGTTTGGGTCAAATCTTGCAAGCTGAATTATAATATCTTCCTCTTATTATTAAGTTGAAATTTTACACGTTGGTTCAGTTCCGATGACAATGCATTTTTATTGTGAGCATGACCTGATTCTACAACCAGGATGGGCTAACGACGAAGCTTTTATTCCTCGGTCAGCAGCACAAACACATATTTTTTTGTATACGCATGCAATTATGATAGCCTGTTCTAAATTCCACCATAACATGGATGCTGCGCCCAGGGTTGGCTCCCGACGAGGGGACTCCTCAACGGTCAACAGCACAGAAACGATTTATTTATAATAGCCCGTTTTAAGTTTTACCGCGACAAGGCTGCTGCACCCAGGGTTAGCTTTCAACGAGGGGACTCCTCAACAGTCAACAGCACAAACACGAAATTCTGTATAGCATTCAATTACGATAGCCCGTTTTATGTTCCACTATGACATAGCTGCTGCACCTTGGGTGGATTCGGGACAGAGCGTTTTGCTATTAGCATATTTAGTTATTCCATTGATTATATAGGGTTATTAAATTGTTTAATGCCATACTTTTATGTCGAGAAGAGGAGTAATCGAATAAATATAGAACCCGTATAATGATGTACATGTTGTAAGATTCCTGAAAATCGGAAATCTCAGGGGGTTAGGGTATGTGGAAAGAATGGAAGGTGAACAACAGTTCAAATGCACTCTTTGTGGAAAACCTAGAGCGCATCGGAACGTCGGAGACTAAAACTGCGATGGCTTGATTCTGGGGTTAAAGATTTATGTACATCCTAAATTAGTTACTTAATTTAACAAACAATGATTTACAGTAAAATTCCATAATTAATCCAATTATTAAAAAAATATGTAATATAACAACTGACAATACATTAGGATGGATGTATTAAAAATATCAATATGTAATATCTATCCAAAAATAACTCCTTAAATTTATCAGGCAATTTAATAAAAAGTTTAAGTCCCATGTGGAGACTAGTAGCCTAGAACTTGTCTGTACGTGGTAAAATCGGTTGAAGGTATAATAGGGGTTTTATTCCCGGTGTCATGCCGATGTACTTCCTCGTGGGATATTGCCAAGCTCTTTTGCAATAGAATTCGCAAAGAGCTACTTGAGCAAAAATTGCATATATGGTCAATATACTTAGGAAGTGTTCACGACATTGCTGCCATGGACCAATGCCCATTATCGCACGTATGGCTCATTTCTGAAGACTGAATTCACTGTTAATTTGCAATGGACTCTATAGAAGAATACCATAGCGATGTCATTCAATTGGAGCGTAATAGACTGATATCACCTGAGATCTCTCCATACATCTCTTGATGCGTAATAGAGTACAGTAGGCTGACCAACATTTTTAAACCTAACATCTTCTATATGTAAATTCCAGGACATCTTTTCATCTGGGAATAGTTTGAGGAATTGAACTGATTCCGCAACTTACGAACGATTTGTGTTTCAACTGGGTGAACATATGGTAAAGCAAAGCACAGGGAATGGACGAATACTCAAAAAGAGATGTAGCGCTAATAAAGGTGATGATAATATTTATAATGAACTGTCGGTACTTACTCGCATTCTCCTGGCCGGTCACATTTTCCATGCACAGGATGGCACCCAGTCTTACAGACGGCTGAAAAAAACAAAAAAAGACATATGAATATATTGAATTAATAGAACGGCCGCATCTTTAGAGAAACTTCTTTTTATTTCCATTCCATTCCATATAATGTGCCTCCTGGTATACCGGTGGATCGGGCCAGGGTGACTCCTAGCAGGGCTAGTACGACTTAATCTAATCTACTGTAATGATTACAGTCAATTACTTTGATTCGTATGCCGTTGATACAGGGTTAGTATGAACTATGCCCGGGACTAATAGTGAAACATTTCCGCATCGATTCGAGAGAAGTCAGAAATCGGACACGCGGAAGGTCAATAAATCGCCGAGAAGAGCGCGGATATATAGGGATAGTGGTATGGTCGTACAGGCAGCGTGCGGAAGCAACAGCGCAGGCAGTGGAATGGTATCCGACGGGCCTGCCTGAAATACACCTGACTCGCCGCACAACCAACCGCAAACGACGACGACCTACCCTCCCCCCCCCCCCTTCGCTCACTCGCGTTCAATTAAACGAGTAAATACGTGCGCCGAGCGTACAAGACAAGCCGCGGGCAGACGGGGACCATTGATTGCGTACGGCCTCCACCCTAATGGGACGACCTAACAAGCTGAAATAAGATGAAGGTTTCACACCCCGTCATCGTGTCTCTCCCTTTCTAAACAAGTTTTCCATTCTGAACAGCGATGGGTCATTCCGACTCCTAGTTCGAGCCTATTTCGGAACCCATTACATTAGCTACATTGTACTACACTGTATGGAGCATCAGAATTAATCAAGGAATGGGTAATACAATATAAGGGATGGGTTACACTGTAAGGCTGTACGGGCTGGCAGCACGATGATTTAAACGACTACGTTTGTTATAAAAGTTATCAATAAAGTAGTCCCACATTAGATAACTAGGTAAGTTTCATTTGATTTTTTAGTAATGTCTTCAGTTAATTTAGTATTTGATTAAATTTGGCTTAGTCATTCCGTATAAGTTATTAATGTGTTTATATTATACCCTAGCACCGAGGCAAAACCGGAGTTTGATACGTACCTAGTTCCAAAAGGTTATCCATTTATTTTCTTTCGAACTAAAATGGTCCCACCGCAGTTCTCATCTGGCTATTATCCTGAATCACGAGACTTTTATATAAACAGATATAAATGTTTCACATATATATATATTTTAGATATTTAGCAGTTGTACATACGTGAAACAGTCTAAACAGATATGTGAAATCCTAGCACATCGGAACATTTGACTCCTTATATTTTAAATTTCTGCTCGAGGCACAATGTCCCGATGATTAAAATACTTAAGCATCACTGATGAATAACATTTATCTACTCTGAAATGCAAAATTTTCGTAGATATTTTATATTTCACAAAACTGAAATTAAATTTATATGGGAGGACGTCCCTCGTCGACTATCTTTTAATTGCATAGGATGTGTGTGTGTGTGTGTATGTGTGGGTTTATTTCGGCGTGTATGTTTCATTCGGCATGTAAGACTCTGTTTTTACGTGCATGGATCGAGAAAAAAATACACCAGGAAAATTGGTTTTTTACACGGAAGAAAATACCCATTTATTAGCAATCCTATCGTGTCGTTCTTTTTCGTAGCCTGGGTGCATGGAAGAGACAAAGAGATGTCGTGGATTCGCCGCCGCACCGCATCAACTGGTAAGTTTTTTAGTGTTGCCGACGTATACACCAAATGATTAAACTGTAAAAATCGTTTTACAGCTTTAATTCGGATTGGAAAAATCGTCCGACCCTTTAGGCGGGGCCTGCCACTACCTCTACGGCGGTTAGTCAGGTAGTTCAGTCAGTTCAGTCACTTCAGTAGCAATCTCGCTCGTTTCTTGGACGGAGTGAGAGGCCAGTTATTTTTAAACTAGATATTTACCAGTTACCTAGATATTACGTTACCGTTATCGGTTATCTATATTGTTACCAGTTAACTAGATATTTTTTAACTACTATTTGTCCCTGATAGCTATTTTTCGAACTTTTTTTTTTTAAATCGACTAATAAACCGGCCGTAATCGAATTACGGTTCTTATGCATATCAATAGCCCGCTCGCTATAAACGGGCTTATATTGTTTATAAAAACAAAGTTTGATAGTTTCCTTGTCTGCACCTGCCATTGTTGTGTCCGCAACTTAGGTTCTACACAAAATTGTGCAAATTATGTACCTCAATAGCATTGTCGACGAAAATCAAAGAATATTTTATTTTAAATATATATTATTTTTGGCGCTTAGGATAGATTTGCACTCGATTGACGATTTATTTGTACCATTTTGTGCCTTTTGCTCTATCGATGTGGTGAATTCAAGCCAGTATGTATATGATTGTAGTAAGGACATATAGTTTTCTGTATCACGCACTGCGGCGACTTCTCGGCGACCTGCACGCGGCCGTGATAGGGTAACTGCCGCGGACGTGGTTTTCAATCGCGCGTAAATTGACCGAGAAACGCACGTGACTCACCGCATCGCCTCCCTCTACTTCTTCTCCAAGTACACATCATTATTTATAACCATCGATATATAAGGTCCTTATAAATCGATGTTTATAAGTGGCCACTGGCCGTTGCTTTCGCCGCGTCGTCCGTCTAACGATCGAACCTGCGGCCGTCGTAGACAGATCTTCGACCCTCATAACAACTGTTAATTTTGAAAAATGTAATAAAGGAATATACGATTTCATTTTCATACGATAGGTCACAAGGAAAGAAATGAGACACGAGTGCTACTGCAAGCATACCTTTTAATATGCATATTTATGAGTAAAATTTTCAAATTTCATAAACATTGCTATTTCATAAACCTTTAATATTAAATTATTTATTTGCAGCTGTCAATACATACAATAGGCAAATAAGCGCAAAGTAAAAAAAATGTAAATAAACAATGATATCCTTATTAAGGATATCCAAATTAAGGATATCCTTACGATATCTCCTAACCTGGGGTTCAGGCCATGCCTATTATTGGTACTGAGCACCTCTACTTAATTAAATGGAGACAAAAATTAAAATAATCACGATAATCAATAAGCAAATGGTAAACAATAACTATCATCGAATTAATCTAAAAAAACTGACAAGTATTTTTTCTAAAAAAACTAAAAGTCTTTGGCTTCTAAACATCTTCTTTAATATTTGACGGAGTAACCCACATTGTTTAAGGTTTGATTATTTCAATTGTTTGCTATGGAGATGTAACGTGAACCTTTTTGTGCAATGATTTTGTATACATTTGAAGAAGGCCTAAGTGAAATTGACTGCTAAAATCGACTTGCATTAGCATTTGCGAATAGTGCTTCTTCACGAGCAACAATTTTCTGTTGGTTTCCCCAAATCAGACAGATGACAAGTAAAGTGGACTTTGATCCCTGCAAAAACTATTGGCTCTAAAAAAATATTACTTGAATTATAAAAAAAACGACTTGTAAACAGATCGAAGAGAAACCCAGTTTGCCGAAATTAAAAGTCTACCTTATTGAGACAGATTTGTATGTTATCAACGAATTCTAATTAGGTGACTTTTGGATTTTCTTCGTTTAGCTTCATATTTTTAACATTTTATTAATATTATTATGACTGTCTTAGTTTCTCCCGATTATCAATTGTCATATTATGTATTTGTAGGACCGTATTGTTTTATATTTCATGACAACTTAGTTGATAATTCTCACGTCAAAATGTTTAAGTAATCCTGATAATATCTTTTTAATACATCATGTCAAATAATTATCTGAGTGTGGTTTTAAGTATCTATTACTCTTATTATAAATTATGTTGTGAGACTCCTCAGGAACATTTAGTGTCGTTTTTAATATTTTTTTAATGTTAAGCGGCTGTCAACTAAAACATTATATTGATTCAGTAATCACTGGTTTTGTTTTTTGGATTTTATAATCAAATTATATTATATCATGTATTTGCAGCACTAATGTATAAACAAAAATGTATGTATAAGGTTTTGAAGACAATAAACTTGATTTTATTCGAGTTAACTTGTTTCGACTTTCAAGATTCCGTCCATTCAACCAGCATCATTCATCTTTTTGAAGCTGTCATAGGAGATGAGCCTGGGACTGTCAATATAAGCCGGAAATCAAGCTGCAGTTGACAGTTTCATTGTTTCCATATGCAGCCTTCAATAAAAGTCAAACGTGGACGAAAATGCTAGCGACATTTTTTCTGCAATTGGCCATGTGGCGACATTTTCATTAGAAGATTGTAAAACAATCAATATAAAGTGGTACAGAGAATTCTGTTTACCATTTTCTTTCGAAGTCTATAACAAGGCTCCTTTAGCACAATGACTATGCATCGTCTCACAAAATTATCATCAATGATTTTTGGAAGACCACAGAAATTCAAGAGCTCCAGAAGGCGCCCTTTAGCCCTGATATGGCTAATAGCAATCCATATTTTAAACAATGCCAACGCCTCGTCAAGAAGTATAAAATTTATCTAATAGATTACAGTGATTAAGGTGCACCAATTCATCACACGACATTACAAAAACGTCGTGGAGGAATGTTTTTTTCGATGACAAATATCATTTTCACTTATAAACTAGCAAAACACTCCGAGATTTCTATTAAAATATCACAGCGCGACAGCGGATATGCTATAGCTTCCAAATGTCACCTTTGCCAAATAAACCCTCAAAATTGCCTACCAAATCGCTAATGTACTTATTTATAAAATCGGCGACTATAGCAATTGTTTGAAATTATAAATAAGAATTTAAAAAACGAATTTACCGCATGAAGTTTGGTAGTATGTTTTTTTAATCTTATTTATAATTTACTTAATTATTATTATTTATTTGTTAATTTATTTAAGACCATAAATAAGAATTATTTAAAAACACAAAATGTATTTATACGTCACTTCTATTTAGGCAGCGCCTTTTCCTAGGTAGATAATATGTATAATATAATTTAAAATGTATTTTTCTACGACAAGATGTTTTCTAATCTACTGAATCAAAATTATTACGAAATTTTTAAAGTAAACAAAAAAAAACAAAACAATCATTATAACAAACAAAATAATCATTAATTAATAAAAGTAGTTAAATAAAATACACAATTATGAAATAAATCCAAATACAAAATATTAGTTAATAAAAATAAAAATCTCAATTCCCTGTAGTATACATATAGGTAATTTATATTGTCAGATATGCGAGGGTGTCTAAATAATGTGTGTATAAACGCTTTACTACTTTTGAAATGTCGTGAGGATGCATACAGTTCACGTTTTTTCTTTACTAATCAACCACTGAATGAGGCATTTTTTGAAAACCACATGTGTCAGTCCTAAAATATCGAAGGGATTTTCAAAAATATTCATTAATCTCCAAGCAAGATAATGTTAATGGTCTTAACTGAAGTTAGGACGTGTACACTTATAAAAGAGAGACGACTCGATTCTTTGCTCCGAACGGTAGTTAGTCGTTGTGGTTGAACACAAACTCAACATGAAGAATTAGAGCGGAAGCGGAAGCTGAGCGCAGGGCGTTTGCGGTAAAGCTTCAGAGTGGAAGCGGCGCGCAAGACGTTTTTCAACACAACGGCGTTACTGTGATGAAAATCCCTGATATCATAATGCGATTATTCTGCCTGGCGCCGATAAATCCTGTAGTACAACACTTTTGGCCGTTTTACGGCGACATGAATACTGATCTGCCAAACGATCTAGTCGCAGAGCCTATTGTAGGGCAGCTTTGTAAACAGGCACACGAATCAAATTAATCTGAGGTAAAAAGTCTCATTTACTTTTATTTTCGGAACGGCAGTAACGGATTTTCCCATAGCGAAATGAGAATGGGAGTATATTTTAATTTTACTATGATATGATATATATTTAAATCACGTCTAATTTATTGATAGGTACACATAAGTTTACCAACATTTTAAATTCTTTACTGTAAATATTACCACAGTATTAGATTGTTATAGCACATAGCACATTTTAGAAACCCAACCCTGAATTCATTGAAAGCCAAACTATTAGCAATTTATTTTGCCATCTATAATAACATTTAAAATATATAAAGGTTTGATATAAAGGACTGATTGATTATAAAAACCAATTTATTGAACCAATGATATCCATATCATTTAATTACAAGTGCCATACATCGCAATTTTTAAGAAACGCCAATAACATCAGGGAAATATTACGGCAAGAAGTAGCAATACATCGAAGAGAGAGATTAGAACGCCATCTAGTGTCTATTTCAGCATCAAAGCGCGTAATTATAATGCATTGAAACTTGTATGCTAAATTAAAATTGATACTTAATGTAAATAGTAATCTTGGCTTTTAAATTTGAATTTTTTAATTTTTTTTCTGTAGTGACTCGTTAATATATCAAACGATCTTGATCGCAACGATTCCATACAAACGCAGAATAATTTGTGGATTTGTTTTTGGGAATGATTGAATGTTGTTCACGCGCCCATGTTGAATGGTCCTGTTGGTTACGGGATCATGTCATAAGCGCGTAAAGATATCGCGGCTGTTTATTGCGTACATGGGTCGCAAGATAGAGCTGCTTTCTTTTACTCAAACTTAATATCGAAGCCTTGGCAAGGAATGGAGACACATGATGACGTGAAGGAATCCTAAAGCAAAATATTGCGCAGGCATTTTGTATTCTCTGTAGTCTCCGCTCAGTCTTCCTATACAGACAGGATCCGGGCACGCAGTCGCCATAGTCCATTATAGACAGTATTCGAACATTCTGAAGTAGTTTGTGATTCTGATGCTGAGATCCTTCCAAATTCTGTATAAGCTCTTTAGACGTGAGAAACCCCACATAACGCATCTGCTGACATGTTACTCAAATCGTAAATAAGCATGAAAAATAATATTGCATCGACATGAATATATAGATAGCCCTTTTGCCAAAATGACAAATCAAAATCATTCCGACCAATTCGAGACACCGATCAATTTTATTTAGAGTATATCATCGACTCCCTGGATAGAGTAAAGCTGCATGTGTAAACTACAACAGGCTCCCGCACTAATCGCCTCGCGCTCTTGTTCTGCCGCGGTGCAAGGTGCTTCTCCACTTGATAATTTATAATATGCCTCTGCACGCTGTGCTCGCGCTGGTATAGCATATTAACATATTCGAGGCACGACGCGATCAGCCGACACCGCATTGCCGTACATACCTTAGCGACTGAATTTATCCGTTCGACCAAGCGGCGCACACAGGGATTGGGGAGAGTCGGATAATGGCACGCCGCACACTATTTCGCCTACATGTTGGTACGCCATAATTATATAAAATTCACGATTTGTGCTCGTTCTGAGGTTTACGTTATAAAAACTCACTAAATTTCGTATACATTGGCGTAAAGCTTCTATTTTTAAGTCGATTATTTCCACCGTATTCCGCGCGCAAGATCAGTGTTTATGGCATCGCGATAGCACGGGACGCGACTATCGGCCACCTGTCGTCAGTCGTCGAGTGTGACTCTCTGCCATGAGTGTACTTAGGTAGGCAGTAGTAGGCATTGTGCGAGCAACTTACTTATGTCGGCGTTTTCAGTTGTTGTTACAGTTGTTGTTTCAGTTGAACTTACATTGTTGCTCAGTGCAAAGATGGTAATTTCGGTAAGGATGCCAGGGTTAAAAAGATGACACTGGGAGAAAATTCTATCAGTCGCAATGGTGAAACTGATAATGCCAAACTGATTGTATTACACATTCTGTATGCTGCGCCTCGAATACGTCGGAAAGACAAGTACAAATAACTCTTCGAGTAAATGCAACACAATTCTACGCAATGCTATGACAGTAATACCATTGAACTGATCCTCAACACATTCTGACGTCATTAAAATGGCGTCACTGCGAGGATAAATGTATGAGTCGCTTGCCAGTGTTCCAAAAAGAATGGTGTATTATGCGTCTTTCCAATAGGTAGAAAATCATTTGTTGGGCTCCCACGCCACTAGCCACAACTGACTGCAGGCAGTTGGCTTATAATAATGAAAATGCTACGACTTTTTTGTAGGAATGTAGTTTTGTCGCGCGTTAATAGAGAGTGCAGTTGTCGATTTTAAGCGTAATGTCCATCGATAAAATGCAAAAATGTAGTCATTTTCGTATCGTTGTTAAAAGTTTCCCAAAGTGGTCATATTTCTTGGTTTGATTGGTTTTTAATAACGTACAATTGAGGCGATTATTTCTCGTAGATCTAGTGAGCCCATCACTTTGTAATTTATAAATACTTGGATTGTTCTTTTTGCTATACTCTAGTAAGACCAAGTTAACATCAACTTGTTTGAAAACAGTGGTCTACAGGCTGGACAATAAAGTCTGAAATACAGGAACAATAAAAGGATTACGCAAAAAAATATCTAGTTCGGAAAAATATCTATTTTGGTTAAAATATCTAGCTCGACTGAACACCCAACGGTGCGCCGCATTTTCATACAGAGCGGTCCCAATAAACGCCAGCGTGTTACGACAATACACTTATTAATTTACATCAATGACTTGTTGCTGTGCCTTTATGTATAACACAGCGTTTATATATATATTTATCTTAGCGCTAACCGTCGGATTCACCTGGGTTTTCCATCTGGGATTCGCACTTAGTACATCGTTATAGCGGCTGACCATTACTTGAAAAAAAGTAAATCACACCAGCATATCACATAACTTTGTTCCTCACTTGATACCTCCTAGTCCTGTTGCAACAAGGTTACAGATGCCCTGGCCAGGCAAGGATCTTCGAACCGTCATAGACATGTCAGAAATAGTCGTACAGTCATTGCAAATCTCAATTCTTTTAAACAAGTGCAGAATGTTAAACCTCTTTTTATTAAAAGTGAAATAGCACAATTTTAAATCGTACCTCTAATAGTAAGCTGATGTGGCTTATTTAGACGCGAATGACGAGCCACCCAATAAACTGGAAATGACTAAAAACAAGTGTATTCGATTTATTTATTCCCTGAAGAAGTTTGATCACATATCAATCTTTCGTAGGCTAATGGAGTGTTTCCCCATTAGACGGTGTGGGGATTTTCACATACTCAACCTTATTTATTCGTGTACTTCAAACCCCTCAAATGGCCTTGGCAAAATGTATACAAAATGTATATAAATTTATATAAATGTAAATATAAATGTGAATGTGCGCCGCTTTATAGTAATCCGCTCTATAGTAATGCTATAGCTCTATAGTAAACCCCGCTCTATGTAAATGTAAATGTAAATGTAAATATAAATTTATATACATTTTGCCGTAGGCAACCCGAGCTAATCGCCATTCATTTGAGGAATTAAACCACGCCTTCTTATTTGTATACGCCATTATCTCTGCTTTCATCTCATGGACTTCAATTAGACTCTCAGGAAAACCTATTACTGGCTATACCTCAGCATTCATCAACTTTCATGTCCAAGTCGTTTGCAGTGCAGGCGGCCCTAATATCTGGGACACCTTGAAACCTGATCGGGTTTAAAAACTCTATTAACCCTTTAAGGATCATGGGATGTATGTACTTCAAATCATCATATATCGAATACGAAATATTTATTAATTATATTTTTCCATGTTATTGAGAAATCAGAATAAATATTAGCATAAAAGACAATGTTTTAAAATATAACGTATTTTTTTAAATGTCGCAAATGAACAACGAACTCTGGTTGGTGAATTTAAAGAAATAAATAAAAAATGTTTATGGCGACTTTTTATAAAATAAACTTTTACTTAGTATGTTTTTTTTATACGCATGACTTCTGAGTTAAATAATAAAATAATCAAATGTTGAAAAAGTCGTAATTTTGCATCTTTATGGACAACAGAGACTCTTATGTCTCATCAATTTATACAAAATCTATTGAACCAATTTTCACAAAACTTGACATACATCTTATTTACATCGCCCTTTAACAGTTTTATATATCAAAATTTTCCATACTCTACCGCAAACCATATGGTCCTCAAAGGGTTGACATTTACTTAACGTGTACAGTATCTCCTGTGCGAATAATGACATATACGAATACCATCGTCTCCTAGCTTGTCTTTATATTCCCATCCCCGACCCCCCCCCCCCCCCATTTTGATATTGAATTGACACGTGGTATTAACTTCTGTTTTATTTCTTTTATTTTGTTTATTAAACACATAATTGTATCTATTTATTAAGGCCACTACGTTATAAAAATCATAATTGTTATAGGTATATTAATTAGTCAACATTGGGTCACAGTAACCCTGGCGGTATGGTCGTCAGATATTGCCACTTGGCAATAGATCCACTATGTTCTACTCTATTGGTTGTGCAATAAAGTTTTTCAAATAAACAAACTGTCGGCCACTAAAAGTGTCAGGAAATAGAACAGGAAATCTAATGAAGGGACGCGCCCGGAATGAGGCAATAGAAAGACCTCATAAAGTCTCCCTTCGCAAATATATCTGAATCGTTGCCCAAATTGGAAAAAAAAAACAAATAAAAACAGTGTCAGGACTAATGACAGAATATATTGCCTTCAACAAACGACCCAGATCCATCGAATAGGGGAATGATTATCATCGCAGGAAATGTGGGGAGGATGATGTGACTGCTATACATATATTATGCGAGTGTCATGATTTAGCCAATTAGTGCTGAAGCTATCAGGAGACCTTTATAAGAATCCTAACGAATCGCGTATGCTACTACTCCCTTTCAATGAGGAGAGAGGATTGCCGTGCGCCACCAAGCTAGCGTAAGCGTTCCACAGCCTGCATACCTAGAAAGGCACAATTCAGAAGCCGGAGCAATCAGGCGGTGGCTACACAAACAACCGCCACCCCAGGAGACGAAAAAAAAAGATGAAGAAGAAGACACGGTCAGGTACCAGGCGGAAAACTAACTCACGTGGCTTCCGACCGTATCCAGCAGTTGATTTCTCGCGACCGAGAGCTCAGAATACGATTATAGATAACGTTCTCTGCGTTTTGACGAATCAAATCAAATTAAATTTATTGTCTTCAAAACCCATAGTTGTTTAGACATTAGTTTACAACCCTTTGGGTAAATAATATTATATAATTTGATTATAAAATCCGAAGAAGAAGACCAGTGATTGCGGAATTGATATAATAATATAGAATAAACTGGTATCTTGGTTACTCAGTGTTGGAAAATTTGCGGTTTTAAATGAATTATTATAGGCTTTTAAACCTCGACTATTTTTAAACACGACTCTTTTTTTAAACTCCGTTTTCTTAAAATCTCGACTGTTCTTTATTCCATAGGTATCCTTGATCTTGTAAGCAGGTATATATTTTATGTATATAAAATTCTATGTATGTGTATATTTTTGTCTATATTGATAATTACGTATATATATATCTGTATAAAAATCTAATATCCATCCGATACCTAATATATGATTATTTAAATTTGTATAAAATTTTAAAATTGATTAATATTTAATGCAGTGTAATGTCCGCTCTAGCAGAAGCTTAACTTAGTGGAGCGACATGCGACATCGTATTTGTAAATATACCACTAAGTGGTAAATCTTGCTAAGGGTTATTTTCCTTGATATATTATATTACAGCTTATTTTAATGCATTTTTTGTGAACTTACTGAAAAAGTAAATAAATAAATAAATATTTTATTTGATAACCACTTTTCCGGATTCGAAAATATATAAGGGAGGTTTTTAAAGCGTCAATTAGATAATTATAACAAGATATACTAACTTACTTTAGAACATTTCGAAGTGAGTTTTGTCAATTAAGTTGCCATTAATTATAAAATAATACGGTGCTATAAATACAAATACAATTTATTATCTGAGAGGAATAAAATAGCCATTATAATATAATAGACAATGAAAAGTTAAAAATGTCAAGCTAAATAAAGAAAATCATAATATAAAATACATTATTATCATATAATTCTCTGTCAATAAGGTAGACGTTAAAAATTTGGACTTTAAGTGGGGGAGTTTTATTTTCCTGTTTTTACATATAATTTTAATATTTTGGGTAGTTTATTGTAAAATACAATTCCGCCATAGTTTAGATCCTTATTGAATATTTCCAAAATTGGACAGGGTTAGTATTGAATCATGTCTACCTATGGTAGCATGAGAGTGACTATCTCACAAAAAAGGACTAAAATGTGTTCAGGATTCATCTAGGTATGTATGTTTTCCGTTTCTTTATTCCACCCTTACTTCTAAACGCTTGAACCAATTTAGAATAATGTGGTATTGTTAGAATCCATATGCCATCCCGAAAGTCATACGGTACCCTAACTGTCAAAATATCAAGTAAGCAGTGGTCTAAAAGTCCAAATGTCAATAAATTAACATAAATGTATCGTGTTTAGTGACAAATGAAAGGTATGATTGAGCATATCGGCAAATATACATGTATCTATATAGATAAATATATAAACCACCAATATTTCATAAAAAAACCGAAATTACAATAATTATAAACACAATAGTTCACTTTCTATAAGGACAGTTATGCTATATATTCTTTTTTAAATATTTAATTGTTAATAGGTATTGGTCCACTGCAGTAGACCAATTAACAAGACCAATATCGAGAAAAGCATAATACACAAGTATTTCATAAAAACACCGTAATAAAAATAATTATAAATACAATAAATAGTTCAGTTTCTGTAACGGCAGTCTGTAATGATCTGAAAATCATCACATGATCGCTTAGCAGCTCTAAGCTAACCGAAAATAGATTAATCGAATTTAAAATTAAATTGTACTTGAAAAAGATCATAGTGACATCTAGCGATTTAATTAGACACTAAAAAACGAACAAATAATAGAAATCCAGTGCTAAAAATGTGAATCGAGAGAGCTACGCGGGTTGGCATGTAAAAAAATACAACATTTCATATAAAATAGAAGTACGAGATTTCGTCGGGGCAATACGAAAATTATATCCAAGATGGCGAACGAATCAAACTGAAACGTCAGATTGAGATCACAACATTGCGAACGTCCTTCGGAGGTGTATAAATTAGCGTCGAAATAAGGGAAAAACATTGATGAGAATGCAGTAACGGCTTGAAAATTGCAGTACGATAGCGAAGCGGTTGAGGTTTCTAAAGAGACATTCTTCTTGGTGATGGCAGATTTCTAGAAAAGCGACACGCATCGAAGAAATTGACATTAGTTATAAGTGCATAATGTGAATGCAGCTGTAAATACGGGAAGTATAGCCGAGAGTCATTGTCGGCAAAGATGTACTAAAAATATGTAAGTTTATTTTGCCGAAGCTGGCGTTATTTAATTATTTGGGCCGAAGCTAGCAAACAAATATTGTCATTGTTGTATATTTTTTGGGGTTATAAATATTAGAGTTTTGGGGGGTTTGTTGGAAATTATTAGAAATGATAAGTAGTAGTAACGTAAATGCGTGATTTCTACATATTTGCACGTTAACTAAAAATGAGGCATTTAACATCGATTGGTATGAATAGTCGTTGATAGTTCTACGAGGTAAACCTCTAGTCAGACTATTATTTAATTTGGAAGAGAGTTAGCCTTTGCTAACTCCGTTGATTCAGACACCAGCCATTATATAATGTGCTTTTAATTTGGAAACTAGTTAAGGAAACATTCGAATTATACTGAATGTTAGAATAAGATTAAAGATAAGGAAAATTGTAGATTATATTAAGGTTTTTTTTTTGTTTGACTAGTTAACAGTGTGTTAGTTTATAAGTAATTTTATTGTTGTATGTAAACATTACGATTCATGTTTCAATATAAATTGACATTGAACACATTTAAATAAATAAAGGATTAGAATCTAATTGTCGAATTTCACGACGGAGATTTAAACTCATGCATTATCAATATTAATATTATTTTATTAACAATCGACTGAACGCAGCCATTGTTGTCATCGACAAATAATCGATCGAAAATAACTCAAAGAATAAATTGTAAATATTTTGTGGTGAATTAGGCGCTCATTATTATAAATATAATTCACAATAATAGTACTTAAACTAAAATAGAAGAATTTATAATTTTAATTGTTAATATATGCATTTTGGTTTAATATATGGATTATTAATTGGAGAAGATTTGTTTCATTGAGGAAGTAAATACAAAGAGGGAAATTATTAGGCAAGGTATTGGAAGCCTATCCCTCTTGAAGGTAATATTATCACTGTCGTTGTATGGTGGTAACATATTGAAATAGATATAGTAAAATCTTCTCTGACATATGCCGTCCCAATGTGGTGGGCCAATAGACATTGAAAGCATCGTAACATAACATATCGAGAAATAGATTATAAAATCATAACTCACAGATAGACATAAAGAAATAGTAGTAGTATATTATAATAGGTAAGTAAAAATCTAGCTTACAAATGACGTCCCAACGTGTGGGGCCTTGATAGATTCTAAATAAAATAAATAGTAAATTATTTTCGATCGATCGTAATTTGGGCATTTAATAAATAAAAAATATAGAAACATGAATCGTGTGATATAACTGTATATTTAGCATTGCGAATTGTTGATATATTGTATATGTGTGTTGTTTTCTAGAAATCTGCCTATATACATAATTTAACGTTTATTGTACATTATGTACACATGTTGACTGCAATCGTCGTAATTGAATCGGTGATTAAAATAGTACCTCGGGAATAAGAATAGTTTAAAAATAAAATAAACAAAATTGATTGGAAATAGATTTTATTAAGAATTAGGCTGGAATTAAAATAAATTAAAATAATTGTAATCAGGACGCCGCGGATAATAACCTTTGGCACAATAGCAATCGTCAACCTTTTGCTTTGAATAAAATATAATAAATTAAATTCGTTTAATTAAAAATAAAATAAATTGAATTAGTTTTGAATCAAAATAAAATAAATTAATTAAATTCGTTTAAATAAAAAAATAAAATAAATTAAATTTATTTTGAATCAAAATAAAAATAAATAAAATAAATTAATTAAATTTATTTAAATTAAAATAAAATAAATTAAATACGACAAATAAATTAAGAATAGACATAGACATCATAATGTCTCAAACAGCTTCGTCATCGAAAAAACGAAGGCTGGAGAGAGATATATCTCAGGGACGTGTGGAACCATTATTCGGAATTAGGCAGAAAGAAGATTTTTATAACACTGTGTCTCAATGGAACCTGGATGTAGACCAGGAAAATAAAATGTTTTTGGATAGGGAAAGGGAGCAAATGGCGGATAAGATTCAAGAGTTAGAAAGAAAATTGTCGCAATTAGAAATAGGAAGAGATGCGAAGAGGAAATCTATAAAACCACGTTTCGAACCTGTGCAATCGGGGTACAATGACATATATAAATGGGGTCTACGTTTTTCAGGGGAACATTCTGTCTTGGAGTTTATAGAATCATGTGAGGATAGACTACGATCGCGTCGTGCAAACAGTGAGGAGCTCATACAATCGTTTACTGAATTGTTGAGTGGAGCAGCCCTGAAATGGTTTAGGTCAATTAGGACGAATGATTTGACTTGGTCGCAGTTAAAGGCAAAATTAGTAGAGCGTTTTGAACCAATCAATTATCAAATTAAAATTGATAGTCAGATACGCAATTTGAAACAAAAGCCGTCGCAGAATATTCAGGAATTCATAACTGAAGTTCGGGGGTTGAATGCCCTTTTAAAAGAGCAAATTGGAGAGTCAATGTTATTGGAGATTCTTAAAATTAATATTGCGGATAGGTACAAACCTATTCTAGGCTCTCAAATCTTAACGACAATAGAAGAATTAGTTAAATATGCGATGAACTTCGAACAATATTTAGAAAAGGAAACGACTGCAAAACCTTTCAAACATTTTCAAAATAAAACCGTCGCGACCGTGTCAAAAGAGAATATAGTGTATAATAGGAATAATAATCGGGGAGGTTTCACTGGATATAGAGGGCGCGGACGTGGCTATACTGTGAGTGCGTTTAATACGGGGAGATCGAATTATTCTGATCTGACTGGGCCTGGAAACCAGAGTCACAGGAAGTGCCTTAAATGTCAGGAAGTAGGGCATCATTATAAGTTTTGTCCTAATATTCGCGGTAAAATCTGTTTCGGATGCAGGTTAGAAGGGTTTACCATTAGGGAATGTACTGGCTGCGTGAAGAATAGCGAGATCGTTGATAATAAAACAGGGGACGTCCGACGGAATAGGGAATCTGGAGACCTGAAACAGCTCATGGATCACGGAGTCAGGGAAACGAATAGAGAATTCGATGGCTGGGAGGGGGTCGTCGGTTCGCATTTTTAATAATACCTAAATAGTAATGATATGGATCAGAGACCTTATATTTATGTAAGGTTAAATAATTTTAAATTAAAAGCATTAATAGATACAGGATCTTCTGTTAATATAATAGGGAGAAAATATATAACATTATTTCAGGGTTGTGCGTTTGATAACAAATGCAATAATATACAATTGATGTCGGCGGATGGTACGATACAGAATATTATAGGAGAATTGAATATAGATATCAAATATGAGGACGTTTGCCGACGTTTAAAATACATACTTAGTAAATACATACTTGAAATACTTACTTATATATAAAATCGGAAGGTAAAGCCATAGGGCGATGCCACATAAAAGATATGGTAAAAATTAGTAAGGGGTGATTAAAGAACCTTACGATTTTATCGGTTGAGTGATTAGTTATAGAAGCTCAATAAATTATTGGGAGTATAAAAAAACTCACGGTTTTTTTGATGGTATGTTTTGTGGTTGTCATAGCATTATTATATTATTATATTGGCTGTCATTACAGTTATTATTATTTTATTGAGAGAATAACCAGCAGATTATTTTGAATATCAGAGTTATTGATTGTAGCGGGGTGTGTGTTCTTGTATATGTATTGGATTATTATTATACCAACATAATAAATATTTTAACACGATATATTAAACATTAGATTTCATCATTTTTCAAGTTATAAATTACATTACAGATAATATCATTATCCTGTTCATTTCTAGTAATAGATTATCATCCTATCCATCATCCTATCACCATTCCTATCCTACCATTCTATCATACACTACCTATCCTATCACATTCCTTATTTCTATTCCATTACCAAAGTCTTAATAGCAACAAATTATTAATGCCATACACCAAAAGCAGTATACAATAAATCAGAAATATTTTTAATTACAATACATATTAGCTTACACATTTAGTTGAGCATTATAGTTTTAATTTTTATCACATTAGAATCACACATTATTGCATATATATATATATAGCATACAGTTACATTTACTAAACATATTATCCATTTGATACTTATATGTATGAGAGAATGCACCTCGTGAAATCGTTGAGTTGTAAAATATTGTTAATAAGCTGACAGTTTTTTCATTTGGGTATCTAGTGGAGTGATATTGTTTTGCAAAATTGGGAAAAGAGTTATAACAAGGAGAGCGTTGTGTTGTTTGAATCTCTTCGTTTTAAGCAACAAGTATTCCTTTCCTATCCTATCCTATCTTATCCTAAATCCAATCCTAATCACCTACAACTTGTTGTCCAATCATTCCTACCTAAAGCGAAGAAATACAAGCGAACACGTTTAGGAATCTCATTAGTGTAATAAGTTTTTGTTGTTGAACTAAATGGCAAAGCAGTATCGGGGTACGATTTATTATATTGGAGAGAAGATTCCAAAGTATTATTAGTGAAGTCGATGGATTATGGTTATTGATAAAGTTGGTTGATCGTTATATTATTGAGGCTATATAGGGCCGATTAAAATCATTATTATAATTATTAAAAAATATATTTTTGGAATTGAGTTATAGTGCTATATAGGAAGCGACTATAGGATGAATGAAGAGTCATATTAATATTGTTATTTGGTATAGAATATTTGGTGGTATTGTCGACGTCTCGCTATTTAGAGCGGGATGAAGAATTTAGAATCGAAAAATAGCGCTAATTTTTAGAGCGACTATAATATTATGGGAATTTTTATCTGAAGTGGGCGGTCTTCGGAGTTGGAGCCACTGCTCGGGTCCATGTTTGTTTTGTATTTGGTAACTTGCGAGGGAGTATATATGGAGGTCTCGGCAAGGTTGAGGTCGCACCTCAACGCGTGACCCTGATCAGGTCTACGCTTTTGGACGAGTTGACACCCAGAGTCGGATATGGTCTAGATTCGACAGGGAGGAGCTCAGATACCCAATGGGATTATTATTATTACGGTGGCATTATGGTTACATGCACCAAGGGGGTTATTATGGGGTTGCGAAATTAGAATAGGCCGGATATTGATTTAGTTTATGTTATGAAGGAGATAAATAGTAGCGATCCAGGAGGGTGAGAGAAGAAGGACGATAAATACATTTGTTAATTAGTAAACCAACATAAGTTGTGATGAAGGAGGGGATTGATTTTGGTATGAAGATAGAATGAAAGGCGCTGTGAACGTGGGAGGTATGCAAGGCGGTGAAAGGATAAATTCAGTTTCCAAATTCTGAAATAACGAATGAGAGTTAGAAACCATTTACAGTGTACGTTAAAATCACAAACAATAGACTAGTGAAGAACCTATTAACAATCGTCAGGTTATCTAACTTGAGATTGTGTCTAAGTAAATAGCAGAAGGACAAGCCCAGCGTGAAATAGCATACTATATTAAATAAAAACTTACTATGCGACTGGTTGGGACAATGTCACGATTTTTAAAAGAATCTAGAACATTAAGGGACGACCAGAGCCTGTTCGAGTGCGTTGTTCTGACTTAGGCATATTCAAACTATATTTTTTATGAAGAGTTAGACAGTTAAAATGTTCACCATCGAGGACTCGGGAGAAATCCTAATTGAGCGGAGTGGGTGAACGGAGAATAAATAGACGGAATCAATTTAAATTTTGCAACGGAGAGAAATATTATAATTATTATATTGATGTACTGAGATTATTATGGATTGGTCGATAGAACAGAACAAGTAGGTGGAGACATGGTCGAGGACTCGGGTTTATTTCCTAATTGAGCGGACGCATGTTGAAGCGAGAAAGAGAAGGAGGAGCTGGAATATATTATATAAATATTAAATTTTGCAACGGAGAGAAATATTATAATTATTATATTGACGTATTGAGATTATTTATAGATTGGTCGATAGAAAAGAATAAGTAGGTGGAGACATGGTCGAGGACTCGGGTTTATTTCCTAATTGAGCGGACGCATGTTGAAGCGAAAGAGAGGAGGAGAGATGGAATATATTAAATAAATATTAAAAATCTGCAACAGGAGAGTTGGAATCTTCATTATTATTATTATAGGTATCATATTATTGAGGTGAGATATAGAGGAGAAAGTGAGAAATTATATTAAAAGTATTATCATTAAAAGATCTGGGTTAGGAGATTGGTAGTATATAAACAAGATAGGAAATTATAGACTTGAAGAGGGAAGACAAGCCACAAAACATATCGTAAGGGTACGTAAATTAAAAGTAAAATATTATCATAACATTATAGTACAAAATATATCGTAAGGGTACGTGAATTAAAAGTAAAATATTATCATAACATTATAGTACAAAACATATCGTAAGGGTACGTGAATTAAAAGTAAAATATTATCATAACATTATAGTACAAAACATATCGTAAAGGTACGTGAATTAAACGTAAAATATTATAATTAACATATAGCACAAAACATATCGTAAGGGTACGTGAATTAAAAGTAAAATATTATCATAACATTATAGTACAAAATATATCGTAAGGGTACGTGAATTAAAAGTAAAATATTATCATAACATTATAGTACAAAACATATCGTAAAGGTACGTGAATTAAACGTAAAATATTATAATTAACATATAGCACAAAACACATCGTAAAGGTACGTGAATTAAACATAAACTATTATCATTGACATTATAGTACAAACATATCGTAGGAGTTACATAGTTATTTCTATAAAATTATTAACATTAATATTATATTACAAACATCATGAATAAGCGGTTGGAGATTGAACAGATAACAAGAAAGATATGTGATATGATTGCTTGAGGGCAAGCAGAGATTTTGGGAGGGGGTATTGTAATGATCTGAAAATCATCACATGATCGCTTAGCAGCTCTAAGCTAACCGAAAATAGATTAATCGAATTTAAAATTAAATTGTACTTGAAAAAGATCATAGTGACATCTAGCGATTTAATTAGACACTAAAAAACGAACAAATAATAGAAATCCAGTGCTAAAAATGTGAATCGAGAGAGCTACGCGGGTTGGCATGTAAAAAAATACAACATTTCATATAAAATAGAAGTACGAGATTTCGTCGGGGCAATACGAAAATTATATCCAAGATGGCGAACGAATCAAACTGAAACGTCAGATTGAGATCACAACATTGCGAACGTCCTTCGGAGGTGTATAAATTAGCGTCGAAATAAGGGAAAAACATTGATGAGAATGCAGTAACGGCTTGAAAATTGCAGTACGATAGCGAAGCGGTTGAGGTTTCTAAAGAGACATTCTTCTTGGTGATGGCAGATTTCTAGAAAAGCGACACGCATCGAAGAAATTGACATTAGTTATAAGTGCATAATGTGAATGCAGCTGTAAATACGGGAAGTATAGCCGAGAGTCATTGTCGGCAAAGATGTACTAAAAATATGTAAGTTTATTTTGCCGAAGCTGGCGTTATTTAATTATTTGGGCCGAAGCTAGCAAACAAATATTGTCATTGTTGTATATTTTTTGGGGTTATAAATATTAGAGTTTTGGGGGGTTTGTTGGAAATTATTAGAAATGATAAGTAGTAGTAACGTAAATGCGTGATTTCTACATATTTGCACGTTAACTAAAAATGAGGCATTTAACATCGATTGGTATGAATAGTCGTTGATAGTTCTACGAGGTAAACCTCTAGTCAGACTATTATTTAATTTGGAAGAGAGTTAGCCTTTGCTAACTCCGTTGATTCAGACACCAGCCATTATATAATGTGCTTTTAATTTGGAAACTAGTTAAGGAAACATTCGAATTATACTGAATGTTAGAATAAGATTAAAGATAAGGAAAATTGTAGATTATATTAAGGTTTTTTTTTTGTTTGACTAGTTAACAGTGTGTTAGTTTATAAGTAATTTTATTGTTGTATGTAAACATTACGATTCATGTTTCAATATAAATTGACATTGAACACATTTAAATAAATAAAGGATTAGAATCTAATTGTCGAATTTCACGACGGAGATTTAAACTCATGCATTATCAATATTAATATTATTTTATTAACAATCGACTGAACGCAGCCATTGTTGTCATCGACAAATAATCGATCGAAAATAACTCAAAGAATAAATTGTAAATATTTTGTGGTGAATTAGGCGCTCATTATTATAAATATAATTCACAATAATAGTACTTAAACTAAAATAGAAGAATTTATAATTTTAATTGTTAATATATGCATTTTGGTTTAATATATGGATTATTAATTGGAGAAGATTTGTTTCATTGAGGAAGTAAATACAAAGAGGGAAATTATTAGGCAAGGTATTGGAAGCCTATCCCTCTTGAAGGTAATATTATCACTGTCGTTGTATGGTGGTAACATATTGAAATAGATATAGTAAAATCTTCTCTGACATATGCCGTCCCAATGTGGTGGGCCAATAGACATTGAAAGCATCGTAACATAACATATCGAGAAATAGATTATAAAATCATAACTCACAGATAGACATAAAGAAATAGTAGTAGTATATTATAATAGGTAAGTAAAAATCTAGCTTACAAGTCGTGTTTTTTATTCTTTTTAATATATTTACTTGTTTATAATCAACGTTATGCTTTAAAATGTATAGTAATGGTAGAGTGAGTATAATGAGGGTTCTGAACGACCTTCACCACACATGCACAAGTGAGTTGCTCAGTCCCTTAGTGAGTTCAAAGTCAAATAACTGCTCTAAATCACCGTGACATCCTACCAACTGTGAGCAACAAGATATTCATTGGGGTGGTAAAATCGCTCGTCGGGGCCGCGGGAAAAACTAATCGGTTTTCCGCGGCCCGGGTGCGGGTGGTGTGTCAGTGATGCGCTGACCCCGGCGCGGCCGCGGACCGATGGCTGGCGGCCGATACCGCGGAGCCCTCGCTGCCTTTAATTTAAATTAATTCCGCATTAGCGAACGGTGTTAAGTCGTGACCGGGTGGCACCGTCTCGCGCGGCGTCGCAGCGTCGCGGGGGGAGACGAGGGGAGGAGGCAGCCGAGGCCGGGCCAATCGCGCGCCCGTAAACGTATTTTAATGGAGCGCCGTAAAGTGCCATCGGAGCGCAGCGAGAAAGGGCCCCGCATGAAATATTGCGCCCGGACTGAACTCGCTCGCTCGGCCCCTTTTGTCGAGAACCTCAATGCCCATCACTGACGTCACCCCCCCCCCTCCCTACCCCCCGGGCACTATTAGGTAAACATTTTAATTTTGAAAACGCCAGTCAGGGGTAAGACCGCATCGAAAGGAATAAAATAAATGCTAAAGCTTAGTTCCGAGCGAATGAAGAGCTACGGCTGTGTCGAAAAGAAATGGAGTAATCGGCGCATGCCGAGAGCGTAGCTGGTACATCGGGCGTACAGTGATCGGCGACAACCCAATCGTCCACCGATCACGTGCATGCGTCGTTGGAAGGCGATACAGGAGACAGTGATAATGGGCTCGATTGCGTTTCTTCGTGAACTAAAATCGGAAATTAGTCCGTGTGAACGAGACAGGGCAATACGCTAGAGCGAAGTGTGAGATGACGGTTGTCACTTTTTCGCATTAAAACTGCCCGCCAAGGTCAAATCTTACACCGCACGAAATATGCTCGAATCTATTCGGACGAGTATAAGTTCGGCAGGTAGTATTTATCGACGATCGTTCGTTTCATTTACCGCTCTAACTTATTGCTCTGTCTCGTTCGCTTGGACTAATTTTAGTTTTAGTTCACAAAGAAACGCAATCGGGCCCAATATGAAGGACAGCGCGATTGCATCTCCAGGAGCATATTAATGCCAAACGCTTGTTATTATGCTTTAATCCCGACGTTTACACGAAAAATCTACGGCGCGGACACGAACTGCCCCTACGTTTCGAGCCTATGATGTTTGGTAAAGATGATCATTATATTGGGGATCCCATTCCCATAACCCTAAACGATACTAAATTGTTACAGCACCAGCAGAAGGAAATCATGCTAGAATCGCAAATCAGTCGAGGAATTCCACATTTCCTATGATAGAAGCTGTCCAACAGGAAGAAAGAAAATAATTGCAAGGATTACAGGAACAGAGCCCTCATTGCGCTCTGGAAGAATTACAATAACACAGCCCGGTGGCATAGTGGTTAGGTCGCCTCATCTTACATTGTAAGGTTCCGGGTTCAATTCAGGACTAGTTCACTATTTTCCGTTGGAATAAAATTAACAGAATTGCGTTTCAATTCTTTCGATGGAATGAAATAACCAGACACACAATAAATATACACAATTGTTACACGCTCACATACATAAAACTTACTTCCTAATAGGGTTGGTTTTGAGAGTGTGTCGTAAGGTAATAAACCGGCCCGTTGCAAAATTTCACAATAAAGAGTAAAATAACAAACAAACAAGAATTGAGGCATCACTAAAACTAACTCAAATAGCTATTTTATTATATCGTGGGTTTTATACATATTCTGGTGTAAGGACGACTGGTATATTTCGATACGCACGATGTACGTCAGCTGACGAGGAACAAAGGGCGTCATAGGTCATATTAGCTGCAGGGTAGTGGAATGCCTTATAATTAAGACGGCCGTGTTTGAATGTAATTTGTCGTTTCTAAGGATTTGTTGACATCCGATCAACATCTACTCCCGCTGTCTCAGAATACATACGTCGCCATATTCTCCTAGATCACACACCATTATATTATTTGTTAGTAGTAGGAGTGCGATGAGTTAACAAAATCCAGCTATTAAAGCGCATGTGCTCAATATTAGTTTTGAGCTTGGCCGCAGATGGTATCCCGCTGTTCTCCAACCTCGTAAACGATCATTTTACATTGTCCGTTTCTCGTGACCATGCGATCAGGAATACAGCCGCCATCGTATTTACATATGCTACTTCTCGCGAGGATCCTCGCAACTGAGGCTCCTCGTAACAGGCAATTCCCGTCAGGCACGTTTCAGAGTTTGCCGGATGGTCGCATGTAAGACTACCGACCGGCCGTTACCACCTCGGTCAGTTCGGCGAATTTAATTTTGATATCAAGTTTTTGCGGTTAATCCAACCAGATTCTTTATAAAGCGGCTAGAAAAGGTCGTATTCTAAAAAAGTTTGATTTAATAGAAAACGAATATTTAAAGATAACTGATGATTTACTTTTCCAAAATCAACCTACCTTCATATACATAAGTGCCACACAATTACCTAGCGCTTAGAGGAGCTAGATTATTTATTTAACTTTGGTTCTGCAGTACCTAAATAGAAAAAACCTGCTTTTCGTATGCCTGCCGAAGCGCCAGTGACACAGTTCATACGTTTCTCTACGGTAGTGACCTTACAAGACGGAGAGATGAGGTATCATACGCCAGAAACTAAACATAAATCCAAAAAAATCGCGTGGTTTCGTTTAAAGGTGCCCATGAGCTTCAAAAACTGTTATTTAACATTGGTTCTGCAGTAAATAGGAAAATCTGTTTTTCGTATGCCCGCGGAAGAGCACGTGACACCGTTCATACCTTTCTCTACGCTAGTGACCTTACAAAACAGAGAGATCAGGTATCATTCGTCAGAAACTAAACATAGATCCAAACTTTTTTTCGTTTCGTTTAAAAGTGCCCATGAACTTCAAAAACTGTTACATAATTGAACTTAATATTCGTTATGATAGGAACTCCAGGAAGAAGAAATATGGTAATAAGATACCTGTGTGGTAGTCTTTATAATAACCCTCCCCAAATACCGGATTATTTGAAAAAGAATGTACTTCTCTGGTTTGGCACGGACTCGCTGTATAGAGTACAGTTTTTATTTCTCGCATTTTTTCTCTGAATTTTACTGAGACGATAATGCATTTCGATAGATTTTCAAACCTTTCAGAGGATTCATCAAGTACCTAATTGACTAATAAATTGAAAATGGAATAGTTATTTTAAAAATCGGAATCTGAAAATTATTGTATTTCGGACTTGTCATTTGGGCTTGGGTTTAACGATTTTTCTCTGCGTATTTCTCATAAAAAGGAGAAATTATTATATAAAACTTAAGTTAGTCTTCAGACATTGACCTAATCGAAATTTTACATATTATTTTGAATATAGGATTTTATTCTGAAAAAAAACTATGACTATAAAAAAAACTATTCCGGATTTTATTCTGAAAAAAAAACTCATATTATTACTTATATATTACGGTTAATATCTTATTATCTTTTGACGATATTGAAGGCCCAAAGGTTTTTTTATTATATCATATGCTCCTGATTGAACTCCCGATATACACCCAAATGGTATAGTGTTTGTAGTGGGGATAGGAGAATTGTGCTGGGACGGGATATCGTGACAGCGTCCGACCAATCAATTAGGAGGCCAGATTGGTATCGATAGATCGCCAGCGCTATACCCACCGCCGACTTAATTGTGCCTGGTAAAACTGCCGTGCTCGTAGAAACTGTCAACGGTCCGCCTGGCCATTTGTCGGTTATGCTCGATAACAAATTGCCGCATACGGCAGATGACCAACAACCCACCGTACGGCAGAAATGTGGACATTTCATAAATACATAGGTAGTTACTCTATTTAACCGTACTCTTGAGGAATATTGAGATATACCTGTTGAAAAAATAAAAGACCTTCTTATAAAGAGGATTGGCAGAATCCGATACAAGCCTGAGTCTGAAAAAATAAGTATGTACAAGACTAAGAAGCATGACGATCTATACTATTATCTTTTTTATTACAATACCGATTGCTATTATCTTTATTCTATATTAGTTATTGACTATCACCCTGACTATGATTTATTTATATAATATGATAATACTTACTAATCTATTATAAAATAATTATGATAATACTTAGTAATTTATTAAATATCCTGGTTATTGTAATTATTTAAAATGGCTATTGTAACATGATTTCTTAATTGAACTTTAAAATATTATTTCAATTTTAGGAATAGGTGGTCTTATTGTTGTATCCACTTATGTATGATGTATAATAATATACGGAGTAAGAAGACCATCACACTGGATCGATAAGTGAACATCTCGCTTGGTGTTATACAACAGCAATAACACATTATGAATCAATCGCTGTTTTTGCGGCGAAATTACACTTCGACTTGGAGTCCAATGTAGTATAACCCTGCGGGATCGTGCACACGAATATGTATATATGCATGATTGCAGGGCTGACATTAAAATTGAATACAACGAAATTGAAATTTCAATACGAATGCAAACTTGACATCATATAAAAACAAATAATTTCTCTATTAGTTCCTATTCTTGAATAATAAAAAATAGAATACCCCAGAGCTGAGCCGTGCCGTTTTTGTGGCGGACTCTTAAAGAAGAATCCTGCCACGTGCATTATAAATATGCACGGAAGTGGCGGAATTCCCAATGAGCGAAACAGTTATCTCGTGGATGTCTCAGGAGGAACACGGACAGCCCGTTTCTGAAGAACGAAAGCGCGTTGGCGGTCTGCTGCACTAGCCGATGTATCTACGCAGTACATTAACAAGGAGTGGACGGAGTGGCGTAATAACATTTAAAGAGGGTTTTGTGGTGAGAGTGTGAGATGTCACCATAGTTAAAAACTTCCTTTTCCTTAAACAATGTCGTTAAGTAAAATACACTGTGCTACCGGTCTAATTGCATAGCATAATAGAATCGAGGTGAAGCACGGCAGCGTTAGTCGAAGGCGCATAGAGTGTTGAAACGAGCTCCAATATGGGAATGATCATATCTCGGGTCAGATCGGTCTACCGATCTACATCCATCGATGAGTCTGATCGTCTGCAATTTCCATTGTTGCGCAGTATCGCTAGACAAATCATGCGCATGCAGTAAACACACTACCACGATATCAATATACGCGCTATTGCGCTTGAGAAGTGTATGGAGGAGATCAAAAAACGTATTTTGAGAATACGCCGAAGCAGAGCCTACATCAAATAGGAAGGCGTGAGCTTGATGAGCGAGACGAACCGCGTCGAACGACAGTCGTATAGCTTGCTGCAACCTATCACCGCATCAAATTAGGAAATAAAACAAGGCCATAACGGTTTCATTATAATACAAAGACGTATATGGAAAAGAAATAGGAGTCGCCATACACACATGCACACAAAGCAAAGTTGCCATACTGTACTGCATGATGGGCGCCTCCACGAGAAGTTCATGTTAACACGACACGGATTGCGGACAATGGTGCTTAGTCAAGCCTTATCAAAGAGCGAGGTGGCGCTCTACCTGAGAGGCAGCGGGATATACTAAGCAGTAGAAGGCGAAGATCGACGGAGGCAGCAGCGAGTTCGGCCTGGGATCTTATCTGAGAGGTGAGCTGCGTAGTCAGAGGGTTTCGAGGGAGATTCCTCTTATCTGCATGCCCGTTAGTACAACCAAATGTCGCCCGCGCCCAAAGTTTATTTGGTTTTTTGGGCCTGTACGGTGATTTGCCTGCACTGTCTGTTATTGTTTGTATATTCCTGTTAGATTTTGATATTTAATAAGGGCGTGGATTAAGCGAAGACCTGTCTAAGCGAAGACTGTATACAAACAAATAAAAATACGCATTGTTTTCCTGTCTATCCTAGAACGGGCTAGCCCCAGTTGGGTGACAGAATCAAATAAGCAAAAGGTTAAGGTTTTGCCATTCGGTTCTAGTTATTTTTATAAGCAAAAACAATGTTTTCTAGTAATTAATTCTTAAATAAATAAATAAATAAAAAATTGAAATGAAGTCTGTAAGTTTCAAATGGTAATGTGCGGTTATTTTTGTGGCTCAGAGCCGCTGTCATCCTCGAGCTACTTGACACCCGGGGGGTGGACCGCCCCCTTTCCCCTTATACTCTGCTGTAGCGGAGGCATCTTTTAGTAGACCGGTAATAAGTCGCACGTTTCTGTATGACTAGGACGGGACGTCGATCAGTAGCACAGCCCCATGCTTCACGCCATACGACCGTAGGGCGTGCACGTGCGCAAAGTACCACAATATTAAATAAAAAAATAACTTTCAGAACGTGGCTAAGCTTACCTTTTTCGCAAGTGTCCCCCTGCCATCCTGGAAGACACCGCTTCTCCCCGTCTTTGGCGCACGTGTAGTGGCCGAAGGCGTCGTCCCTGGGCCTGCAGAACTTGGTGCAGGTGGCATTGTAGTAGTTGGAGTCACACCTCACTCTGATGCGGTAGGTGATGCGAGCGGTGTTTCCAGAATGGTCCAGGGTGTGCCACTCCACAGACGGCACGATTATACCGGAGTATGATGCTTCCTCGATCAGGTCCTCCCCTTCTGTGGACAAAAAAGTATATGTACCTATGTAATTGTACCTTACCTAACCACGCAAAAGAAACCCGCACTACCCCACTGCATAATGGGTGCCTCCATGGATTTACTCAGGTGATATTCACTAAGAAGTTCCTGTTTATAAGACACGGATTGCGGACAAGGATGTCTAGTCAAGCTATATCGTAGAGCAAGGTGGGGCTCTACGAAAGAAAGAGAGACAGAGGCAGATCCCGGGAACCCAACAAGTGATTTCTGGAAAATTACTTTTTTGTGTGTGTATGTGTGTCGGTGTGTGTACCCACTGTATCTCAGAAACTACAGGACCATTTAGGACCAAATTACGTAAAAATATATCATCCTAATGCCTTAGTTTGAAAATCTGATGAGAGATATCCGCCATTTTGTTTTAAAATGGCGGTCTTTCCCAAATTTCAAAAATCATAAATCCGCTTTGAATTCTGATGTCATTGCCTACAACTCCCGCTTACGTCACTTTCGACATCTTCAGCTGGAAAAATGTTATAATCTGAAATTTGAATACTTCATATATCCCTTATAATTTATTTATTTATTTTTATTAGCTAAATGTATACAGCACATTCATTTTATGAAAGAACAATGTATACAGCATATTCATTTTATTTAAGTCAATAAGTAGAAAAAGAATAGAAGAGGGAAGAGAGAATATGATAGAATAGAGAAGAGGGAGAAATGTACTTTTTTACATTGTTAATTGTTATATTAGTCTTTCTATGTAAGAATGCTAATGAATGCTAAATGGAATACAAAAATATGTCCTAATGACAATAATGGCCCTTACTTTGCTATAACTTTTTTTGTGGTTTACGAGTTTATATAAATTTATTCTTTTGGTAGAAAATTTATTTTATTTATTTATTTATTTAAGAAATTATTACTATGAAACATTGATTAGCTTATAAAAATAACAGGAACCCAATGGCAAAACCTTAACCTTTTGCTTATTTGTTTCTGTCACCCAACTGGGACTAGCCCGTTCTAGGGTGGACAAGACTCCAGTATTACAATCAAGTTTGCTTGATTGCTTGGTTGCTTACAAATTTACTATTTACCCCACGAAACTTTTCTGCTAGTTTGGAGCCAACATTACAAAAGTGACTATTTGTACAATTTAGTAACTTTTCAGGATTATCTTTCATTGTAATAATTTGATTGTCAATTTTAATACTATTTAAATTTACATCTTTCTATTTTTATAATTCGCCGCTTCTTTTATATTTATCCAGATTTTCCGTGGCTCCCCGGCTGAGTCAGTTATTTGTTTTTTAAAGTATTGCTGCTTAGTCAATTTAATAATTTTATTACATAAATTTCGATAACGAGTGTATTTCTGCCTCAGCATTGCATTGTCCGCTGTTTTTCTTAACGCTGCGTTCATTTTATCACGCCTGTGAATACAAAAGAGGAGTCCATCAGTAATCCACGGTGTAATTTTTTTATTTTTATGTTTTATAATTACAGTTTTCGATGTTGTATGTTTCTGTATAATGTTACTCAAGATAGAATAAAATAAGTTATAGGCGTCGATAGCATCCCTAATCTGATATAACTCATTCCAATCATGTTGGCTGATTTCGTAAACTATTTTATCATAATTAATTAATTTCTTTATTTGCTTGTTTGGATGTACAACGTTATTACTTCCCTTAGCGGAAAACTTAAAGAAGATTGTATAGTGATCTGTAATTGAATTTTTGTATACAATGGTCGTGATTAGGTTTTTGGTTCGAACCATGGCGTGATCTATGCAACTGCTGCTATTGTTATATTCGCGCGTGGAATGAATTATCTCTGGTCGGAGACCATGTAGCATTAGGACGTTTAGATATTCCTCAGATTGTAGATGCAGAGTTCCTGCTATAGAGATATTCAAGTCACCGAACAGATACAGATTTTGAGAATTTCTATTAGCGCATAAAAGTGTCCCTTAAATTGGCAGCGTACTCCACGAAACACACCCACTTTGAAAAATTATAGAGCCGTAAATATTAAAAAAAAATACTATTTTGCAATTAAAAAGGATTGCTAATATAATCTAATTTGGTAAAAATAATACTGTCGCTGGCAAAATTCACAATTATCTGTCATAATCAAAATGGATCCTAAGCGGCCGGCTGCTCCTGCGCGACATGTAAGTTTGTTATTATTTTTTTAATGTTTTATTCATGAGAACAGTATTTGTGTAGCTTTATTAGGCAAGCAAATATAGTAAATTCTACTATTCAGTAGTTATTTCGTGTCAACACTCGATATTAACTTTTTTATAGAATCAAAATCATGGGTGTACTCTCTGAATACCGTTGCCAAGTGCATTGTAAAATACTCATAAACGGGTCCGGTATACACGGAGTACACTGCCAACTAGGTAACGATATATATATATATATATATATATATATATATATATATATATATATATATATATATATATATATATATATATATATATATATATATATATATATATATATATATATATATATATATATATATATATATATATATATATATATATATATATATATATATATATATATATATATATATATATATATATATATATATATATATATATATATATATATCGATTTTTTTTCTTTTTTTTGATTGATCCATGAATGTGGTTTGGTAATCTACAGCATGTTGTTTATTTTTTTCTATAGTGCTTGAACTTAAAAAGATCGCATAGAATTTTGGCTTTGGCTCCGGCTGAAAATGCATGCTCCGATGATAGTTCTGATTCTGATGTGGAGCCAACTTTCATGCCACGATCAGCGTCTTACATCAGCTCTGACCCACCCTCTTTGGACTCCTTATATGAACGACTCGACCTCTTGAATAGCGATCTTGATAACGCTTCTAATGATAGCCTCAATGAAATACCACCAACACCTTATGCTTCTGATTATATCCTCGATGAAATACCACTAACATCAACGTTTCAAAAGGTTTTTCCATCCTCGTCTACTGTCAATTACTATGCGATACCAACACTGAACTCAATTCAATCACTGCCTTCGCCGTCTATAGAACTCTCTGAGTCACCAGCTCCCATCACGCCGCGAGCTGCACCTGGACCATCGACTAGATACAAAAGCAAAAAAAAACTTCTGTCGTGGCGAAAATAGTTAAAAAGGGTAAGTTCTCATTAGAGTACAACTGGAGAAAAGCTATTTTTCGTCATAGAGGTTGCATGGATGATGGATTGCATGATCTCCATAAAACTCAAAACGAAACTGTGTTGGAATACTTTAAAGCCTTTTTTTCACAAGACATCATTGCAGATATTGTTCACAATACAAACTTGTATTCAGTTCAACAACACGGCAGATCTATAGAGTTGACAGAAAAAGAGTTAGAAAGTTTTCTAGCAATACAAATTTTGATGGGTGTTGTAAAAATGCCTGCATATACGGATTATTGGACTAGAAAAACTCGATACCCTCCAATAGCTGAGGTAATGACTCTGAAACGCTACCAACAAATAAGACGCAATATCCACTTTGTGGACAACAACTTAGAAGACTCGGACCGTTATTTCAAGGTACAGAACATTATGGAAAAAATTCGACAGAATTTCCTGAAGTTAGATGAAGAAGGACAGTACTCCATAGACGAAATGATGATGGACAAAGGTACAAAAGCTGGAAAAAGAAGACAATACATAAAGAGCAAACCTAAAAAATGGGGGTTCAAAAACTTCGTGCGCGCTGGAGTAACGGGCCCTATATATGATTTTATCATGTATGGTGGAGATGATACGTTTCGCGATCACACTTTTACTGCTAATGAAACTTCACTTGGAGTCGGTGGAATGGTGGTCGTGGCATTATGCAAAACCATCAAGCAGAAACCATCCACCATATATGCGGACAACTTCTTCACTTCTCCAGAGCTGGTATACTTGTTGCGGAAAAAATATGGAATATTTAGTCTGGGCACCATTAGAACCAACCGCCTCAGAGGTTGCCAAGATCTGTTAACCTCAGACAAGGAAATGAAGAAAAAACCTAGAGGGTACAGTACGCAAGTTGTGTGAAATACTAACAAATTGGCTGTCGTGAACGGAACGACAACAAGGCAGTAATGTTGATCAGTTCATTTGTGGACTCTCATCCTATGGAAAAGACACGAAGGTATTCAAAAGATGACTAAAGAAGAATTGACGTTGATTGCCCTCAGGTGGTAAAACATTATTGTTCACGCCAGTGAGGTTTGTGTGAGAATTAGCGTAATTTTCCGCCTCCTAATCACTTGTCTAATCCAATCCCTTTTATAAATTCTTCCGCTCCAATCAATATTGTCGGTACCCATTTAAACATGTCGCGACCCGCGCCGATCTGAGCCGCCCAGCGCTACGGATCGCCCCGTCGGAACGACGGGTAGGACAGTACATTTGTTGACTTGGCGAGGCGCGTCGTCGAATGTATTCGCTCCGCAACAACAGACGAGATTATCGTTTTTTCTCGTCGCAAACCGCCGCATCGCATCACACAAACCTTTGTGTTGATTAGCCCGCATCGCAATTCGTGTGAAACCTCAGTGAGTGACAGATAAACGAGAAGCAGTGCAGTCCAGCAGCACATACGGAACAAACAAAACCGTAAGTACCGACATCCTGTCTTTCCACTTTAAATATCCGCTCCTGGGTACTAAGGTACACCAGGTGGTCCTTCAAGCTAGCAAACTCACACGGATCTCACGCAAAATCATAAACCGCCTAGAGTGCTCTTCTGAGTAACGAGACCAGACCTCTAGGTACCCGCATCATCATAAGTTGGTCACTTCGGCCGGATTTGAATCATTCAAAGTAAATTTTAATAAACCATGTTTGGGCTCACTTTGCCCGGATGTGAATCATTCAAATTAAATTTAAATATATCGTATTTTAGGTCTCTTTGGCCTTTTTTTCGCATAGTTTTTTCGCATATATTTTTTTCGCATTTCATTAATCTATTCGCATATTTTCGCCAGTTCACCCTGTTGTGTGTTAATTAATTACTTACATTACGTAAAATAACGAACAAAAGAAAAATAATATAACAATAATTAAATTTATTTCATTTAATTATAATCAAAATGCCTACGAAAATAGAAAATCAGTTGAAATTATTAGAGTCTAAACGTCAATCCTACTTCTCGCGTTTGCAAAGAGTATACGATAAATCTAAAAATATTACAGATGATATTTCGCGAGAATCGTTTTTAGCGGATGTAACGACGTTGCCAGAGTTACATCATAAATTCGACATATTGATAGAAAATATAAATTCTTTAAAATTGGATTTAAATCCAGAGTTTGAGCCCAATTTTGAACCATGCATCGCGTTCGAAGAGCTATACGGTATCATTCAACGTAAAACAGAAACAATAAATAAAAAAACCACACACATGCAAAATTCCAATATTTCAAATTTACCACGCTTGGAGCTGCCGTCATTTAACGGTAACTTTCAGAACTGGCCTGTATTTTATAAGGTGTTCCGTACGTCTATCCACGAAAATTCGGAATTGTCAGACTCTCAGAAAATTCAGTACTTAGTAGGAAAATTAACTGACAAAGCGCAAACAGTCTTTGCCGGCATTACGCCCGCAGCAGAGAATTACTCCATAATTTGGAATACATTGGTTACTAAATACCAAGATGTACGTGGTACTGGAACAGCATATTGCGATATGCTTCTGGATTTAAAGCCTATAACCCAATCAACTTCAAATAATCTTGAGTCATTTATTGATCAATTTTCAAGTTGTATTTCCGCATTAAAACAACTCAAAATACCGGATTTAACCGAGTTTCTGTTAATTCATATTGGCATGAAAAAACTCGACCGGGAAACCGCACAGGAATTCGAAATGTCTATAAGAAAGACAGATATTCCTAAATATGACGAGTTTGTCACATTCATACGTGATAAAGCAAAAATTCTGCAGCGAACTACGATCAACAGGGTGTCAAATTTGCGCCCTATAGGCAATCAAAATAAACCGAACAATAGTGGGTACAAACGTTCAGGTCAGTCATCCCATGCATTTGTTGGTATTGAACAAAATCCAAACATATGCTCATTCTGTCAAAAACATGACCACGACGTCCTTTATAAGTGCGCCGATTTCTTAAAAGAAACATCCGAAAATCGTTTTAATTTTGTGAAAAAACATAAATGTTGTGTTAATTGCCTGAGTGCAAAACATGCTACGCACGCATGTAAATCCGATAGTAGGTGTCGTCGGTGTAACCTTAAACACCACACACTGCTGCATTTCCAAAATACACCATCCGCGAAAAATTATGAAACTTCAGCTTCACCAACGGACGTTGCACTGTGCACATTGTCTTCTGTTGGGCCAAGGTGCCATACCTCCAACATAAATCAAGTTATTCTTTTGGGCACTGCTCGTCTTAACACCATAACCGCAAAGAGCCAGATATATTCTGTCAGGGCTTTAATCGACAGTGCTAGCCAAAATAACTTTATAACCCATGCATGCTGTAAACGGTTAGGTCTAAATCCTCTACCGAATCGCAATCATGCATTTGTGAAAGGGATAGGGGGGAAGACACATCCGGTAAACGGGATTACATGTGTTACTTTAAGTTCCCGTCATAATAATGACGTAAAATTCACCATTCAACCGCTGATCGTTGACCGAATTACGGACGAGCTGCCTAGTGCGGTAATTGATGTTTCGTCATTAAGTTACTTGCAGAATTTGCCGCTGGCTGATGACAACTTTGGCACGCCTGAACCCATTGATATGATACTCGGAGTTCAGATCTTTACGGAGATCCTATTGAAGGGAAAGATACTCGGCTCAGTAGGTCAACCACACGCACTTGAAACAAAACTGGGATATATTGTCATGGGGACTGCCCCAATATCCAATTCCAGCTGTTCATTAAACAATTACGCTTTCTGTTCATTTAATAATATGTCCATGGAGAATCTCATGGCAAAGTTCTGGGAGCTAGAAGAAATCCCTACATTAAAATTTCTATCACAGTCAGATCGGAAATGTGAAGAAATATACTCAAACACAACAACACGTGACACATCAGGGAGATATACCGTGTCTTTACCATTTAAGGACGATGTTGATACACTCGGGGACTCTATACAAACCGCAACCCGACGATTCTTATCCCTCGAAAGAAAATTAGCCTCGTCGCCATCGTTGCGTCAGACATACGACGGAGCAATTCGGGAATACTTAGATAAGAGTTACCTCTCCGAGGTCCTGGAAGGCCTAGGAAACTGCGGCTATTATATCCCGCATCACGCAATTATTCGCGAAGATAAAACCACTACAAAATTGCGGATAGTAATGGACGCTAGCGCCAAAACTTCCAGCACAGTATCGCTAAATGATATTTTATATGCAGGAGAAAATCTCCAACTCAATTTGTTCAACATTCTCCTGAATTTCCGCTTATTTCCCATCGCAATAAATGCAGATGTTCGACAGATGTACTTGCAGGTGGGTATTCTGCCAGAACATAGAAAATTTCAACGCATCTTGTATAGATTTAATCCAAATGAACCTCTTACTACCTACGAGTTTACCCGCGTATGTTTCGGCTTAAAATGCAGCCCCTTTCTGGCTCTTCGCACTGTACGGCGCCTAGCCTCAGACGAATGCAGCCGCTTTCCTCTAGCGTCGGAAGTAGTGACACGAGACATATACATGGACGATGTAGTCACAAGTGTCATGACACCATCAGACGCAATCGAGTTGTCAACTCAGCTGATTAAATTATTCAAGGCCGGGGGATTTGACCTTGTAAAATTTTCCAGCAATTCGCATGAACTTCTACAGAGAATCCCCGAGGAACACTGCCTTTCTCAAGCAGTGGATTTTAAGGAAGAAAATTCTATAAACATTCTGGGTCTTCGTTGGCTACCTGCGTCTGATGTATTTACTTTCGTCGTTAATCCTGAAATAACTAAATGCACAAAGCGCAACATTTTATCTTGCGTAGCCAAGCTTTGGGACGTCATGGGTTTTGTTGCACCAGTTATATTATACGCAAAGCTGCTAATCAAAACTTTATGGCTTCTAAAATTGGACTGGGACGATATGCCTCCTCAAAACATCATTTCTGCATGGTCACAATTCCAAGCAGAATTACCAGAGTTGGAACGCCTGGAAATACCTCGACACTTAGGAGTCACATCAAACGTCACCCTAACTTTAATTGGATTTGGAGATGCAAGTGAAAAGGCCTATGGAGGCGTGGTTTATTTACATGTTTCCTACGCAGATCACAGGCCAAACAAGCTCACTATAGTCTGTGCAAAGTCTAAAATCGCTGCACTAAAGGTTGTATCTCTTGCACGCCTGGAGTTATGCGCAGCTCTCTTACTTTCAAAATTGTTAAAGGTAGTTGTCGATACGTACACTCCGCGTTATCGACTTGAAAATATATTCGCTTTCTCTGACTCTACCGTCGCTCTAAGTTGGATTCATTCATCCCCGCATCGGTGGCACACCTTTGTGTCAAACCGAGTCGCAAAAATTCATGATAACCTCCCCGCATCCACATTTTACCATATATCAGGTAATGAAAACCCTAGCGATTGTTTGAGCAGGGGCTTATTACCTTCTCAACTAATTGATCACCCGCTCTGGCTACATGGGCCTCCATGGCTCCAGTCAGATTCAAGTGTTTGGCCTATCCAACCATTTACTCACGACAAGCAGGTAGCAGTTCCTGAGGAAAAAACAGTGGTGTTAAGTACAATATCAGCTGAAGAACCATTAATGTACACATTAGCCAAACGGGTTTCTTCGTGGTCTAGACTACTCCATATAGTTGTCTATGTACTTCGCTTTACAAAGAAGTTACCAAGATCGGCCAAAATGACAGTTTCTGATTTAGATGCTGCAGAGTCTCGCATTTTAATGGCAGTTCAAACGGTACATTTTTCGGAAGATATTAAAACCATACAAAGAAACCAACCAGCGTCAAGCGCTCTACGCAAGCTCAACCCTCACTTAAAGGATGGTCTACTTCGAGTAGGCGGTAGACTGGCGAACGCTGAACTGAGTGAGGAAAGTAAGCATCCAGTTTTACTTCCTAAGCGCGATCATGTAGTCAATCTAATTATAGATTACTACCACAGTCGGTACATGCACACTGGTCCCCATTTATTGATGTCGTTACTGCGGCAACAATTTTGGATTCTGTCTGCACGAAACATTGTAAGAAAACGCATTCAAATGTGCAACACATGTTTCAAAACGAACCCTAAAGTGGTATTTCCGATAATGGCCGATCTGCCAGCATGTCGCGTACGTCAAGCAAACCCATTTTGCCACACGGGAGTTGATTATGCCGGTCCTTTCACATTAGTACTCAATCGTTATCGCGGGTGTCGCACACAAAAGGCATATTTATGCCTCTTCGTATGTCTAGTAACCCGCGCTCTTCATCTCGAACTTGTCTCTGATTTAAGCACAGAAACATTTCTAAATGCATTCAAACGCTTCTTATCCCGGCGAGGTCCATGTAGTACCATGTACTCAGACTGTGGGACTAACTTCATAGGAGCAAAGTCCCACCTAGACTCTTTGTATTCATTTCTCGCTTCGGACGAATATAATGGTGTTATAAATAAACACCTCACGTCTTCCAAGATTGAATGGAAATTGAATCCACCACGTGCCCCACATTTTGGTGGTATATGGGAGGCAAATGTCCGTTCTGTAAAAACTCATCTCCACCGAGTAATTGGTACGCAAATTTTAACATATGAAGAGTTATACACCGTCCTCGCTCAAATAGAAGCCCTCTTAAATTCACGTCCACTTTCATTATTAAGTGGTGATCCATCAGAGCCACTCGCACTAACGCCCGCCCATTTCCTAACCTTAACACCACTAACCTCGCTACCAGCTGCCTCTGTATCAGAACAACCACTTTCTACGATCAAACGCAAATTTATGCTGGACCATATGGTGAAAAATTATTGGTCTCGTTGGAGTCTGGAATATCTACATACCTTGCAAGTACGGCAGAAGTGGAATACCCCGTCTCATCCCATTGTCAAAGGGATGGTCGTTCTTGTGAGGGAGGATAACTCTCCGCCTCTTCATTGGCCTTTAGGAGTAATAGAAGAAATTTATCCTGGCACAGATGCCGTAACTCGAGTGGTTCTTGTCCGGACCAAGTCTGGGGTTTACAAGCGACCGGTGGTAAAGATCTGCCCTTTACCAACTCAATAAACTTTCAATTAGAATTACCGCATCCCGCACAAATCAATAAAACCGCAAATGTTTAATTACTTATAATTTTACCAACCGCATTTTTTAGTGTTAAGTTATATTCTTTAGCCATTTAGATCAGCTGACATAATAACCGCTTTATAATAAATTCATCACATCGCTTCATTGAGAACACACACAGGGTCGATTGGTGCATTCAAGTTAATAGATTGGGTATTAATTCTCACATGACATAAAGGTTTATACCTTTCATTTGAAAGGGGTCCTTTCAAGGCCGGGGGAATGTTCACGCCAGTGAGGTTTGTGTGAGAATTAGCGTAATTTTCCGCCTCCTAATCACTTGTCTAATCCAATCCCTTTTATAAATTCTTCCGCTCCAATCAATATTGTCGGTACCCATTTAAACATGTCGCGACCCGCGCCGATCTGAGCCGCCCAGCGCTACGGATCGCCCCGTCGGAACGACGGGTAGGACAGTACATTTGTTGACTTGGCGAGGCGCGTCGTCGAATGTATTCGCTCCGCAACAACAGACGAGATTATCGTTTTTTCTCGTCGCAAACCGCCGCATCGCATCACACAAACCTTTGTGTTGATTAGCCCGCATCGCAATTCGTGTGAAACCTCAGTGAGTGACAGATAAACGAGAAGCAGTGCAGTCCAGCAGCACATACGGAACAAACAAAACCGTAAGTACCGACATCCTGTCTTTCCACTTTAAATATCCGCTCCTGGGTACTAAGGTACACCAGGTGGTCCTTCAAGCTAGCAAACTCACACGGATCTCACGCAAAATCATAAACCGCCTAGAGTGCTCTTCTGAGTAACGAGACCAGACCTCTAGGTACCCGCATCATCAATTATAATAAGCATATGGGAGGGGTGGATTTAGCAGATATGCTTATATCCCTCTATAGGATCCCATTCAAAAGCCGAAGATGGTACTTGATCATATTTGCACAGCTGCTAGACATGTGCATCAACAACGGATGGCTTTTGTACAGGCGTGATAAAAGACCAAAGAAGTCACTGAAAGAATTCCGACTTGAACCTGTCGAAGGACTTTGTTATGCTGGAAAGATGCCCAAGAATGTGAATATGCATATGCTGAAGGATGAGAAAAAAATTATGAAACCGACGGCTGTAAGGCCGGTAGATAGTGTCAGGTATGATTCCGTCGGCCACTTTCCAGAAATCGCAGATAAGCAATCACGCTGTAGGTTCTGCAAAGACGGTAGAACAAAAGTCTATTGCGTCAAGTGCAATATGCATTTATGCTTTGTTGTAGGAGAGAAGAGCAAGCGAAACTGCTTCCGTCAATTCCATGCTAAATAGAACCTTAACGTAATTATTTGGTATGACGTTTATTTTGTTTTTATAAAAAAATGGTATTATTTTCTAAAATGCTTTTTATTTCATCCTTGGCAGAGTACTCCACGGAGTACAGACACATGATGATGTAGTTTGTTCAGTAACGGGCAAGGTACTCTGTATAGTACATCGATTTTCGCAAAAACTAGAATAAATATATATTTTTTTACATTTTTTTAAGGATTTAGGATCACAATAGACTAGGAAAATAACAAGAAATTGTCAGATTTTAGAAAAAAAGAATCTTGCCAATTTAAGGGTTAAGGCTTTCTAGGAAGAAGTTGATATTATTTATAGATGGCTTCGATAAATAGCAAGTACACTTGTGGCTTCATCTATGTTTATTTGCAAGCAATTTGCTTCAGGGAAAGCTATTTCTTGTACCGATAAGAAGCTGAAGCTTTCTTTGATATATAAAACAATGCCATCATTTTGAGTATGATTAAAGTTGGTATGAAAAGATTCATAGCCTTGAATATGCTTCTCTTTGTAAAATTTACCATTCCAAGTTTCAGTGAGTATAATTACATCAATATCTACATTGAGATGTTGCAAGAAGATTACTAGACTATCGTAATTTTTGTTCAAACTTCTAATATTCATAGCTAAGAATTTTATGGCCTTTTTTTCTGAAAGGATGCTCCTGCATATATTTATATCCGCAGTATTATGCCTATCATTATCAATATTACTAATAAAGTTCATGTCATGATCCATTGTTATGCGTTGTGGTAAAAATCATTACATTAATGGCAAAATGAAAGATATATTGATCGAATAATATTATGAGTCTTAAGGACATAAAACTTAGGCACATTGCTAAAAATAAATAAATGCTAATAGATATTTTAAATATTGATTCGTCATCACATACATCATTAAGATTATCAAAAATAAGATAAAATAATAGATAGCTAAAAATGTATACGGCATAAATTTTATCAAAATCGTAAAAATCTAAAAATAATATATGAATATTATAATATAATACATTATTAATATAAGATCAATAAAAACTTAAGAGAATCATTAAAATATTCAGAGAATCATTAAAATATTCATCGTTAAGAAAAATCCCAGAATATAGTACATGTTTTATAGAGATAAAAAAGTTAAATTATTTTTAATTAGAATTGCCTTATCACCTTGGTTTTTCCTCACAAATATTCGTCCAGCATTAACCCAGCAATACTTGTAAGATTTTTCTCTGGAAATTCGTTTTGCGTTCCAAAGCAAATCTCTCGAACGCTGGGTCAGTTCGTCGGAAATAAATACTGGAGCGTTTGTAGTACCCGTATAACTCAAGTCGGATAAGGTCAAGGTTTCGCAATTGGTTTTACAATTTCTTATATATTTTTTAAAATTCATCATGAAGTTATTCTTTTTTCCACTTGAAATAAATTTTAAAATAATCGGTTTTGGTTTAGTTTCAGATTTCTTGATCGGAACGCGATAAATTGAACAAACATCGGTGGGGTTGTAGTTGCATTTGGCAACCGCTGAAATCTTATCAAAAACTCTATTTAAATCTTCATTCACCCCCAAATTTATGATTATAAGCTTATGATTTTATTACCTATAATTCGACGCATCTCTTCAACCTATGTATTTGCTGTTTTTTCACACTGACCATATTGAACTTAGATAACTTTGGGTTTGAGTTGGAATTTCAAATTCAAATATATTTTAATTCAAAGCCATGTTATAAAAATCAGCTGTTTATTTATCTTTCCATCGATTGTTTTTGAATTGGATATTTTTGTTTGTAAGACAATGGAAAAGTTGAAAATTCGCTTCTATTGTCAAATATGAGATCCTGTGCCAGTATTTTCTATTATAGCTTCTTGCGGTCTGGTAAATGTGTACTATTAAGAACTGCAAACAATGAAGGGGGAGGCTAATCTATCGCTCATTGCCACTGCTTCTGCACTATAACGCATACCAATGACTCCACTGCAAAAGCTCGCTGGAGTTGCGGCTGTAGACTCTTAGTCACCCACCGTATTTGCCAACCTTGCTCCAATACAGCTGCATATTTTCAGAATTTAAATAACTTTTTACAAGCCTTTGAAAAACGCCTTCAAAGCATTCATTGGTTTATGTCCACGAGAGTTTTACAGCAGAGGAATTAAGCAACTCTTATTGAAACTACAAATCCGCAGAGATAAAGTAGGTCAATATTTTCATTAATTAAATATATATTTTTCATAGAAAGTTTCTGGCCTTACATTTCCTTTATAGAACTGAAACTTCATAGGTAAGCAGCTAGTTATTTCCTCAGGCACAGGGTTATTTTCATGCATTCGGAACCAATAATCTATAATAATCTCACTCAGGTTTCTGCTACAAGTGGCTACCTTTTTCTAACCCAAATAAAATGCATTAGAATCGGCACGAGAAAGCACCGGACTATCACTTGGCCGGCGCTATGTGTCGGGAATGTGTCCATACTAATAGTAACACACATCTTTGTATGGCATTGTTGCGACTTGCTCGAATAGCGTGAGACTTGCTAAATGTAAACACATGTAAAGGACAAGTGACAAGTGACTTGCTGGATCGTGGGGGTGACGTCAACCTTTTGAAGCGTATTAGAAAATGTTTGTCTAATAAGTATTTCTATTTATTGAAGTCGCGTTTTCAGTCAATATTAACATGGAAATGTCTAAGTAGACCATGAGGGGAGAGGAGGGGAGGGGGGATGTTCTAGATTCGGGAACTGCCGTCCGAGCAATTTTCACCAGTCGGTCTCGTCGCGTTGTATCGATACGTAGGCGAACAGGTACGCATTCCTTCTAAAATACCACCGTTCTATATTTCACATTGTCGCGGGAATGCCCGCCAACACTGAATGTTATAACGACTGTTTTCGTCTTGTTACCCTGAAATGACTCGCATAGACTTTGAGACGAAAACTTCGAGACACTGGATAGGGGTCCGGGTGGGGAATTTAGACGACTTTCTCCGACTTTCTAGTCTGATTGCAGTTGAAAGACGCTTATGCAGATTCACACCTGCTGTGAGTGTTTTCCGTCTTGGGCCTGTGGCGTTCTTTGCCTGTTTTACTCCTCTATACGTATCAAAAGGTCAATACCTACCCCGCTTTTTAGGAAGCCTACATTTCCAGGGCTTTTATAAAATGGCTTCAGATCTCTGCATCTGAAAAAACCCCGCCCAATACCGACGAGACTAGTCATAACGTCGTTAAAATGTGAACATTTAATGTCGTTTTTTATTGAATTTGCAGATTCCGCGTGCCGACAAATTTTAACTGCTTTGCGTAGTTTTTATAGCACTATTACAATACTTAAAATATGTAAATTAATAGCGCTATGCAAATCTTAAAAGTAGACACGGTATAACCCTAATTTGTAGAATTAAGTAGAATCAAAAGTGTTTTTCACAATTTTAACATGATCTTAACCAGTTCTTACTGGGATATGCCTGCGGTAAAAACAGCTTATATTTTTTTACAACTTTTCGATATGACTTCTACTGATTGTTTTTTTTATTTATATAGGCTAGTACCCAATATAATCACTTTTATTACGAATTTATGTATCCTGGAATTCCTTGTCGGGATTTTTGGAGAACTTGACTTACGACAATATTATGATCTTCGCGTAAGTTTTTTTTATTTAGAACTCCGACTTCCCTAAATAATTTATTAGACGAGTATCTACACGGCTTTTTGTTTATGACTTTAACCAGGGATTCTGTGCCCTAATGAGTAGGTCCAGACAGCCGAGAATCCAAATTTAATCCCTATTCAATCCATATGCGATCCATATGTATTTGTACTGTTCACTAGGGCATAATACACAACCTTCAGTAGATCTATTGATAGCGGTGTTATTAGCAGTATAAATGCGTGAAATAATATGAAAATTAATTAAAAACACGTTCGTATTTATGGGATTCGCAAAACTATTCATTATCCTCTCATCCTAATGCTCACTATCGTACTCATCCTATCCTAACCTTGATATTAGGATAGGACGAGGATTAGTAATAGCCCTATTCCTTAATCTCATCCAAATCGAAGCGATATGGAACCGCCGAAATTTAAAAGATTTACAACCGAGCATTGTGGCGTAATATCAGGCAATAGCTTCTAATATTTCTCAGACAATTCTCTCCCTCAAAATAATTAACGAAACAAACAACCCTCCGCTCAGTTCTCCCAAAATCCTTTGACTCCGATTAAAATACTCTTAAATAGAGTGGAAAGGTTGTTTGGCACTGCTGTCGAGTTGGCGCGAATGTCCTAAGAGATTGGCGTCCGATTGGTCTGACACGCCGCAGCGAGTCGTGTCGCGAATAACGAATCCTGTAGCGCCAAGAGCCTGGCGACACTTCTGCCGCTCAGCACGCCATCGCACGCCATCGACACCACGCTAATGTACTAGTCCTAGAGCTCACTGCGCTCACAGCACCTATAACCTATGCACTAACTCTCACTATCTTTTACACGACTGCCCAACAAAAAAGGAGTATATTGTGTACAGGGTTCATCTATGTATGTTTTCCGTTTATTTATTCCACCATAACTTCTAAACGCTTTTATTGATTTGTAAGTATGGCTATGTCATCCCGAGTGTCATATAGTATTTTGCATGTCCAAATATCAAGTAAATAGTTGTCTAAATATCCAAATCTCCAAATGTCAATAAATTAACATAAATATATCGTGTTTAGTATCAGATGAAAGGTCTGATTTAGTATATTCCGAAAATATACATGTATCTATATGGATAAATACATAAATCACAAACATTTCATAACATAACGTAAAAAAAATATTATAAATACAGTAGTTGACTTTTTGTAATGGCAGTCGTGTTTTTTATTCCTTTTAATACATTTAATTGATTTACTTCTAGTTCTGTGGACGTTGTATTTAAACTAATAAAACGACCAACGTGACGAAACGGAGTAAAAAAAATCCCAATAGATACGAATAAGATCCCAAATATTTTAATATCAAATTAAAGTTCTAAATAGCATTCTTTGGAAATCTAACCCAATTTACAATAAATTGCAATTATTGGAAGGTTCACTGCAAGACAAAGTTACAGTGTATTTTAATTAAAACCCCAATTTATATCATTAAGAATTTTGACATTTATAGGATTCTTGCTTTGCCTAATAAAATTGCCATTAAAATTAAACATATCATTCCGTTAAATAGAGTGATATATAGAAAACTAACACTAAAGTAAAGAGAAAAAAATATGAAAAAAAACAAAAGAGACAGAGAGAGAAAAGCAAGAAAAAGTAATTAGAAAAATATAAATTTATAAATATAAGTCAATAATATGAAATGTATAGTAAGTAATATAAACTTTAACATAATAATACTTGATGAATACATAGAGAAGCATTGTCAAATCAATAAACATCAAAAAATATTTAAGAAAGTTCAATATCAAAATATAGTCATCATTGTATATTATATAACAACTTTCCAGGAGTGACTGCCGGCTAAAAAATAACCTTTACACTTTTGGGATAGTGGAAGACCCCACAATCAGAGGCTGTGGATCAGAAGAGCTTTTAGCAGAGAAAAAGTAAAGGGCGTATATGAGGCAGCTAAAGCCGATGTTTGCAGATGCCGACCGTCGGGGGTTCTCCTACTGGTCTCTCGGGTTGAATGATCTGTAAGTTTGGGGTATTGATCGATATGAGGGTAAGCTACAATGTTATACAATATAAACAGGCTTAAAATGTCATAAAAGGTTCACTATTACCCCGCTCATCGCACCAAATGTCAATATATAAAAGCAGTATGAAAAAATACCACTACCAACCAAGATCTGATATTAACGATTTTTTTCGCATCGGCATAAAAATCGGAAAGGAGGTAAATTTTTCACGTTTGTTTGTATGTTTATTTTTGGTTTCCACTTTTTGTTGTATAATATCGCAATGGGCAGGTTTATTTATTATACGATGTTCTATTACAACCAACCCTACTATGAAATGTTTATATATATGTGTGCGTGTCTGTGTTGTTATTGCATTCGATCGACAGAATCTAAACGCAATTCCGTTAGTTTTATCATAAGGGAAAACGGTAACCCAGCCGGGAATCAAACCTAAAATCTTACAATTTAAGATTAGGCAACCTAATTACTAAGTTACCGGGCCGTGTCACTTTAATAGAGCCACAACTGAATACGATGTAAGACGCACTTCATTACTGGGGGACCAGTTATCAGAAAATTACCTCCCTTTCGCTGTCAACACTCAATCTGTAGCAACTTCATCATTATCGGCAAGTGGCAGCCCCAATGTCAAACATAATAAATTACTGGCCGGATCCACGGATAATAAAACGAAATGGAATTGATATGAGATTCGTAATAAACAGGATGATATCCAAAACGAGCAGACATTTCTCAATATCCTTCCTCAATATCGAAGGACCAAGTGCGGGTCATCGTAAGTAGGCGACCATTGCTACGATTTTCACCTTTCTGGCCTTACATGGCGTGCTCTAATTCGCGATGCCGCTTTTGTCTATAAGATATTGGCAGAGACACAATAAGGCACAGAGACACAATGAAGCATGTCAAAGACTTTTCGAAAAACTAATTTTCTCAAAAACGAATCGTGGCTATGAGACCAGTGTTCGTGAGCATCTATTAATTCTGCCGCAATATAAGAAAGTATTGTTTAAAGGCTGATTTAACAATAGATTCTTAGGCTGGTTCCTCCTCATTTCAGGACAAAAATGTAACTGGCAAGTTTTAAAAATAAATTTAATTCGTCACTTCTCTCAATTTAAAACACTTTTATGATGACATAAATTTCCTAAAACTATCTTTGAACGCTTTATTTATATTTATAATTAGTATAATTATTATAAATATATTTATTTGCATGATAGGGAGAGGAGCGTTTTGAAGGTGACACGTCATTGCGGTAATGAATGGCATCGTTGCTTTCTGAAGTATTGGCAGGACGCACCTCACTGCACTATAGTGGCGTTACAATAATGAAACACAATGGTAGTGCAGACATGTAGCGTGTATACTACTACCAGATCTGTTAGTCGGTAACTTCGTTTTACATGTCGGAAATGGTCAATGCTCACGTCTTGCTCACCCGGTGGCAAGACACGGCCCGGTGGCATAGTGGTTAGGTCGCCTGATCTTACATTGTAAGGTCCCGGGTTCGATTCCCGGCTGGGTCACCATTTTCCGTTGGGATCAAATTAACGGAATTGTATTTTCAATTCAGTCGATCGGATGCAATAACAAGACACACACATACACACATGTAACACGCACACATACATATAAACACGTCACAGTAGGGTTGGTTGTAAGAAATTGTCATATGACAATAAACCCGCCCATTGTGAAATATTCACAATAAAGAGTAGAAACAAACAAACAAACATTCTACAGCATTAAAAATATACTCGTTTCCAGTTTGATCACCCTTAGAAGTAATCCAAGTGCCCGTTTAAGACCTTCTGCTGTCTGACAATTTTCATTAGTAATATTATTAAAAACTTCTTCAAAAAAACTTTATTGCATCGGCGCGTGCTAGCTGTTTACTCAGTTTTTTCACGACAAACAAATTAGAATTCCCAATTACCCATCGAAAAGGTTAAAGGCCCAATTGATGGTTAAAAGCCGCTCTGCGTGTCAAAAAATTTGTGTCAGGTAGTAAGTCTAATTACTACTCTAATCGTCTCTTAACATGGTATAAGTTGTCAATATTTACATAGCTATTAGATAGAAAAAAAATATCTAAGAAAATTGGAATCTACTAAAAGTTATTCATCGTAAAATCTTATTACAAAACAAAACAAATGCTTATTAATTAAGATACTCAATAATTCGAATGGATACCTATTAAAATTACTTATCATAATAACTAAAATAGCCAGTTAACAGTTAAATAATCAAAATAGAAGCCTAAAAATTGAAATAGTCAATTACTCGGATAGATACTTACTAAAAAATATTCATAGTAATTTTAAAGTAGTCAGTAAATCCTACACAATTATGAAATTGTAATGGAAATAAGTAGGTACTCCTTATTCTTAATCTCTATTATTTAATATTCTAATTACATTTCTATGTTTCTCTCTTCCAATTCTAACTTTAACATCATGTATGGTGCGTGGGGCATGGGGCCCTGAATTGCGGGGCCCGTAGCGAATAATACTTCTGCTATTAGGATAATCCGGTTCTGTGTAGTGCCAGCACTCGGAAGAATTAAAGGAGATCCCTATCGATTCGACTACTGTAATGGTGCGCAATCCATAGGCGCCATATTTAAGGAACGGCAAACAAGCGCCTCGCTTGTAAAACGTGCAAATACAATAGTTGGCTCCGATTCTGTACGTTACTGCGTACAATCGTTCGTCGATCGCGCAAGCACGCCGCATCCACGCAAAGAGAAGCGGCTTACGAGTTATTGAACGAGCGAAACGAGTTCGGCATTTCGTCTCTTTGTTTGTAAATTTGTTTATTACGTATGTACAAACGATCAACCGCGTTCTTCGATTTTGCATAAACGTTACAGAAGATCGATCCATACTGCAATAATCAAATCTAATATAGTATATGGAGTTCGAGTATAGAGTTTAATTTGATTATTTGAATAAAAAAACTATTTATTGCACACACAATAGAGTACAACATGGTGGGCCTATTTCCAAGTGGCAATACCTTAGTACCATACCACTAGGATTATTGTTACAAAATGTTTATGATGGCAAATTATAAATAACAAGTTTATTTTAAGTAGTGGTCATAATAAATGAGTACAATTTTACTTTCCTCCCGTGACTCGGAAAGCCATTGAAATAAGAATAACACCAAACATCAAAAGAGACGACAGTTACAAAGTCTCTTACACGTAGAACTCTCTTCTTAAAAAGTTCTCAAAGTCCATCTCCGAGCACGAATACGTAACAAGATACAGTGAGTATTGTGTGCACGGCGATTTCCCAAAAGTCCCTCGTCGAACCTGCCTCCCCGCCATCGTTATAATCTACGATATAATAGCAGCAGTTGGCCGACTTCACGCAGATGGCGATTAGTAGCACTTCAGTCTACCCTGGACAACGACGGTTTCAACATCGCCGTAACGTCGAGTGTTACAAACTGCACGCGGTATATTCGTATTTATCTTATCGTATCGTTTTATCTTAATATATCGCGGTATATTCATATTTATCTGGGGGGGGGGGGGGGGGGGGTTAGTAATACGTTTAGTAAATGTATCCTAATACATTTTTAAATCCGTGTTTAAATAGTCTCAGGGGCAAAGGCACAGTTCCATATTCCATCTTTCAGGGGTCATATTCGGGTCGAATTTGCGAAAAAAATATATTGTATTTCGAAAAAACACATTCTACATTCTACATTCTACAACGTCCCATTTTAAAATTAACCATCCCTTAGCAATACCGTAGATAGGTCAAATTCAAAATAAAGTCCCTTTAATTATAACACCTACAAGTATTCATTACCCATACAAAAAATGAATATACCTACATAAAATCATACCAGACCATTTCGACGTACAAGATATATAACATTAAAAGTAATATTGCTACAACCCAAGAGGAGCGTAGACTAACTATTTAGAATTACCGAAAGTTAATATTATTATGTATCCAGAAGAGTATATTGTAATACATTTTAACTATTTCATCATTTTGGTGACTAAACTAAAGATAAAGTGTGCAAGATAAATATGAAAAATATACAAGGCAACGTAATAAATATGTTAATAAATGGTCGTATTTCTCCATAACAGTGGGAGAAATAAAAAAAAAAAAACCGTGTGGCACTCGGGGACTGCCGCGGTAAAGCTATTTCATAGCATTTTTAACAACTTATGCAATTATAATTATTTATTTATTTTATTTTTTCTGATATCAGATAACTGCACTCTATCGGAAAACGTTGAAATTATTCCGAATCGCGGAATGCGATTAGCGCTGCGGCTGCGGTAGCAAATGATTCGGAATAATTTAACCGTCTTCCGATAGAGCGCCGCGCACGAATTTTTTATTCAATAAAGCAAAAAGCCGGATTATTCGAAAAAAATCGTAGATAAAAAGATAGATAATTAAATTATCTTTAAAGTGGTGCAGGTTTCATAATATTACGCCAGATAGTATTTGCGTAGTAGTCGTTTTTGTGTTCGGTTATACCTAATTTCACAAATTAATTACACTATGTAATATAAACAAAATCTAAAATATTCAAAGCTAAGAATATTAGAAAAATGTTCTTGTTTAACATATATTTTTTTTCGAATCGTAAGCAGTACTCGTTTAGACGTAATTACCAGTTTAAAATCATTAATTTTCGTTAAGAAATTTCTTCATTCGGTCGCCGCGCTGGCAGGCCCGCGATAAAAGCTATGCAATAGCTTAAAAAATAACTCTCCGTCCAATACCTGGTTTGTCCAAGCGAGGATATCGACTCTACTACAGAATCTTCACCTGGCGCGTGCAGTTAGATCCGAAAGCGATACGTTGATGCATCTTTGCGCCTTCAGCGCATGATTCATTGGAGTCAAAATCGCGGGTGCGCCAGCGCAACAATAGCAGATTAATCTCCGACTAGGTTATGGATTCCCTATTCGGTCCTTATCAACATCGGATTCGAGGCACGGAAGGAATATCGGATTGCACCCCCATGAATAACAAACAATTCGAAGTGGTGATGATCCGCCCCAGAAATATATGCAGCGCTGAATTAAAGTTTCAAGTTATTTTCTTACCTAAATTTTGTCTCTTTCTTTAAGTTTTAACACTATTCGGTTTGTCGTTCTCTATTTAATCGAATGCTATATTACATTTATTGCCGATTATATAATGGAATTGCATTTTATATATTACATTATTTTTAAATATTTTTTTTGAAACCACATTTTGGGACAATTTAGTGTTATTAGCATTTTAGTAAAACTTTTACATAATTGATTGTAATATTAGAGTCCTGTCCACCTTAGAACGGGCTAGTCTCAGTTGGGTGACAGAATCAAATAAGCAAAAGGTTAAGGTTTTGCTATTTGGTTACTGTTATTTTTGTAAGCAAAATTTAAAGTAATTAATTCTTAAAGAAATAAAAATAAATAAAATACATTCGCTGATGTCCTTTAAATTTATTTAAAATAACATTTTATTTAGTGAATAATACTTATCTTGGGTGTTATATGTAGATTAGCTTGCTAGCATTGATTAAATAGGGTATTAGATTGCTCAGTGCCATAGCACGTTTAGGCAGCTAGGATTTTACTACAAAACTCAACGTGTAGTTAGCAGTCATTGTTTTAAACAATGATTAATCCTCTCTTATGTTCAATATGGCGGCGCTCGTGGTATGGCAGTATGGCAGCGCTCTAAACATGCCTATGCGGTATACTATTTAGGAATAAGTTAATAATATAATAACAAAATTTTAAAACATAGCTGTCATAAATATGTCAATGTTTACCTTAGTATACAGGGTCCAATACGTAATTGTTTAACTCCACAGTACGATTTGGCAACCTTATGCGTCGGCGAAATGCAGGTGGCGCTGATAGCATTGACGGTGAAAATTATAACAATTTATTTGGCCATCTATTGCATAACATTAATAATGCATTACGCTTTATAAATACGCTATATAACCAATGGTAATATTAACAAAAAATAATCAAATTGATGAAATGTAGGATAACTAAGGAAATCTAGGAAGACACAGCGTCCGCTGTCTACGGAGTTGAAGGTTCGGCGTTTAGCCGCCACACAAGACGCTACCTGAGTTGCCACCTGGATGAACTCGACGCAACCCAATCGTTTTGCAATCGGTCCTCAATACGCAGGAATATTGAATTCAATAATATGTTATTAAAAGTAGATTTTTAGAGTCATAAGTTTTATATATTGTCAGTAAATATTCTGTTTGGCAAAGTTTTACCTAGTCCCATAAAATAGTCATTTATGTGATCAGCTATAGTCCTGCGTTTAAGATCGTTAACAGTTAACAGATAGCACAGTATAATAACATCCAGTAAGTTCACTCAAGATCTACAAGGCAATGCGGAAAGAGGGTGCGAAGGAAGCGGGGCCAGGGGTATCATGTCGCGTCCTTAGGCCCATAGTTACGGCGCTGTGGGTTGTGACGCGCTGTGGGCGCAGTTTGTGTCCGCTCTTACTATTACTTTTTTTGGGGAGATTTTCGAGTCGACGCCATATGGTATTCTCACAACAAATCGGTAGCATAATAGCATCTGCGTCGCCAGGGCACCGTAAATATGGCCGGGGACGATGCTTCAAAAAGAAGACGAATAATCATATTACGATTTGTGGTAGCCCTTAAGATTCCTGATTTCAATTTTGTTCTAAGAGAAGCTACTGTCTAGTATACTGTTCAGATAGTGTGTATCCATGGATTGTTATTACTACGACCGTAGATTTTGTCTTTATGGCGTAAACAATGTCCTTAACAATTTGCCAAGTCTTTCTCGCGTCAGATGATACATCCTTAATTGTATCTCAATAGTACATATTGTTTGTTTTATTATTGTGATTAAGATGGTGACATACAGTATAGCATCTCCAATGCTAACGCCCTCGCTGAAACCAAATTGGCTATACGACAACATTTTATGAACGTGCAAGTATGTCGTCAACCGTTTATTTACTATTTTCTCGGCAATCTTTGATTGATGTATTTAGCAGCGAAATGATAGTTGTCAATACATTCACTATCTCAGCCATAAAAATGGGCACTATTACTTTCGTGTCCTATATTCAAACATGACTTCTTATTTATATAATCTTTTTTCCACTTGTATCTGACGGTCTTCAACTACGCGATCAAGACAATCTATTATTGGCTATACCTCAGCATTCATCAACTTGATCTTTTGGCATTTTCAATAAAGTGCTCTTAAGTCATTTGCAGTGCAGGCGGCCCGATTACAGAACTCTGTGTTGCCCCTGAGACGACTTGAAAACTCTGAATATGTTTAAATAACCTCTAAAGAGAGATTTACTCTAACCTGCCCCCCCCCCCACTCATTTTCTTGTCCTTATATCCCATTTCTATTTTCGATTTCATGCTGGCATATATTCTTAATTGCTGATTTATATCTTCTTGATTATGATTGTTATGTAAGTGTATTCGTTTAAAATGCCCGCTAAATTTATAAAAAATACTCTTTTTGTAAATTAATTTGCCCACATAAACCTTTAGTCACAATAAGCCTAGTGGTATGGTCGAAAGGTATTGTTTGTTTGTTTATACTCTTTATTGTGAAAATGTCACAATGGGCGGGTTTATTGTCATATGACAATCTCTTACAACCAACCCTACTATGACGTATTATATATATACATATGTGTGTGTGTAACATGTCTGTAAGTGTGTGTCTTGTTATTGCATTCGATCGACAGAATTGAAATTGCAATTCCGTTTATTTGATCCCAACAGAAAATGGTGACCCAGCCGGGAATCGAACCCGGGACCTTACAATGTAAGATCAGGCGACCTAACCACTATTGCCACTTGGCATTAGGCCCAGTATGTTGTACTCTATTGTGTATGCAGTAAAGTTTTTCAAACAATCAAACTATTAGGGAGCCTTAAAATTGTCTGGAAATATACCAGTTTTGACACAGCAATTTCTTATGTGTGATAATTCACAAGAGTTTTTTTAAGAGTTCGGTATAATAACATTTAGTCCTTTTGAAATTCGTAGTTCAAGTTTGTTTTATTAGTTCGATGGTCATCGTTAATAGATAATGCTTAACATATGCGTATTTTTTCTATATTTTAGGCTGACTTTAGTAGGCATATAGTAGGCAGTCTATATATGTAGTAGGCAGCTTTTAGTGTAAATCACGGGGATTTTTCTCTTCGATTTGTCCAAAATAGCAAATCTGGTGTTATCCATGGGGTAATTTGTATGGGAACCATTTTAAGATATTGCATAGCTTTTATCGCGGGCCTAGGCCAGCGCGGCGACCGAATGAAGAAATTTCTTAACGAAAATTAATGATTTTAAACTGATAATTACGTCTAAACGAGTACTGCTTACGATTCGAAAAAAAGTATATGTTAAACAAGAACATTTTCCTAATATTCTTAGCTTTGAATATTTTAAATTTTGTTTATATTACATAGTGTAATTAATTTGTGAAATTAGGTCTAACCGAACACAAAAACGACTACTACGCAAATACTATCTGGCGTATTATTATGAAACCTGCACCATTTTAAAGATAATTTAATTATCTATCTTTTTATCTATGATTTTTTTCGAATAGTCAAAGAATAATATCCGTTTTTTTTGCTTTATCGAATAAAATTCGTGCGCGGCGATCTATCGGAAGACGTTTAAATTATTCCGAATCATTTGCTTCCGCAGCCGCAAATGATTCAGAATAATTTCAACGTTTTCCGATAGAGCGCAGTTATCTGATATCAGAAGAAAATAAAATAAATAAATAATTATAATTGCATAAGTTGTTAAAAATGCTATGCAATAGCTTTACCGCGGCAGTCCCCGAGTGCCACACGTATTTTTTTTGTCTCATATTGCGTATCTTTTGGTATCGGTATGGAAAGCAAATGAAAAGCTCCACACTATTAATTTACCTAGCCACTCCAATGCTGCGAACTCAAATAGCCCCATGGGAGAAGAGAAAGGAGAAAGATTCTGTTTCAATACGTGATAGGATTTAAATTAGGTTCCGGAATAGACACTCGTAAGACATAATATTTTATTTACCTGATTGTGTTGAATTGTAGTCGTCGAGAGCCTGTAGAATTAATGTGAAGGATCTCTGAAAAAAAAGGAAAACAAACATAAATTAATAAGTCCATTATTTTTATATAGCGAAAGCAAAAAAAAAAATTAAATTTTAAACATTTAGTATAATAAACTCGTGACATTAATTCATATAAAACTATTTAATTTAATATAATTAAAACGGTAAAATTATTACCCATTACTTCACCCCACTAACATGCTACATTAGCGCTGTGTTTAACCACTGGAATGACACTGGAATGCTATATACCAACGATCGGCGGTTTTCCTTTTGTGACAATTCTCAGGCGGCCGATCTCCGTATTTGTGCAATTATGAAACTATATGCGGTAAAATTCGCCTTCATTGAATAAACCACCGTTATGTACTACCACTAGCGTGCGTGCACTACCACCCCCTACAAACGTTCAAAACATGCCGTCGTGAGTTTGACTCCCATGGCTAGTTCTCTAAGGGTTAAAAGTATAGAAATAAAGTATTTTATTTTTAAATTTGGCGCCATTAGCCGGAAATTACGTGTAGTTAGGGTAGCAACCGGCAGAGGCATTGTCAATATGCCTAATTTGACTCTAGATTGGACGGTCCCTTAATTATCACAGTTAGTACTCATTTAATTGACAATACTGACTACGTTTATATTTAAGTCACATTTAAACGTTCCGGGTCTAGCCACGTACAGAACATTTTAAAAAAAAATAATTACAACATTTGAAAATGGAATTACTTGGCTGTAGAATAAATTTTGTTTCGTCTAACTATAAATATTTTTTTACTGTGACATAAATTTAAGTATTGCATTTTAAAAATTGCGAAGCATTTAAATCGTTAAACATATGGCTTTAGGAATGGGATCGCTCGGCTTTAAACTGCTTTTGGCGATGAAGCACCAAGCAAAACGACAATTTATAGTTGTTTTGCAAAATTCAAACGCAGCCGTGTCAATCTCAGTGACGAATTTCGTAAAAGTCAACAAATAACTATCGATGATGTGCGCCGTTTGATCGAAACAGACAGGCATATGCTCTACCATGAGACTCGAGCATCCTTAGCCACAGGCATGAGTTAAGTACAATCATGTACAATCAATCCTACGCAAGCATTTGACTATGAGAAAGCTGTGCTCGCGGTGGATCCCACAAAATTTGGCTGAGGCTCAAAAAAACGGGACGCTTCACTTGGTGCAATGCCATGCTTACCAGATTCAATGAAGGGGCGTAAAATTTGGCTTGAAAAAGTAGTTTCAGGTGTCAATGGATTTACAGCTACGGCTTGTAAACAAAGCAACAATCGACCATTTGGGTTTTACAAGCATCGCCGTTATAAAGATTACAAGTTTCAAGGTGTATCCCGTGCCCGTAACATATCAAAATAACAGTTTGGTATTAGTATTTTTTAGAGCTGAGAATCTTCTGTCTTTTTATTTTATATGAATCACACCATTTACTTGACCCATCAGGAGTCTATATCTAGATTGCAAGGTCTATGCAGTGCACGCAGGGCATATAAAAATATAATAGTTTTGGTATTTGTTTGACGTTTTTACTTGTTTTTTTTATGCTTTTTTTATTCCTCACAAGTCTATGTTTCAAATGTCAAGATTTAACCCATTCTCATAGGGGATATTTTTCAACGTTGAACATTTGAACATTTTTGTTTTTTTTACAAACACCGCCGCACATTTGTCCTCTCAGTCTATGTTTCAAATTTCAAGTCAACCGGTTAAGCCTTTAACCTATAGGTCAGTGAATATAGAGATATAAAAACTCAAAACTATTATATTGATATATAAATGCATACCGATACACTCCATCTCCACCAATATAACACTTTTTGAACTTATGGAGGCCCGCCCTATTTGCAAGTGTTTCTTTCCGTCCGAAAAAGCGATAGTTTTGAAGATCGAGTCGTGCAATTTTTGAAGTCGTAATATTCTCTGCGTTTCAAAAGTCTCTGCCCCCGTTACCGCAATATTCGGGGGCTTAAGCACCATCAAGCTGCCATACAGCCGGCGCCGCCGTATATGCATAGGAGCAGGGGTTCTTAAACATTATGTTTCCATGGACCAATTTAAGAAGCTTAGAAATTCCAAAGACCCCTTTCCAACTTCGTGGGGCGAGGGGGGGGGGGTCGTGACTTAGTAAATTTATTATGAACGTTATTTTATGAATTTCGCCCACTAATAGAATTAGAAACTAAGGTAATAGAAAAGATTTATTTGAGGCGATCGCGATTCTTACATAGGTAATTATTATGATATTATGGACCGAATTTCCATAAGAAGAACTACAGTAGAGGAGGAGTGTTTTTTAGATATTTCTTCTTATTTTGGACAGAATTACTGTCGCTACCTTGCAACAGCAGCGCAACAAAAACTGACACGTGTATCGACAACCGAAGCGAGAGCGGCTCCAGCGTGGGGTGGATTCACTTTCTCGCTTCGCCCTCGCCACTTCTACTTCGCCGATATTCCCGTCGAGCTAGTGTAAATGCTAAGAGCTAGTGTAAATGACGAGTAAAATGCTACTTGGAGTTTTGTGACGCATGTGATGATTTTTGTTTTTTTCCGCTTACTATCGGTGAAAGGGAAAATGTCTGGCAGACCACTGACGTGCCAGGGCTCCGCGTGACGTGGCATACAGTGGATCCTCAAGGGGTCCACGGAGCCCAGTTTAAGAACCCGTGGTACAGAGTATAGAGACAGCACGATGGTCGAGCCGGTCGCTTGGGTCGCTCTGCGAGGCATTAACTAAACAAGCGCCCGACCGCAGTGTTCTGGCAGTAAACGATCACATCCCGATAAAATCTTGACGCTCGTCCGAGGTCGCGGGAAAAAGTGCGCCTTCGGTCGGGCCCGATCGTGTGTGTGATTGCCATACCATGCCATACCAGGCCACCAAACACCACAAACCGCAATCTCTGGCCCGTGACTGCAAGCAAATGCCCGACACCACGATCCGCGTACTTTATATATGTTAACCCATATACAGTATTTTCACTTGCAAGCTAAACACTTTCTTTAATAATCAAGACATATTAAAAAGCAGGCATGATGCCTGAGGGGGATCACTGATAGTAGATTTATCAATTTGGTTTTACATAGTAGATTTATTTTATACTAGCTGACCCGTGCCCACTTCGTTGGGCTGTAAAACTTTTTACTTGTGATAAAATTATGTGTGTTTCGGTTAGTACTGAGTGCTATGATTTATTTCCTGACTGCCAAAAGGAGGGTTATATTTTTACTGCATATGTATGTATGCATTTGCATGCCAAATTGACTATATTACCTTTATTTGTGAGTGTCTTCTTGTGAGTGTCTTATTTGTGAGTGTCTTACCTCTTCAACCATTTATGCAGTAAAAGGGAAATTATATGCAGTAAAAGGGAAAAGTCTTTTGTTTTTAATACTTGAGATGATAAATTTACTTATTTTGATATGTAATTAATTTACATAATTGTTGATAATATGACCAATAAACATGACCTAACGATTTCAATTATTTTTTTAATATAAAATACTACTTTTGTGACTTAAATATAAAAGTTAGACATATGCTGTCGCTGACTTTTTTGTAGGCATTATCATAATCTACAACTTTTCTCTAGAACTTAATCATATATCTTTCATAGTTAAGGCAGCGTTAGTTAGAAACGTTTTCGTTCGACCGTTTTTTACCGACTTTGCAAATCCGACTACCACGAAAAAGTCTTTTCATTTTTCGCATTAATATATAGCCTATGACACTCACAAATAACGTGCTTTGACACTCACAAATGAGTTGAATTTTCAAAATCGGTTTAGTAGATCCAGAGATTACTTTCTACAACCTCACAAACTTTACCTCTTTATAATATTAGTATAGATATCAAAATATTTGATTAAACTGCTTTTACTTTTCCTTCAATATGCCATCAAAAATGCTCTTATTATTATTTTTATATATGTATAAACCAAAACCAGGATTATACTACGAAACCCAATGTGTAGATGGCGTAAGAAAGGATTGTTTAGAAACGCCTCATTACGGTATCCTATACCAAAATAAAATAATGCAAACTAATGAAAGATTCATTCTTATCGACGATGTACCTTTGCCAAAAAACACAATATCTTTGCCTTAACAAAAGAATTTCATTCTCTAACGGTGTATTCAAATTTGTAAAACTAAAGAAAAAGTAGGTTTCATAGACTAAAAATTATTTACATAGCATTTCATATATATATATATTTTTATTTTTTAATGTTTATTGTAACACCGATCTTTGTGTGGTGACGGTATCAAACACACTCATAAGTGACTCGTATCAACAACACAATGTTTTTGAAGAGCTTGTTCTCCTAGAGCAATTAAAGCGGAAGATCATTTGGAACGTTATGAGATTAACCTTTGGCGTAACATTTGAAACCCTTCCAGAGAGTAACTCCCTTTATTGAGGGTGTATTTACAGGACTGGCAATGAATCTCTTATGGTTTACGTGCTAAGTTCATTTAGTTGTTTTGGACTACCCTGAACATCCAAATATATTATAAATACATACAAGAAAGTAATTTGGTTTGTTTGTTTCTACTGTTTATTGTGAAATTTCTCAATGGGCGGGTTTATTATCATTGGACAATCTCTTACAACCAACCCTAATATGAAGTGTTTATATGTATGTGTGCATGTAACATGTGTGTAAGTGTGTGTCTTGTTATGGCATTCGACCGACAGAAATAAAAATGCAATTCCGTTAATTTTATCCCAATGGAAAATGGTGACCCAGCCGGGAATCGAACCCGGACCATTACAATCAGGCGACCTAACCTAACACATGGGCCGAAGTTTGACAACCCCTTCGGTTTCCTACCTGCCTGTTTTAATTATTTCATTTTTCATTTAAGTACTGTCAAATATTACTATGTATCCGTCCATATCAATATCGAAAATCCATCGATATCGATAGTGAGGCGTGGCCGGGGATAGCGATCTCTATATCTTGTGCGAGGGCGAAAAGTGATGTGCTGTCGTGCTCGCACGTTTTACGACTCCGAATGTCAGAAGCGATTGTGTCCACTATATAAGTCTCGCTGCACCAACAATGCTTTTGTCAGTTTTTCAACTGGCAACATACCTACTTTGCATATTATAATACTATCCTACTTTTAACCTTTCTAGTGATAGTTATTTTTTTGCAACCATGACTAACCTTTTAACAGCTGTACATCTTGAGATGTACCTACTCAAATTCAAGAGGGTAGACCGGTACCATCCCATCACAGGAAGGGTCCACACGCTATGAAAACTAGATCACTGTTTCTAGCGATAGTTACCAAAAGTATCTACCTCTACCCCTAGGTCTATCTCAAATTGTCTACCTCTAAGAACATATGGGCACATTTTAGATATTTTGGATACGACTCATACCAATAAGAGAAACAGTTAGAAATTTCTCACTTTGGCTCACTCGAGCGCCAAGAATGAGGCAAGCCAAACACGGTACTCTCTCTTCGCTAAGTAAGTAATACTCACTTAAGAGTATGCACCTAGCTACTGCCAACGCATACATTTCGAGAAATCGTGGCAGAGAACATTTTCCTACTTCCTGTCCTGTAGATGTAATGCAGACTTTACAATAAAATCTAGGTTATAACTTTAAGATCACATAAAAATGGAAATTAGAAACTTTATTCAAACTGGTTAACTGAGTTGGGAAGAAAGCAAACCGAGACTTTAGTAAGCTGTGTACAGAAATAACAAATTTAAAATTACAATTACTTAAACATTTCAAATTTAGGTTACAAAAACTAGCAATTACAATACCTAGATAAAAATACTTAAAACGTGTACCTCATCTAAATTACTCTTCAATAACAAATAAATATAAATAAAAATAACGTCCGTAGCCGCGTTGAACTGCTGGTTCCACCATATCACCAAAGTTAAGCAGCATCGGGCGTGGTCACAACTTGGATGGGTGACCACCTGAGTACTGCCACGTAATGTTATAAAAAGTCGGGCGCCTATAAGATAATTGTCGTTAGGTAGTGCGGTTTCGTGCAGCTTGGGCCACAAGATCGATGTTGTTCTCGGATCGGCTCAGCTCACGATTCAGCTCCTGTTCAGAAGCCTCCTCGTGCTTAAGGTTTCCCCGGGTAAGGCTCTCATGTCTCAAGCCTCGCAGTTGGTTGACCGGTTTCTCCTGGCGAGTTTGCATCCCGGCGCTACTGGACGGTTTGCGCACAGTTCGGCGACGCCAATCGGTTGTGCACTCTGACTAATTGCTGAAGGAGTCTGGAGACTATGGAAATATACTGTCTCCTAAGCGGCGGGAAGGGATGTCGACCTGCAGTCATGCCACTCTTGAAATGATCTTGAGCCACCCGATCCCGGGCATAGGACACCCAGATCCGCGGTAAATTGAAAATGAATTACCGCCTCTACAGCAGGTAGAGGCCGCGTAAGCGACTTCGGACCCGTAACCAGTCAGGAGGACGGAGGTATCCTGAAGGTTAACTCCAGACTGAGATATGCTACCAAAACTAGCAGTAAGGGGGCGAGGCTGACCGCAAAATAAAGGTTTGTTATACTTAAGGTTATAACCAAAAAAGAGGTTTGTTATACTTAAGGTTATAAGCAAAATAAAGGTTTGTTATACTTAAGGTTGTAAGCAAAATAAATTCAATTGTTTTAAGGGTAGGATTTAAGCATCAAAACAACACATCGCATAATCAAAATAAAAGCTATGATTACAAATCTTTCAGTATACATTTTATACCAATAGTTAGGAAGATCTAAAGTGATTATGGTTTCATTTAATAATCTTCTATATTGTATAGCAAATAGGCGTTGACATATCGATGAAAATGATAAAAAAATTAAATATGAATTTACAATATTATTTTTGAAATATAACAACCCTGTATCGAATTCTTAGTCAGTAGGTTGTTCAATCCTCTAAATAAAGTTAAGAATCTTGTAGATTTCAATAGCTTTTCAGTAAAAATCATTAAAAAAACGGAGAGAAAATAAAAAAAAATGCAGAATTTTCTGGAAAAGTTTTCAAAATAATATTTTAAAAGTTATTGTATTAAAAAAAAGTAACGTAAGCAAGAGTTGTAGGCAATGTCCTCATAATTCTAAGTCACATTTATTTAGTTTTTAGGACTAGTATTGAGGGTATTATAAATCTTCTAAATTTCAAAAATGCCGCTATTTCGAAAAAAATGGCGGATATCTGATTCTCTCGGCGCCTTTTAAAATCTCGGCATTAGGATGAAATATTTTTGTCAATTTGGTCCTAATTGGGCGTTGTGTAGTTTCTGACATACTGTGGGTACAGTCATGCAGATACAGTAACATACACACAGAGAGCCAGCCCACCAACAAATGAGGAGGGATAGTATTTTGGAAGCGTTGATTTTTATTCGAGATGAAGCCGGAAATATCCATTTTGACCCTCCCTGAGACGATTAGGAACATTTCTACATTGAAGTCTGTCTGCGTGTATGTCTATGTGTCTGTCTATCTATGTGTCTGGCTGTGTGTGTGTTTGTGTGTGTGTTCCTCCCCGATAGCGCCCAAACGCTTAAGCCGATTGAGCTGAAATTTGGTATCCAGCCAGCATTTGCTCATGGTTTGAGTTGAAAAGATTGTGTTTGGAAATGGTCCACCAGGGAGCGCCCTAGTCATATTACAATCTCGAAATATTGGACTTAAAGACTTGAGATCTGGTATACAGATGTCTTGATGCCTACACTAATAATATTTCATCTCCACCATTCATTTTAATAAAATATTGACACTATCTGTTAGCGCTTGACCCAACACTGCCCTTAGCCGAGAAGCGAACCGCACCGTTCGGGTAGTACGCAACGATACCCAACCGGTTTCATCCGCCGTCCGAGAGAGGGCGCTCATCGATTTTAATTACGAAATTAATATTCCGTAGAAGTCAGTCCTTGGTTACATGTCGGGAAAGCCTTGGGGTGATACAACCGATTTTTTTTTATTTCGTGGGACCTGGAATATGCAAATTAACTGAAATATGAATAATGAAATTTTGCAGTATTTCAATACTATAACCATTGATTACTCTATATAATCAATACTTTAACGTAAAAAGAAAACAGTCATCACCGGTTATGGGAAGCTCCTCCTTATTTAAAACAAGCGCTTTTATTTAGTTTCTCTTTACAGCGATCGCGAAATATATCTGACCGCAGCGATTTACCACTCGCCCGTAAAGACCTCATCACGATCTTCATCGGCCGGCTTCTTGAAGACTGTAACCGCGGTAGCATAAAAACCCACAATTTGCGGTCAACGCAATGGATATCAGTTAAAGCCATTCATACGTGTCGAAGGAGCGTTCTTCTTCTTTTCAAGTAACTATTTAGTTTTATAATACGACAGTGCCGATGATGATTTATAAACTAAAGGCGTCGACCCTAACGAAATCGTATAGGACCATATTAAGGGAATACGAAATCTATATATTGAAGGAAATGTTGGAAGGGTCTCCAAATTTACAAACTAAACCGATGAAAGGTTCACTGGAGAGAAAAATGATAACCAAACAAGAACAATAATTTAAAAACAAAGCTGCATTTACAAAAACTGAAAAAGAATAAAGCACCTTGTAACAATATTCGTAAAAACAAATTTCTATTTACGGAAGCTCTGTTACGGCCCCGTTGACGCGTATTGTAACTATACACATCCAGTGCGTATAGACGATCGCGCGTCCTGTAAGTCAGTCAACGGGCCTTATCCAAGGACCGTGACGTCTTGAGCTGGGAAGCTGACCTTTAGCGGGGCTTTACGTGAGCCTGGCCCATTAACCCGACTTTCAAATTGTGGCATCGCAGGACTTCGCGCATTGCGGCAGGTATCTCGTAACAATCACGCGCCGCTCATGACGCTTTAAATAGCCTAACGCCGGCCGCCGCCGCCGCACGCAGTCGGTTAGACTCGATGGTCAAGCATAAAAACGGTTTTTTTATTTATATAAAAATATTTGTAGTTTATGTAATTAGTCATATAGATAACTATATATTTTCAAAAAGTACTCAATCAGACCTTTATTTGATACTATACATGATCTATTTACCTTATATTTATATTGTTGACATTTGGACCTTATGATGACATAACGATTCTAATGATACCACACAATTCTAAATCGGTTCAAGGAATCAAAAGTTACAGTGGAATAAAGAAACATACATAGGACAAACAAACATAGATAAATACATAAAAGAACCCTGAAAACATTAGGCTCCTTTTTTTGCACACATAAAAATAAGGTATATCGTTTATGTAACTATGGCCATGTTAAAAGATTAGACTCACCACACTTATTATAAGCAGCATCAAAAGTCATCCACCATTGAAATCACCCGATCCGGTTTAAAATAAGAAGCGAGGGAGCCCCTCTGGCAATATATCTAGCCTTTATTTGTCAATATATAGCGCTCGCGCTTTTCTATATTCGCGAACTCTACTAATTTCGTCAGCAATCGTTAATTCGAGATTCGTATGCAGGTAGCGAACGCAAGACGGGCGATAGCATATCGCTACTTAAGTTATCACAGCATTCCGGCTAAGTTTATACTCAACAAAATGGCTACCGCATACCTTCGACTACTTCCGCGGATTTACAGGTGTTACAAGCATTAAAATGGCTGTAAGTTTACTAAAGGTCAAAGTAGACGCTACGGTTCATCATTAAATATATTGCGTTTATTAGGTTGGATACTGTCTTATTGTCATGAATTTTGTGGAAATATTTATTATTATCGTTAACGAAAATGAATGGGTTTAGTAATTTGCTACATTGGCGACATCTTGCAAATGTGGGTAAATCGAAGTATTTCAGATTTAAATTTGGAGCTATTAGCTCGACCTAGCTACCAGTCGTATATTGTAACTCTGCCGGAAAGGTTATTTTGTCTGACGTACCTATTTACTAATAATATTAGTCACAACGTCAAAACGGTTTTCACACTCGAATACAAGGGCTAATTTAAAAATCCAGCGTTTAGATGTTGTTAAATAAATAACGGAAATTTTTCATACCAAAAGACCATGTACAAGTATTGCAAAAATATGCTCAAAGTTGGTTAGTAATGCATTTAGCAATCGTGTCGAAAGTCAGCGCAATCTGTCAACCAGTTTTTTTGCATCTGTTGCTTTTGTTAGGTTTTCTACTGCTGCGAACATGTTACTGAAGCCGTGCTTTAACGAAGAAATTCGGGCTCTACACTATTGAAATACATCTTTTGATGCATTTCAGTGCTCATTTCAGTTTGCTGGCCATAAATTTATTTGCCTACCCTATTATCCGGGCAATATTACAACAATAAGATTGAAGTTCGTAAACGCGACGCGGCTGCCACTTTTGCAGAAAAAGGGCGGTATTCACATCTGTATGACATAATCTGCGGTAAAAATATTTTGTTATAATATATAATACAATTTCCTTATTTTCTCTATGTCATAACCGTGCCACTTTAATATGACTCAGAAAGTGAGCTCGCATTAACACAGGAGTGCCTATATAGCAAGGCGGGCTCGGTTGCACTTTATTTAGCACATTAGAAAAAATTACATCTAAATAATATATGCGGTATTTAACCTGGGCACAGACAGATATATAACTAAATTTATACGGTATAAATTACGGTTAAATGTAACTTATAACGGTAATTCCTAAATTGTACATTATTTTTATTGTCTTTTATGCTCTTGCACTTGAATGTCTATGTAAACAATAAATAAATAAAAATAAATAAGATTGAATAAATGCATATCATTTTCGTACGACAAGGCCCAATTAGATACGATTATAAATAATATATTTAATAACAGCATTATTTCGTAAACCGTACCCAGACAGACACCAATACATGCAATTAATTGTGTTGACCATGCAAGTTCACTAATCTATGCAGCTCTAGAATAAAATCTAACGATAACGCCATCTGTTTTATCTCCACTTGCGTCAGTATCATTCGTATGTATCGATAGTATAAAGGGGAGAGAGACAGGAGTGGGGAGGTCGACCCAACCTAACCCAATTAATCCCTCTTAATATTCCAATAGTCCCCCTCGCTCAAAGCTAACTAAGCATTGTTACACTAACAATTAAAAGTAACTCAAATTAACACAATAATCCCAACGAACGAACGAACGGCAGACAGCCCTGGTTGTCAACCTTTTCTACGAGCAATACACAGAGTAATGTAGGGTATTTGTGATCGGCCGAAAAATAGATTTTAGTGGATCTACACGTTTTAAACTCTTATGAACCCAAAACTCGAACTCGTTTTTAAAAATGTATGTTCTTTGTTAGCACGGTCACGTGACAGACGAAATTATAGGACCGATTTAGTTAAAATTTTGTATGTGGGTTTTTTTAGATGTGTCCCTTCGTCATTTTGAAATTATCGCATTAGACACAGGCGATATTTTATTTATTACATTTGTTGTATATTTATGTTTCCAATATCCCGAATTACTTTCTGCCATCATCAGAGCAGAAGGCGTGTGATTGTTTTAGAACTTAAACGACCGCTATGGAGAGAACGCCGCTGGTAAAAGCAGCCATTGACCATACCTCTTGGCTCAGTCGCGTATTATAATTAGAGGTATTTTATTTTTCATAACTGTGGTGTAAGAGCTGAAGGGTAAGAACCCTTCGTATAATAGCTTTTCTATTATATGAAATTTGGAATAAATCAACACGTACAAAAAGTTGATAAAATCAATAGTTTATATATTAATCATTTTATAAAATAACACGTAGTTTAAATGATTATGATAATGAGTTAAAATTATTTTTTGTTGTCCTCATTTGTGTGTTGCTGCAGTGAAACAGTGAAGTGCAGTAAACTTGTGATATCAACGTATTCCTTAAAAAAACTCTTTATTTATTTTTAAAAATCATTGAAATAGTCAATTCCGAGTATTTTAGTATTTTCTGAGACATTTCTGAAATTCTTTTATCGGTTAAAATGCAATAAATCGCAACGCGGTGCTAGTTTACATACAAAATAGGTTGTAGCCATCATAGCTTGAAAGTAACATTGTTATATAATAACATGATTTAAAACTAACGAAAATAGATTTCCTTTTTTGAAGGTTTGATGTCCGCAAGGCGCGCTTTTAATTTGTTTCGCAGTCGAAATCGATAATTACATTTTACATTAACTCGCCCAATAGCGCGCAGCGTAAGACTCTCGACGAGCATATCATTATGAGGATTTCATGGCTGTATATTACAGGATTTCACGGCGATATTGGTATTATTTACTCTTTCGCACGAACGCAAAGTGCCGTCTCAATTACTTTACCCACACACCTCATTGCTAACCGTCTTTAGGAACGCCCTCAGATATTCGACAGGCTAATATCAAGCACTAGCCCAAAATACAAAACGGTTATGTACCACTGCAATTAAGGTTGACCTCAGGGCGCGGTGGTTAAAGACGGTATCCGTGGGATACGGTACACGTGTTCGGGTGACAGGCGAATTTGCACGTCACACGCGGTATACGCGTTTTACACACGCCAACCAAACGAAATAACTGTCCAACACTACTCAGACTAACTTACTCATATCCATGTTTGGCGCATTGGAACTGTTGGACATCAGATCAGGCAAGTAAACGCTAGAATCGCTAATATCTACAAAATCAACAAACGCATTAAATTACTAAATTACTAATAAAATAATATTGTAACGAGAAGCAACCAAAATTACAATAAATATTAAGTCCTAAAATTAACCAATAAGAAGAGTGGGAGGATATACATTACGGTATATTCGTATCAAATTAGAGAATTTACCGCTCTCAGACGTGTCATAATACACTATAGGAGTAATTTACAAGTTACTGTAAGTTACAGGCAGTTACAAGCTTTTTGCATGATACTAGTTGGAGTTTCTTACCTATTTTAAAGACAAATATAAAATGTAATGAGTTCAGTATTATAAAAGAATAAAATAATTAAAAATAATTGTGGATTGTTGGAATCAGATCATACAAACTGTCTAATAGTAAGAATGACTAAAAGAGCAATACAGAATCTAAATAATAGGATCTGAATATGTCAAAAAAACTTTTTATAAGTGCAGATTTTCAATTCCCGTTTTTTATGCATTTTAATGTAAAAAGCAATATAGCCAGTCGATGAATCCATGAATACTTTTATAAAACTATCCTTTAAAAAGGTACAATGTTTGAAATGTCATGGCTCTGGAATTTGGTCAGATCATAGAAAGAGTGGCCTATTAGCATCTCCTTAATGTTTTTTTGAAGGCGGATGAATATATGCGGATATATAGTGAAGGATATCCAAAGAAGCGTCGAAACAACACATCGCATAATCAACATAAAAGGTATAATTACAAACATTCGACTATACATTTTATATAAATAGATGAAGATCTAACATTTCATGTGGTGCAACGGTTCCGAATATCCAAAAATATATGAAGGCCTAACGTTGGCGATAGAATACGAAACAAATCGACGTAACCGTGGAATATGGAATAAATAGATAATCGGCTCGATTGCGCTTCTTCGTAAACTAAAATCTGAAATTAGTCCATGTGAACGAGACAGGCTAGAGCGGAATGTGAGATGACCGGTTGTCACTTTTTCGCATTAAAACTGCCCGTCAAGGTCAAATCTTACACCGCACGAAATATGCTCGAATTTATTCGGACGAGTATAAGCTCGACAGGTAGTATTTATAACTATTGGCGTCATACACAAGCTTAAAGTAGCAACGACCCGAGGAGAGAGCTACGCTTGGAGTTTCCCTGCGTGATAGGATCCGAAACGAGGAAATTTGCAGAAGAACCAAGTGCATTGACATAGCTGGTAAAATTATTAACTTGTAATGGCAGGCCAGGCCAGACAGGGCAGGATATATAGCTCGCAGAACCGACAACCGTTGGGGATTTTTTTATTGCATTTTAGTTCTTCGGGCGTTGAACATATTATAAACATGACTATTCTGACTATGAAAAAAATTGTTAGAAGAAACCAGTGATTCAAAGGATTACGGTAAAAATCCTATTACGGCTACAGGGATGGGGTCGGGAGAAAGGGGGGGGGGGGGGGGAGAAGTATATATAAATTTCCCCATTAGTAGGAACGGATAATTTGAATTTCGCTCTAAAGCGGTATTATGCAACAAAAGTAGTTTGATTATAAGCAAGAGAATTTAAATAGCCACCTTACCAAGGAAAAAGTACTAAACCCAATCAGGAAAATAGCGAGAAAGAAATATCAGGCTGAAGCAAAGTTGTTAGCAAGGTTTTACCGCTGCCATGAGGGAACAGCGTACGTTTTAAAAGTTATATTCTTGTATCTTTGTATTCACGTGTCCTCTGAGAGAGTCTTCAGACTAGGGAAACCTCAAATAGCCCTTTTGCTGATATCGTCTTGGAAACGCAGTGTAGGATCAAAGAGTAGTCCCGGGGTTCACGCCTTAGACACTAAGGGTATTTTGAGGAATTCACCGTTATTCTTAAGGATTCCTTTCGCAGCGAATTTTATTCTGGCTAGCTTAGTACCAACGATTAAAAAAAAGAGTTAGTAGGATTAATTATTAACCCGTGTTGATTCCACCATTCGATTACTCTTCTATATACTCAGGAATTCCCATGTTTTTCAAATGGTAGTTCACTAGACAGTAATCGGTGAAAATTCATGCAGACTAGGCACCCTCCCGTCTTTTTTTATGAAATATTTTTTGATAGTTTTTATCATAAAAAGATGTGATATTTTTATCAGCGCTAGCTCTTAGAACACCAGCCTTAAGCTAGCCTATTCATAAATGAGAAGTAGAACCCTAACAATCTTCTCAAGCCGTTCCACAATTAAACACAGAGCTGTAAATGCCAATAGAGAGCTTTTGCCTGGAAATTAAACGATCATAAATATCTGAGGCAATAAATATGGCCACGAGTATAATTATTTAGCATACTTTACGATGCATTAAATGCTCAAATGCAGGGTAAATATATATATATATTTTTTAATATTGGCGGTATTGGCGCGGGCGTCTCTAGGAATATTATATTTATAGTACTGTTAAATTTTATTATCTTCTGAATAATAATTACTTTTTAAGCGATTATTCGAATAAGCGTAAATGAATGTCATCTTCATTAAAAAAAACGACATGTTTGGAATGACGAATACGTGATCTTCTAAGACTTTTTACTTTTAGCAAATGCAGCACTGGGCACTGGCGAGCGCACGGCGCACGTTACACGCCAGAGTTGCCAGGAATGCGTCGATGAAATTGCTCAGCAGTTAAAAAATACCTACGTATTTCAAATGCATTCAGGAATTTGAAATAAAATAAAATAGTACTAACTAATTTTCTAGGATATACGATCTAGATGTTAGATCGTATCGTCGTGCATCTTACAACTGCTAAAATAGTCGTACAACTGGTGGTGTCAAACACAACGGGCGAACCCGTCATCCCAGGGAGTTATTGTGACGGTATGATGTTGTTCTGACTCCCATAAAGTTAACTTTATAGACTTAGCGGACAAAAGAGAATTCACTGCTTAACTAGACTGACAAACCATAAGAGTCCCAATGGCTTACCGCGAGGCACTGAGAACACAACCCAGCGGGCCGGGTCAACCACGCCCTCTAACTACCAGTTTGGATGGATTTCTCCATCCTCCAGTCTGGACCCAGATTCGAAGTCACTTGCGCAGCCTCTATTTGATATTAGCGATAATTTAATTCGATTTTACTGCGGACCCCAAAAATAAAAGGGTTCCTATGAGTATGTACGGACCGAAATCTCCAGGGCGCCGGTTGTGCACCCACCGTAGTTGCACCCTGCGGACCAATTATCTTGATCTTTACAGTGTTCACGAAGATAGAATTGAACAAGTACAAAAGAAATTGATGTCGCAAACTGTCGAACAAATGTGGCCTCAAAAATATTCGTAGAGATTATGTAGAGCGGCTTTCGCACTTTAACCTAATATATATAAAAACACGCAGGACCCTTAAAGATATAATGTGTCTCCATAAGCTTTTACATAATCGACTAGACAGCCCAGCTAGTCTAGCAAATGTTCAATTTCGTATGTCACCGGCGGCTAATGAGGAGCTCTCATATATTTTCTGTGGTCGTTTGCAATATATATATATATCGTGTCGAATAGACCTCTCACCAGAATGGGTCGTGTTTTTGATACCACAAGTAAAGGATTAGAGATTTTTAAAGATCCCATCAATTTAATAAATAAACCATCAAATCTAATATAGCTTCTATGTACTTCTTAAGATTTAACTAACAGCCATACTACTGTATTACAAGCCATACTACTGTATTAAATAAATAAAAAATAAAATACAAACGGAGATGCCATTGAATTCACCGACCGAAGTCGGGCGCATCATATAGTGTTATTACACTTCTGGGGGGTGAGCAGTGGATTCCGGACTAACAACCGGCTGTGGTAGGTTTAGGACAGCTGTCTTGCCACATATGAGCGTTCACCTTACCACCCATTCACTCCCCCTTCGAAGCCATAGAATTTGAGATGCGGAAATCGCGGTTCTAGATATTTTTTCTAAGAAGGAGCTGATTATTTTCCTGGAGAAACCAAGATCTTTAAAAATGTGAAACAGATATTTATCTGGCAGGCCACGAGCGCTGACTTCCACCGCGTGAAGGTGAACAGTGAAACCAATCCGGGTGACGGCATTTGCGAGATCATGGTATTTAATTAATTATTTGGTATTTATTTGTACTCGTCGTTTTTTGGGATATTTGATTCCCATGGAACAGTTAATTCTATGATAAGGGCCATCTTCCGAGATAGAGAGTAAAGAGTTATATCTGGACGCAGGGCTGTGCATCCGATACTTTCAGGGAATTTATACTGCTTAGAGACCGAATCGACCTCCAGAATCCAATCTGAAGCTTTCTCGATTATTGAGAAAGGTTTTGTAGTGAATTTTTTTTTGCCTTTAGAGGCATCTCGCACAAACTGTATTGGGGATTTGGTGGGTACTGTCAAACACTTGTTGGCACGAGCCACTGAGAGGCTAATTACCTCGCGAATAACAGCAAGAGAGACGTCTTCAAATCCACATCGCTCATGGTTGTACTGCCATAACCCAGACCATTACCGATCTGGCTGATTCCAGCAAGTAACTTTTTGTGGAAGTCTACGCGGGCTTGTATACCATATCCTTATATTATGTATTATATATAATGATTCATAATAATTTTTTACTTTATAAACCCCTTTTTTCCCACTTACCAATTATTAATGTGCTCATGTTATTTCTATTATAAGTTGTTCATGCAAGAGTTGTAAACTTTTCGCAACATAGGAAATTAATTGTATGGAAAGAGGTTTTTATAAATACTCTATCATACATTTAATAAATAAATCAAACCCTCTCTCACCCCGCCAGACAAACTAAACTAATTGGGCGGGTTTTATTACTCCTTCAAAGAGATTTTGTAGAAAGCACAGGACAGGGGAGCAAACTTTAACCAAACGATGCACTAATTATATTTTGATTCCTAAGGGCGGGCAAACAAACTTCAATAGGCTCTTGCTCTATCTCTCCAGAGCGTTGCTTTGGAAGCTGATTAACAACAGTTTTAATTTGCACGAGGGTCAAATCATGGCTAGCGGGGTTACGAAGTTATAATGTGCCTACTAGCAAAGACGCTGAGCAAACCTTTTCCATCTCATTCACTCATTCTCCAGCGGATATCACGATTTTATAATCGCTCAGATTAATCGATATAGTCCGGGGGGTGACTGAAGATATAACAAGACACAAAGGGTGCACGGTAACTATACATACATATATTCAGTTATTTAAATTGTTGCATGAATTACTCAATACAGTTTTCCATACTTATAAACCATATTTCATAACATGTATTCCAGTCCTCGTTGACTATTCATATTTTTTGACAGCCCCTTCTGGCGATGAAAATCTTTGACCGCGTAATTGATTCTTTATTTTTGGAAATAAAAAGAACTCACAAGGTTTCAAATCGGGACTGAATGGAGGATGGCTTAAAAATTCTACGTTTTACGCCTTCAAAAATTCGTTTTGCTGTCTGCCCGCGTGAGAGCTGGCATAGTCATCGTGCAAGATGATATAGCGTTTACGATTGCTTTTACAGAGCTCGTCAATAACTTACGGCAAGAAAATTACCAATTAATTAGCATAATCTGAATTTAGAGTACGTTGATTCGTCAAAGCAACAGCAACCACTTGTCCAGTTTTCCTAAAAAAGAAGCAATCATCAAGAACTTAAAAGACCGAGATGATCGATTGCTGCTTTATTTTGGGGTCATAGGTAAAAATCTGTGTTTTCTCACCTGTTACTATATGCTACACCAAATTTCAAGTTCCTTCGTTGATTTCATAGTAAGCATGGCATTGCATCAAGTGAAGTGTCCGTTTTTAAGTCTCAGTCAACTTGTGTGAGATCTACAGCGAGCACAGCATTCTCACAGCCATATGATTCCGTACACGAGTCCTGCCTATGCCTAAGGAAGCTCGAATCCAATGGTAGTTCACATGACTATCTGTTTCAATCATGCGGTGCACATCATCGATGTTTATGTTATGGACAGTGGTCAATAGGCGACCTTCATGAAATTCGTCTCTGAGATTGCTGTTCTGACAGTTTAGCAAAGCTCTGCTAGACTGTCAAAAACACTTAAAATCGTAGAAAATGTCACGAAAATTTAACAGCAAATTACAGCAAAGACAGCGAAAAGTGTCAAGAGTTAATTTCAGCATAATTCAAACACGAAACTGTTGTGTCCCCCAAGACTTCTTCGGCAAGTAGCCAAGGACTTATAAAAGGATTTAGGAGTGATGTCAATTTTTCACAGGAGGAAGTCACACCGCAATACGATGACACGACATTCTGTCCTCGACGACGCACGAGAGCGAATAATGAGAATGACATGTTCGATTCAATCGTTTTCGGAAAGATACTGAAACGGCGAAAATTCAATGTGATTTCAGTCCAACAAGTGTACCAAATTTCAAGTCTATAAGTCAAATATTTCGAGATTGATATATGACTAGTTCGCCAATCTACATAATGTGCTGATTTCTACCATAACCTCTTCGACTTTTGCCATGACAAAATCATGCTTGCATGACAAATTTCAGCTTAATCGGTATAAGGGTTTGGGCGGTAATTCTGATATACATTGACTCAAAAATAGAAATTTATATTTCAAGATACAAAGTTAGTTTTTTTCTTCTTTATTGGCTTTTATTCTAAACGTATGGGTAAGTTTCAAAATCACCGTTTTGGTCAATTGTGAGTGACCGCTTGCCCTATTATTTCAAACAAATTTAATGCTTAAAAAGTTTGCTTCCTATACACCATCATGGTAGTCTAATTTAAGCACAACGTATTGACATCAATCTTACCATCTTGTTATACAGTTCAGATCGGTGACGTTCTCACACACGATTCGCCGTGAGAATAACGAACGAGGGCGTTGAAACATCGACGCAACGTTTATCGATAGAAAGGGATGTGGAATGTTGGAACAGACTTCCTCGGCACTACAACCCATTGTAGTTACTGGCCTCTACAAAGAAATCTCCATTCTTCCCAGACGGTGGCTCTCCCCATACAGTTAATGACTTGCCTTAATTGCATAAAAGTTGCCTTAATTGCATAAAAAGTATTCACTCCTTCAAATGTCGAGTGTAGAACATTAAAAGATAGAAAAAAACTGTTTTTAAAATTTGGTAGAACTTTTAAACGTTCGATCATTTTGAGTCGCGTAGGCCAGGTTCTTATCATCCCGCCTACGTACCCTTGTAATCGATTATTTCTTCTCGCTTCTTTATACATGCTAGCAGCCCATAATTTAAAAATATAACAACTCGTATTTAATTTGAATTTAATCGATGTTGCGACTCCCTAGTCAGCATCGAAGTAGAAGGTGTCTAGGCGTCGAAGGCAATTGCCTATCTATATCACCAGTCTTCCGGGCCGTGCGTGAACTAGTGTCAATTATTGCTGATATACTACGCGAGCGAGCGAACGTCTGCAGCGTTCCGCTATCATCACTGACCCTAAGATTTAGGTACCGTTGCATGGCTTGCCTACTAGTAATGCACTTACGCAAAATTATACGAACGCAAAAACACGCGGAAACTGTAATCTCAGCATTCTTAGTCGTGTTGCTTCTCGCGTGACATGTAGGTGGGACAAAATATGCCTTTCATTATCGCTCTTTTAAAGCAATTTTAAAATAGTTTTCTTCCTTCAAAAAACCGAAAGGGTGGGCTGTTTCAGGGCGGATGGTCGATGGTTTATTGTGAACGTTTACGGCAGCGTCGCTAAAATCAATTTTCAACACCCACACCATAACACTATTAAATTGAAATACAGGAGAACAACGCTTAGAAGCTTTTTTTGCTGCACGCCAATGGTCCTGCATCGCATCGGTTCATCTATATTCTATGTCCATCGGCTTAAATACTTCTTCGGCGGATGTATCGGTGGTGTCCGCTCGCTTCATCCATTGGTTTAGCAGAGCGTCGCCGCCTCAATTTTCCAATGCCCCCAAAACCGTCTCTCTCGCTCGGCGCCTGATAGTGGAATACCAGCAGGTGGCCCAGATACTCCTCTTTCGACCAAAATACGCAATATACATTTCCACTTGGCTTTCGCGCGGCCTGCGACTGACATTTTTAACTTTTAAGAATTTCCAGTCTTGATTTCAGGGAAACCTTGTTAAAAGAAATGTGGAGCAAATATTACTAATATGTACATACACGTTTTGCGCTTTATCCTATCTGATAAACATTATACCGTTTATATTTTAATTTAGCACTGTAAAATAAATCGTTTATAGGTGCCATTGTCGGTGTATCCTGAATACCAAATCACCTGATGATATCCTGATTTGCAGCATTTGTAGTTTATCTATGTAGTCTTTTTTAAAAAGGAGAGGGCATTTTTGTATGAAATGTGTACCTAGAGTTTACCAAGTAAGGACTTCAAATAATAGAATTGTGTTTGTATAAAGAAGTAATAATATCAGACTAAATATCATTAATCCATGTCGTATTAGAATTATAAACATACGAAATTTAAGCAAAGTTTAGACATCCATAAACTTGTTTAGACAACCCCAAAGTAAAACCAAAGAATTCCGACGGCCCAAGCGCATAAACTTACCTGACCCGCACACTGATCATCTATCTCTATCTTACTTATTGGCCGTTTATCTTTCATATTCATAAACGTAATAAATGCTTTAGCTTTCGGGATAAGATAAAATTATTCAATCGGTACTCAATGATATAGTTTGTTATATCTATTTTATTTATATACCCAGTATATAAATAACATAAACAAATGTATTGTTGATATAAATAGAAGTAAATAAGGTATTTTACTAAAAAAATACGTGTGGCACTCGGGGACTGCCGCGGTAAAGCTATTGCATAGCATTTTTAACACCTTATGCAATTATAATTATTTATTTATTTTATTGATTTTATTTTTTCTGATATCAGATAACTGCGTCCTATCGGAATAATTTAATCGTCTTACGATAGAGCGCCGCGCACGAATTTTTTATTCGATAAAGCAAAAAAAACGGATTATTCGAAAAAAATCGTAGATTAAAAGATAGATAATTAAATTATTTTTAAAATGGTGCAGGTTTCATAATAATACGCCAGATAGTATTTGCGTAGTAGTCGTTTTTGTGTTCGGTTAGACCTAATTTCACAAATTAATTACACTATGTAATATAAATAAAATCTAAAATATTCAAAGCTAAGAACATTAGGAAAATGTTCTTGTTTAACATATATTTTTTTCGAATCGTAAGCAGTACTCGTTTAGACGTAATTATCAGTTTAAAATCATTAATTTTCGTTAAGAAATTTCTTCATTCGGTCGCCGCGCTGGCCTACTAGGCCCGCGATAAAAGCTATGCAATAGCTTAAAATGTGAAATTATTAAATTATATATTTTGCAAAAAAAAAACAGCCTCGTATTTTAGCTTATCTCCAATAGAATGAAACGGTTCACTTATAATAAGCTTTCGTTTGGCACATGTGGCAAAGTGGTAAAAAAACTTTGCAAGCGTATACGAAATTACCCATTCTCTTTTCTAATATGTACTTTTTTATTAGTAAGGTTTATTGCGATTGCTGCAAATAAATTAAATTAAAGTAAATTGATCTGCCGGTTGTGATCTGCAACTAATCTGTCGTGGTAACCAAACACTTGTCGTTTCGATGGTTCTGGAATACTAGGACACACAAAAAATACGTTACAGAATCTTCATCATCTCTTAGACTAATGAGAGCCGCTTTCTATTTTCTTTCGAGCCTGCTAAGTTTTTCTATCGGTCTTCGTTATATCAGTTAGACGTTTGAACCAACTGAGGCAATATCATTAGCATGAGGTAGCAAGTCAAAATGATTTGATACGTTGTCGTTGAATTGGTTGAATGACAGCGAATGCGTGCTGTTACATCGTCCATACTGGTCTACTGCGTCTGCGCACCGCTGACTGACAGACATTTGATTTTTAGGTTAACAACTGCGCTAGCATACTGAGTGGAGAAGCCGTGTGAACACACATTTTTGCATACGGGAAAGTGGAATTTCTATCGTTTCTATACAGATATAAAACCAAGGAGTGCTTTTAAAAATATTCAGTTTTTTTTGACATCTTTATTTTGATATCATTAAATAATGAAGGCAATTAATCTCAGCTATTTTTAATCACGACTATTTTTAAAACCGATTTTTTTAAAATCGACTATTTTTTATCATTTATCCTTTTACGAAATTGATAAATTTAGCATTATCACGGCATTTATTTATCTTGTACTCTCGTATAATTCCTTAGCTACAAGGGCCACAGAGAAAGTTTCTGGATTGAATAAGGAAACAAACAATGAGTGGCTAAAAATCAATTTATTGTGCCTCAAAATATTTGTGTGTTGAGTACACTTGTACTCACTCTAGTACTTCAGTACTTCTTGTACTTGAGTATACTTTCTATTCATATAGAGTATTCGTATTATACATAGGTGGCCACCTCGGAAGTATGTTTTTCATATTCTTCGACAGTCTCTTCTGGCGCTGAAAATCGTTGACCGCGTAATTCGTTCATATTAAGTAGGAACAAAAATAAGCCACAAATTTCTAAGTAGGCATTGTAATTGTATGGAGGATTCATTTGTCTGTCTGGCCATCTGAAGCAGGCATTGTCATAGTATAAGATTATCCAGCGTTTACGGCTAATTTTAAGGAGGTCCTCAATAACTTCCGGCCAGCATTCAGCCTGCATATCAGCATTCAGGGTACTATGATATCAATAAATTCCGGCAAACAAATGGTCGTCTACCAAACAGTATTCAGGGTGCGATGATTCGCCAAAGCAACAGTAGGCACGCGTCCAGTTTCCCCAAAAAAAGAGGACTCATCCGCTTTGCGGCCCTTTGTACGTACGCCTCTTTGGCTAGGATCGGCTCATTTTAAGAGACTTAAATGGTCGATTGCTGCTTTATTCCGGGGTCGTAGCTGTAAATCTAGCTTTTTCACCCATTTCTATGTTCCACACTAAATTGTACACCCCTTCGTTGAATCTGGTAAGCATGGCATCGCCCCAAGTGATGCGTCCTGTTTTAGATCCTCAGTCAAATTGTGTGGGATCCACCGCGAGCACAGCGATCTCATAGCCAAATATTTGTGTAGGATTGATTGTACTTGACTTATGCCTGTGCCTAAGGATGCCGGAATCCAACGGTAGGCCACATGCATGTCATCGATGTTTTTATTGTTGACAGCAATGGATATACGATCTTCACGGAATTCGTCATTGGATTGACATAATCGCGTTTGAATTCTGCTAACCAGCTATATAATAATTGTTGTCTCGCTTGGTACTTCATCGCTAAAGCAGTTTGAAGAAGAACCAGACTCTGCTGAGCACTCAATGTCAGTTAAGTTCGTAGAAAATCATAGAGCGAAAATTTTCACTTGTTAAATCCATCGTAATGCAGACGCTCAATTTTAAAAATGACGCCACAATAAAATAAACAAGTGACAATTAGGTGAAACCTACTTTATTCTATACCCAAAGACTTATAATTTTAAATGATAAAAGTATTAAAAAATATATATAATATAAGTCTGCCATGTGTAGATTCTAAAATGAAACAAATGCTTTTCTTACATTAATCTCAGGTAAGAGCTTCTCAGGTAAGAGCTCTATACTATTTAACATTTGAGGAAGAAGGAGAAGTGTAAAGGATAAGAGAAGAATTTGGGGTGAGGAGGATAAGCGAGGATAGAGGGAGGGGAGGGGGGGGGGGGGGTGACGGTTCAATCGAATGGATCCTTTACGCAGCGGCCATTACTGAAAAAGCTCGCCCGTTTATCTATCTTATCAATCGGCCAGGCGGTTGACAGGCGCCCGAGAGCAAACGGAACTGACCAGGTTTATCCTATAAACCGCATACCTATCTATTTGTCTGTCGGTGAATATTTGAATAAACTGGAATATATTCCATATAGGCAGCAGGTGACGTTGAAAGAAACAGATACAAGGAAGTAAACTGATATATACTCAGATAGTAATGTGCGCCTTAGAACAGTCTATTGTCTAGTTAGGCGACGTGAAAATAGGATCACTGGCAACAGCTTCTAGTATAATATGTTATCAGTTTTTTGCTACTGGATTCTCGGCTATGACATTATAATTGTATATGTCCATTTACTGTAGATAATTGTAAATAAATATTTTTTTTTAAAAAATGCCGATCTTTGCAGTGCTTCAGGCACTAAAATACCAAAATCTATTGTCAAACTGGCCACAAAGTACTATAATGCATTTTACAAATGAATACAGATATCCTGTAAGATAGGGTAAGAGAGCACTAGAAATCGTAGATGCTGCGAGGGAACCTGCCACCTCAGGTTGCTATTACCAATAATTACATAGGGTATTAAATTGCTCAATGCCATACAACTTTTTGGCGGCTAGGATTTTACTATGAAACACAAGGTGTAGTTGGCACTCAAAGCTTTCTCTTGTTTGCAGTAGCCCAATAGATAGCTTTCTGAACACACCTACACGGTATCCTAGCCACGGTATCCCAACTGTCTACGACTGCAGGTTACAGCCGTAGGCGACGTAGGTATACAGCGCCCCATCCAGGTCCCTCTTCGAGGAGGCTACCGGATAGAAGCTACAGCGTGTCCGGTCTAAGAAACACAAGCAGGTCATCAGGTCCAAGCTGCACGAAACCATTACGCTCCCTGAAATGAGTCGCAAAGATTTTGTGACATGACAATTTACTAATTTCGCTAGGCCACTGACCAGTAGAGGCCTTCCGCAAACATCGGGCTCTTTCGCTCCCGCTTGCCAGTTTTAAAAAGACTTCTCCTTCCAATGTACGAGATACTCGAGGCTCCTGTCGCGAGCCTCTACTTACCTAAAGTAAATAATTAAATTATTATTTATTAGATGAAATTGGGATACGTCCCAGCTATGTCCTTTTTAGGAACTACCTAGCTCCTTCGGATACAGAGCACACGATGCCTATTTACAAACGATTTCTAACGGTAACCCAACTCAGCAGTGCCTTAGCAAAAATCGATCAATTTTATCCTGGCGATACAACGATTTGAACGTTTATTTTTGTATTTCGTGATGTACAACGCCCATCCACCTCTCAGCTTTGACTGTTGCTGTAGCTGAAGCTATGCAGATTTGCACAATCATCTTGTGTCTGGTAGAAAAGATGTATTGAGTTTAGTTGCTAGTAGATGATGGACAATGTAGTTGCAAAAGCTAAGCTGCATACCTCATTGTGAGCCCAGGAACGAACAGCGCCACCTGCAACCGCCGCCATTGATGCTTTATTTTGCCTCCTCATTAAATTCGCAATTTCAGTATAACGGAATTGGTCTTCCGTCAACTCGGTGAACGGAACGCAATGTTTTTATAGGTTCGCCTCCATTCTAACATCGCCAAATTATCAGAAAACTCTAAAAATACCGTTAATTCGTCCATTCTATTGACAACCAGTGGCAATGCAACCTGTTCTTAACTATCTAAACAAGCGCGATCGATGCGCAAACTGACGTTTGAGATCGGATACGTCTGAAAGGTGTCGTAGCGTAAGTTACACATAACCTAACCATTCGTCACTATCTGACGAGTATGCAGTAGACACTTCAGCAAACTAACGAGTATCATATAAATCTCAAATACAACATTACTTACCGGCTGACTGCGACCACCACGCGACGCAGTCTAGCGGTCCCTAAGTTGGCGCGAAACCTCAAGCGTGTAGTTAAACAATTCGAAAGAGAGAGGAAGATATTTAATAGATGGTCGTCGTTTTGACGAACGTTAGCTTTCTAGAATTAATGGGAGTTGGTTGCCTCTGTAATATAGTTAATCCTGGAGAGGAAAAAATAAATGCCTTAAACCCGTTTAACACCGACTCTGTTGTTGCAAAGTTGCTTTTTCCCCTTTAAAAACATATCTCAATACAGAAAGCGGAAAGCGGATAGAGCAAGGACTCGTGTTAAAGGTACGGAGACACACGCAGAAAAATAATTTTACCAGTCATAATGGTGAAACGGAAATTGCTAGATGAATGATTGTGTGGGGCTCGCAAATCTAAAGATTATGCCATGATACGAATAATGATGACACTGCGGGTTTAAATATCTGAGTCGTCAACAGTAGTCCAGAAAAGACTATTGTGTAGAACGTGCATTAACATAATGGTTTGAAATGACTTCTGATACAATCGATAAGGATATGGCTACATTCTAGCAAGACATACGACTTTTTGTGTTATGGCAGTCATACTGCTATAGAAATACAGTGCGTATATCACCGCTTAAAATATAAATTCGCCAACGATGTTTGATATATCGGCAATAGTCTTACACCATCATGGTTCATATATTATCAAGCATGGCGTAGCGTCTTTATGAATGTGGACCCTCGACAAATAGTGTACCCACCTTATTTCGGAGTTCAGTTAGTTTATTTCAGTATTTCTTGTTATTACATGTCGTATTTTTGTTATTTATAGGTCGCAACATCGATTATTCAGTATGCAGTTATATTATAATAATAGTCAGAAAGAACGAGGAATTGATCAATGGAGTAATAGCACTTACTTAACAAATATTTATCGAATCTGCTTTAAGATATTAGAGGATTTAGTGTATTTTATAGGTATCAGCAGTCAGTCTGGTGTAAATAGATGATCTAATGACGCACTCTGACCGTTTTCATTTCGTCAATGCATGACTCACCATACGAAGAGAGTCCACGACTCTTGCCTGGTAGTCATGCATACCTTTGTTCGAATTCTTTTGGTTTTCTACATACTTATCCTGTCACATCTTATTATAAATATGCATGGCATGGCAAAATTTCCATGAAGACGAAACAGAAAAATATGTGCAGCACAGCCGACAGCCCGTTTTTTTTAAAGAACGAAAGCCCGTTGACGTTATGCCACACTAGCTGACATATGTATACCGTATATTAAGACGGAGTGGTGACATAATAATTAAGTCGCCTGATCTTACATTATAAGGTCCGGAGTTCGATTCCCGGCTGGGTCACCATTTTCCGTTGGGATAAAATTACCGGATTTGCATTTCAATTCTGTCGATCGAATGCAATAACAAGACACACAGTTACACACATATTTCACGCACACATGCATACCAGTATATAGGTAGGCTTCATAAAAGGGTACCTATATACTATAGTAAGTTCTGATTGTAAGAGATTGCCGTATGAAAATAAACTCGCTTATTGTAAAATTTTACTATAAAGAGTAGAAATAATCAAACAAAACATGCACGACCAAGCTGATCACGAAAGCCAGAACCTGTGTAAAACCATTCCATACCTCCAGAAAACAGTGTTATGACCGACCACCCCTGACTTCCCGCAGATGCTTGCCCTGTCTTAGATACATTAATTAATTCCTTATCCGCCATCGCTTTCTTGTTTAGATAATATCGTTCCCCGCTCTCCCTAATCGTTGAATTCGTCGCGCACCTTCATTATTCGTTTGACTAATGGAAAAGTTGAATCCGACGCGTTTTGCAGATAGGCCCGTGTGGTGAGATAGCTGCGCAGTGCCCTGCGAACGAAGCGATCTACGTATTCAGATCATTACAATGTGTAACCGGATCGATAACGCGTGTTAGAACGCCGCGCGGGCGGCCTCACGCAGACCTCGACAACCTTTCAAAAAATATCTATTTTTAATGAAGGTACGTAATAATGTTAATCACCACTGGTTAGCTATCTTTACCTGTATCATTGATTATATAGGGCATTAGACTGCCAATGCAGTACTATGATTTGGCATCAAGGATTTTACTGCGACATGCAACTGCGCATGGCACTCTTAGCTCCAAATATTGAACTTAAGAACCATACTAACATCTCATAAACTATGCTGTTTACGCCCTTATGCTCGTGTGAGACTCCGCATAGCCAAAATAAAAACGTCGCAAGGCGGCTTCACATAATTAGGTACGTCGATTCCGCCTGATTTAAAAACACGGAAATGGCCGGAGATGATCTTACAGCGTTTTTGATGGCAAGTCACATTTGAGCAGTGGTTTATATAAGGTCTTCCGGAATTATATCTAAGATCGATGGCGTTTGTGGGTGTTTTTCTTATTCTAGTGTCAACTCTGTTACCGAAAATGTTGGTGCGATACCATCGATGCGATACTTAAAAGAAAAAAAAATATTTTAATATTAAAAACCCAATTTTAAAAATAAGTTTTTATTAAAATGCTCTGTCCCGAGCCAACCCTGGGTGCAGCAGCTATAATATGTCAAAGTAGAACTTAGAATGGGCTATCATAATTGAATAGTACCTATAGAGAATGTCGTGTTCTTATGTTTAATATGGTGCTTCATCTCTTATGTTTAATATGGTGGCGTTTGTAGTATAACACTATGGCGGCGCACTATACAGGATTATTGTTTCCTCGATAAATACCTTATGAGTTGTTGAAGAAGTGATTATTTGATCATATTTACCTTTATACAGTCATATTTACCTTTATACAAAAATCAATAGTTTCGTAAATATTATTTTTTTTGGTTACGAGTTCGAGGTCGCTTGCGCGGTCCTCTCCCTTACGAAGCGGTAAAATGGTGTAAACCGAATCTATACGGACCACTGCATCCTTTGCCCGGCTGTTCACCCAGGATCGGGTAGCCGATGGTCGTTTCAAGAGCAGTCGCCGTAAGGTCCGCAACCACCGCTCTATAGGAAACAGTACTGCTTCCAGACTCCCCCGACTGTTAGTCAGAATGCACAATCTATTGGCTTACGCGGCACGGTGCACGGGCAGACCGTCCAGGAGCGCCAGAAGGTTGATTCCTAGAGGAAACTAGCCCTAAGACCAGAGTTCTGCCCGGGCTCGCAATTCATGCGTGGAGGCAACCGGATGGGTGTTGACCCGTGAGTGTGACCAACTCACGGGTCAAGATATACAGTCAGTCAAGATATACAGTCAGTCGCCACACATTCAACAGTGTCAACCGCTAGGCAAAGCTCTACACGCACGCCATTGCACCGGCAGCTGTGCCAGCGAGCTAGCCTCTATTATATTATGTTATAATCAAATAAATACTATAATATGGCGAATCATGAAATCAACAATATTGCTGTAACTGGTTGATTATTTGTTTATTTGATTGGTTGATCATTTGGGCGGGTTTATTATCACATGATAATCTTTTAAAACTAACCCTACTTGAAGTGTATATGTACGAGTTTTTATATGTAGGTATGTGTGCGTGCAACATGCGTGTAAGGTAGATTCGATCGACAGAATTGAAATGCCAACGGAAAATGACGACCAAGCCGGCAATCGAACCCGGAATCTTACAATGTAAGATCAGGCGACCTAGCCGACTAAGTAATGTCTATACAAAAAAAAACACCAGCTATTAGATTGATCAATACCATAGTAACTTTTGGCAATCCTTTTGCGCCGGCAACATACAAATGGCGCTGATAGCATGATCCGGGGAAACTCGTAGCAAATTATTTAATTATCTATAATAACATTGATAGCGAATGGATTTTTATAGAGGACTTATTGATTATAATAACCTGTTATTTAACCATTGGTAACAATAATAACATTAAATATTAGTGCCATCTATAGCATTGTATATAGGCTGATTACATCACAGAAATAGAATATCACGAAGAGATTAGAATGCCATTAAACATTAAAGCACCTAATTAATATGAATAAGATAAAAAAAAGGAATTTTCCGCGTGAATTCTGAAGCACCTGACGTTTCGGCGACGTTGCAGCCGCCGTCGTATAGGGTAGACTCGCCGAAACGTCGGGTGCATAAAAATTCACGCAGTTAATTCGTTTTTTATCTTATTTAAAATGTCAAACAACCGCGATAGTCTCCGATTTCATAATTATTATGAGTTGAAATCTGTATATATAATAAACCCTTACATCTTTATATAAATAATTTTAAAATAATAAGAGCTATAATTAAAACGTTTATTGTTTTTTTTTTTTTGAGAAAGGGTACCGTAGCATCATATTTAGAAAGCCATCTATTGTCTACTGAACATAAGAGAAGATTAATCAGTGTATGGAATTATGAGTGTCAACTACACTTTGCGTTTCATAGTAAAATCCTAACTGCCGAAACATAGCACGGAACTGAGCAATCTAATACCCTATATAATCAATGTTTACATCAATCAAATCAATTCAAATGAATCCATCAAACGAAATCGATTCAATCGATTAAACGTTCAATCATCCAAATGTTCTAAACCTCTGCCGAAGCCATTTTCTACCAGCTATTCATTATTATAACATATGATAATATTTATTATTGAATGTAACAAGCATTCACGTTCATACGCAATTGTGTGCGAAGGCTTGCTCGCTCATGTTCATGTATAAAAAGAACATTACTAACCCCTATCAACTCTACCATATCTAGATATATACCCTCAATATAAATGTGCCCCCCTCCCTTAATTTTATACCAGCTATAAAAAAAATAATTTAGGAGCGGTACCGCCCTAGAAACGCATCACGTAATCAAAATAAAGGGAATATTTTCAAGTGATTTAACTAGAAATGTTACAGGAATAGTTAGAATAAAGACATTGACTATGTAAGTTTTTCTATTTTTAATGCCTGTATTTGTATTTAACGCTTATTTAAACATGTTATGTATGTACTTGTAAGAATTCTATTATTTTTTATATTTATGTGTATATTGCATATCAACGCATTGGTATAAACTGTAATGTTGATTTGTTATGAAATAAATAAATAAATAAATAAATAGGTTATTATATTTTTAAATGCCATTAACATTTTATCAGATAGTATTTTGCTATAAAATATCACGTGTAGATGGCACTTATGGGTCTTCTCTTATATTCAGTAGTCCAATAGATGGCAGCCTAAACACGCCTATACAGTATTATACTTCAAATTAAAATAATTATGCAATAACAAACGAATTTGTAAATCAAAGCAGTTATTTTTTAATATTATTGGATAAAGATGTGAATTTTATTTTGTTATACAGATTTCAATACATAATAATTAGGCGATTTAAAGTTCAAATAGACTAATAGATAGCATTCTAATCTCGGCGTATTATTTGTGTGATGTAATAGCCAATATAAAATTGCGATAGATAGCAATAATAATGTAATGTTATTATTATCATCGGTTAAATAATGAGTTTCTATAATTAATCAGTCCTTTATAGAAAAATACAATCATTATCAATGTTATTATATATGGCCGTTAAACTATTAGTTTCGCCGGACAATGCTATCAGCCTCACCTGCATGTCGCCGGTATAGAAAAACGTGGCACTGAACACTCTAATGGCCTGTATAATCAATGGTAAAGTTATATAGTTTTATTACTAAAGTTCGACCACGCAGAGAAATAATAAAAACGAGATATTGTTTGACCACAACCATTTTCAGATTACGATTTTTAAAATTAAATATCCTAGTTTGTGTTTAATGTGAGAAAATTTGATCACGTATCTGAGTATAGAAGCAGACTTCAATTTGAGTACGTGAACGTAGAAACCTTATTCTTTCCCATCTTTATAACATCCTAAACAATCTCACTGCTTCATTTTACCTAATCGAAATCTTGACTCCTTTACGAAGTCATGGTCTTCCACCTCGTTCTAGTCAGGATCGTTAAATTGCGATTCTTACTCATAATTCTTCATTGTTTACTTATTCGCCGTTCGTGCAGTTAGAGTACGGAAACAGCTTCCGTCTAATATTAGAAACGCATCATCGGTTTCTATTTTAACCATTGATTTCTAAGCAGTTTATGTCCCTTAATTCCTAGTTATCCTACGTATTATCAAATCCTATTTAATCAGCTCCTTGCGGATATTCTCTAAATCCTAATTATTAAAAAAATACATTTTTGTTATTTGATTAATTCTGTTAGGTATTATGTTTTTTTTGATTATCTTCTGGGACCTAAGTTTATTCATTTACACGAGGGTTGGCTGTACAATAATGCAATTTAGCAATACATTCGACTATTCCTACGTTTTAAAATGGGCAATTAAGAATTTCTTACTAATTTGCAAAAATCTTCTGAAAGGGTTTTCATATCTGAACGTAACTTTTAATAGTACAAAGACTATTTAAAAAGTAGTAAGCCGTATTATGAAGACTTTATCAGTTTGCCGCTTTTTTGTTTGAATAATGACGCATTGGTCTTCTGGCGGAGTTCTATCGGCATCTCAAACGGCAAGGAAATGAAATTAAAGAAAAAAATAATAAGAAAAATATTACTCACACCATTTTCACATTTGGAAGTAATCTTGGTACGTATTAAGATCATGAACTTACCTAAAACAAAAAAAAAACACAATATTACAATAAATATTTAATTCCTTCTATTCAGATTTCAGCTGTATTTCTTCAAATTTATGTTAACTCTAAGTTTTAAATGAAGTAGAGAGCCAAGTTAGAAGGTCTCTTAGTGGAAGTGGGTTTTCAATTCCTTTTTTAAACCTTCATTCAAAAATAAGGTATCGAGGTTATATTTTAGTTCAGCTTTTAAAACGTCATCACTAGTTATGTTTACATCTTATTTTTACCGTGTGGGTGGGGGGGGGGGTTGATTAATTTATATATTCAAATTAAAATAAAATTTGAACTACCCAAACTTTTTAAAGTCATAATAAAATCGTAGATCAAAAATCCTGTACCTTACGAAAATTAAAAAAAAGACGTATCAAATCTTAAAGACTATTTATAGTGAGATTGTTCACAGTCACTTTAATACATTTTACTTAATACCTTGAACCATGACACGACGATACGTCGACCAAGACAAGACCATTTTTACCACTTTTTTAACAATTTCTTCGGTGATTGCCTTCAGTTAATTAAAGTTTTCCATGCCTAAACTCAGCACACTAACCTGCAAAAAATGGGGAGCATCGACCCCTAATGTATCTCGTAAGTCTTTAAATACTCGCTCCGTATAAAAAAAAAATAAGCAAAGCTATTTAATTATCGCGCGAAATTACATTTTTTCCATTTTCGTCACACGCCTCGACATGGAAATAAATGAACCTATAATGTAAAAACAGAAATCATTTTTGGTTTTTAATAAAATAATAACAGATGTATTAGCTGTACCTGCCACTATTTATTTTAATGTGTTTTCAAAGTGTTTGTAAATTCATTATAATTTTTTTTGACGCCTGACCCATGTATTTCCACTTTAGATGACACACTTGTATTCTATACTTTCTCTGCGTAAATTTTTAATAAAAATAGAAGAGTAATAAATAATACTTTAGTCACATGCAACTTTAGACCTGACCGTCGTATAACGTTCTTAGTTAAAACATTAATAATTATACCTTTTCTTTTGATTATTCTATAAGATAAAGCATATAGCACCCCTCCTTAATAGTTGAATCCTTATATAGGTGTTTTTAGGTAGATTTTTAATATTTTAAAAAGGAATTTTCGATTCGAAAGTTAAAAAATAATCCTTGATTTTACACGAAAATCATAAAAAACCTTCATATGTGTTATTGATATCGATATATTATTAACTGTCATTGTAGTGCAAGCTTCCACATGCGCAAAATAAAATGTAAGCACATGCGACGACCACTTGTCCTCTTTTTTAACGAGTTCATGACCCCCCCAAAATAATTGAGTGTTCTATTATCACCGCAACGTGCCATTCGCTTGGATACCGTTTGCGACAGTTGTTTTCTCTGTGCGTATGAAGAATAGGGATGGCAGGAGCTGCCAACTATTAATTCCAGTAGAATTTTCGCGGCATTTGGGAAAGGGCAAGCTAACTCCCATAATATCTATCCTCAAATATTCCGATGTTTGTTATGCCGACATTTTCAGTAGGTTTATACAGGATGTTTGGCAGAAAATAAGGACACAATTTTTGAGGGATTGGGGAGGTGATTTGCTAGCTTTCAGCCATAGACGCTGTCATATATTTTTTGTTATTACCCGAAATTTTGCGGTTAAAGTCATCATAACTTTTTTGATTATGGTAGTACAAATAACTGTTGTATTGTGCAATGTATTGTTATCATAAATTAATTATTACTTGATGCAAATAGTTTCAAGAAAATGACTTGTGAAATTCCAAAATCCTAAAAATGTGTAGATGTGATGTACGAAAATTGTCAAGTTCTAAATTCATGATAAAACTAAACTAAAACGTTTTTTGAAGTTAGTTCTGTAGTTTATAGCCGTTCTAATGATATGCTACATGTAATAGAAAACATTCAGTATTTGGTCAAAATAAGAGATAATGAAACCGATAAAAAAACAGTCAACGCATGCAATAAAAATGCATTGCAGAATTCAATAAAAAATATTTTGTGCTATTACTACAACAAACAAAGAGTTATGATGACTTAAACGTAAAACTTCAAGTAATAAACAGACAAAAAAAAAACAAAAAAAAATACCGTGGCTTTTAATACATAGGGTCTATGTGTAAAAGCTAGCAAATAACCCCCCCCCCCCCCCCAATCGAAAAAACATAATGTGTAGGTTTACTCGTATCAGCCAAACACCCCGTATATAATCTGCTCTTTTAAAGAATGAAAATTGTGATAGAATTTACTGCCATTTCCCAGAACATCTATCGATACGTTATAATGAGGGAATAGAAATAAGCAAAATAAATGGCTTTAGCGGATATTAAGCCGCATGAATTTGTAATCTTACTTATGGGGAATATATCATTGCACCGCTTCTAACTATTTTTTTTTGCTAAGTCACACCGATGTAGGTTTTGGTCGATTGTTAGACCTAGAAACATTGCGGACACAATTTCATTCTACATAAAAAATACGTCAGTATCATTGCTGATACTCCACAGAGTCAGACGCACCGCACTTTAAATAACTAAATATTTTAATTAGGCATGTCTGGCAAGTCAATAATGAAAATAATAACTATCGAAGGCATACATTGACCTTTTAGCGCAATTCCAAGACTTTTATATTGACGATACCTCAATAAAAACCCTATAATTCCACCCAGACCACACATAGAGACATTTCGAGATAGCCCCAATAAATTGAAAAGATTTTATTTAAAAATTATTGTTGAATACTTGAAATAACAAATGTATTTATTGATTATTTAAATTTTGATGAATAGCCAGGTTTAATAATTAAGTAATGCTTAGTTTTTTGTCGTATTACATCTATAATTGATAATATAATTATTATTTCCGCTGGTAACCTGCCTGATTTTAACAATAATGATTGACTACTCTATGTTTGATTATTTTTATTCCAGTTATATTTTATAAATTTGATGATTTAATTTAGGTTTTTGTCTGTTTTTACTTTCCCGGCCGAGGGAAAGTATTATGAACGCGCAAAAAAATTTGTTTCGAGATGAAGACGGATATATATATGTATATGCTCCCCTTCCCCCCCCCCCCCCCCCCCGAGACAATTAGGACCATTTCCAGACTGAAGTATATCTTTGAGTCTGTGTGTGTGCCTGTGTGTATTCCTCAACGATAGCGCCCAGACGCTTCATCCGATTGAGCCGAAATTTGGCACGCAGGCATCATTTAGTTATGGCTCAAAATATCTCAAAAGAGGTCAAAGCTCAAATTGCGGTTGAAATCGGTCCACCAGATGGCGCGCTAGTTCTATTTTAATTTCAAAATATTGCAGTTAGAGACTTGAACTTGACATCTCAATGTGACTTCGGTCCAACGAATAATACACAGATGACTAGTTAGACCGAAATCACGTTGTGAAATATTCATTGGAATAACTCGTATAAAAGCGAAACAAATAATATTTGAAATCTGCCATATTTAAGAAAATACTACTAATCATTTTTGGAAAAATGCCATTTTAATACTATGTAAAAAATACAAAGGCAGGGTTGGCGGGGGAAGGGGGATGGGGGGTTGGCGGGGGTGTTTGTATACTTGCTGGGAAAGTTTTGTGATGACACATCCAATTTTTTTACATTATGACGATTGCTATTTATATTAAAATTTATTAAATTAATTCCTTTGAATATGTTTGACAATGTAGTTATTATCCATGTAACATTTAGTTTAAAGCTTGCTATTAATGTATACATTTTAAATATGTTAAACCAGAAGTTTTTTTTTAATTTAACAGTAATTTAACCGATTTTCTTTTACTTTTACAAATTTAACCGAAAACTGGAAGAATTGCGGTACTACAAGGTGGAATGGTGAATACTTTTTAATCGTATGGTGTAATCGTGCTACCGGAAACCTACGCTCTACCGACTATCGGAAACTACGCTCAAAGGAGCAGTACATGGAATTAAATCAAACGTGCGGCTGGCAACCGCATGTTAGGGGAAGCTGCAGCTTTTGTCTGCGTATTTCTAAGCGCATTACCGCAATGCATACGTCCGAGCACTATCCCCTTCAGCTTTTATTACAAACCCTCCCCTGAAAGCCATACATATTAATTTGTGCCGCATTGTTGCAATTTGGGCAACGCAAGTGTTCACTTGCAAGTTTTATGCGGGACGGTGGCTAAAATCTGACCACAAACTACATATCGTGGATTAACCCGCTAGGCACTTAACATCCCTTTCGGGATATGTAAATTACTACTAGATATTAGGCACGCTAATACAGGTCTAATCAAGGCCTGAAAGATCTGAGACGTTTAGGCCCTTGTTTTTTTGTTATTATTATATCTTCACCTGTAGAATTTCCATCCCAAAATGCTTTACTTTGACAATATAGTAACTTTCATCCCACATCCAACCATCTCTAAAAATAAGCAACCATCCTTACTGAAGCATAAAATCACTTGAACACTTAATTCAAGCGAAATAACAATGAAAGTTGAATTATTTGATATTATTACACATGAATTAGGATCTGTCGTGCATATTTTATTGATTTATTTATTTATTAATTAAAAGCACATTTTTCACGGCAGTACATTGTAAGTTTAACATTAGAGGCTTAAATGTAAATAATAGCAAAATAGAAAGCCCCGCAGACCACATTTTTTTCAAATCAACGCCGCCTAACTAGGCCTATTTTATAGGCCCGTACTAAGGCAAGCATACCAAGTAGACAGTGGCTTGTGCATACTTTAGAATACCTAATTTAAAAAATATGCTAGGTATCAAATAATATTAAAAGTTAACCAATAATAATAAACATTGTAATTTGAGTGTAGTGTGATGTAACTGTATAGTAGTGTAGTGTGATGTAACTGTAGCTATAGTGTTCTGGATAATGTGATGTAACTGTAACTGTAGTGTGTTGGAAATATATTATACAGATAGACACAGACAGATCCATAGACAGACTTCAATCTGGAAATAATGCACGTAGGTACATGATCACGACACTCGTAGCAAAGCCAACATAGCCCTCCCCAAAGTCCGATTCACTATGCTCCAAAAGTCATTTGTGTATTTGGCCTTTAAATTTAAACTTTTTAATAACCTGACAATGGCAATACGAGATTTAGAACCAAAAATATTCGAATATACCTAGAGTTAAATACTGGCTCATCACACATGCTATTTGTAAGATAGACGACCTCGAAGAAATATTATAATCCAATACCTTTAATATATGGTGGTATTTATTTATTAGAAAAAATATTTTATATCTTTAATATACATATCTACTCTATATCTTTAATATACATAGGTACCTCTATTACTCTTAGGATAAAACATACGAGGTAAACCTCCTAGCAATAAATTGATAATATTTGATTAGTCATTATGATTATTGTCGTTTTACTATATTTATTAAGCAATTATCTTCTATTTTGTCTGGCTTTTAATTATTTTTGGTATTATTTTTACTGATTTGAATAAAAAAGGATAATTTGTTACATTTATATTTTGATCATTGTGTTTTAAACAGTTAGGATTATGACATATCCAACTGTATTTGCAATTTTGGATGAATTGAGGACTATTTGGCTATTGACTATATTGGTCTTAGACGTCTCAGGGTCGTCAAAAAAGATATTTCTGTCTACAAATCGAAAAAAAAATTGTTAGTGTTCACAATACTTTGCCTCCACGTATGTTGGTGGGCCGGAGAAGTAATAAAATATTTTGTCTTTTAAAATTTAGTCAATTTATTAGTCGTCCGACTGCACAAAGTCGCATTTTTAAAACGATTTCCGTTAAAAAGAGAAGGAAGGAGATGCGAGTGATTTACTCAGCTGTATTTATTGGCAATAAAAATATTCAATTGCTTCGACGCTCTTGCAGGTTGTTTCAAGCGATGCTTTACGACCCCACCTGTCTGGACTTAAGGGCGCCTTCACACGGGGCAAGTATTGGCGGTGATGGTGTTGTGTAGGCCCGGTCGACCGATGAGTCCAAGAGGCAGCGACAAAAAAGAGCAAAAGTTTTGTAAAAGCTGATACTTTTAGATCAGACAGTATTTTGGCCAAAGAATGCTGGGGCAGAGTCAGCAGGCCAGACTCCGGGACACCTGACGCTGGCGTAATAGGAAGGGTGTAATTTTAATTTTACTGCCCCTAAAAAGTTTTGAAAAGTTTTGAAAGTTGAACAACATGTCTACCGTACATGGCTGATCTGATGGAATTTGTTTTCCTTAGATCTTCCTCATCAGAAATGCCATTGCCTGTGTCTCTCTCTCGCTCTTTCCCATACATTTTTCACGCGTCACAGTAGTACCGACACGCCACCTTCCACCTTAACGATTTGGTCCAACATTGTCCAACATGTAGATTATGTTCAACATGTATACTACACGTATCTACATGTTCTGTATACCACATGTTCAACGTGTATACTATAATACATGTATACTACAACATGTATAGTACATGTATACAACATGTATACAACATGTATACAACATATATGCTACATGTTCAACATGTATACAACGATACAATCAACATATAATATGTTCAACATGTATACTATGGTATGGTAATTAAAATATGGGCATTAATGTAAGTATATCGCATCAAATGGGGTGTATTTTGACTGCAAAATAAATTTGTGAGAATAAATTAAATTATTTAAATTATTCCATTATTTTATACTATTTTTCTGTATTAAATTAAATTTGAAGAGAATTCCTTAGATCCTCAGTAACGTTAAAACCAAATAATTTGTAGCTAAAGAGTACGCAAAGTATAACAACTATGGACTTATAGAAATTATTTGTGCTTGTGTAAAGAAGTAATATTATTAAAGTTCAGCTATTTAATCCATGTCGTATTAGAAATATACACATCCGAAGTTTTATATATTTGGATGATTGTTTGAAATAAGCTAGTTATTAAATTTGGTTAAATAGGGTTTATTATGTTAAAACTAGCCAAATCTTTAAAACTGTAGTCGTTATTCGAATCAAGAGTTACTAAAATCCAATAATAAAGCAAAAAAAAAACAAGGCTATTAACACAGCCGAAAAGTAAAAATAAAATCAAATGAAACGAGAAAACTGTCATCATCAGGTCTTGGGCTGAAACTAGTTGGCTAAGATATGTAACTCGCCACAGAGTCCATTCTACTCCAAAGTGCGCTTGTGCTCACTCTTTTCATCATTTGATGGAGATACACACGTTTTAGCTTTTTTCGCCTATATGTACATGTATGAAAGTTTCAGAACTGAATTTGATTTTCTGTAAGAATCGATAATCATATTTTACAGTAATTTCCCTATTAACATGCAGGGAAAGACCACCGACGTGTTCATTCATGTCAGGATTTTACGGCCGTGTAAACGGGGTTTCGCAGCGACGCCGATATTATTTACCGGCTATTTTATAACATTCTTTTGCACTCATAATGCCGTCTGACTCATATTACCCCCCCCCCCCCCCCTCTTCCCCGTCTCCGGACCTTAATGTGGTCTTTGGGAAGGCTCACCAGATATTGATAAGACTATAATAAAGTGGACGCACCATTGCACTTACCACGCATGAAGGCACTATAATCATCATAATCATAAGTTTTTTATTCAAAATAGTACGAAATCGTAACTTTTTGACGTCAATAATGCATACAAACATACATAAATGATAAAAAATTAAGATATTGTGACATTATAACAAATTATTGTGACATATAACGTGATATTAATCATCGAGGTAACCATTTTATTTCCAAGGGTCTTTGTCGTCTAGATAATCATTTATTTTATAGTAGCCCTTGTACATCTTCTTCTTAATAAATGACTTAAATTGTATCACAGATAAATTTTGCATGTTTACTGGGACTTTATTGTAGAAGCGTATACATTGCCCTTTGAATGATTTTGTGGTTTTGGAGAGTCGACTTTTATGGTCAGCAAATTTATTTTTATTTCTAGTATTGACACCATGCCTATCAGAGTTTTTTAAAAACAGTTCTTTATTTTTATGCACATACATTAAGTTTTCATAGATGTAATGAGATGTGTACACTCTCATACACACTCTCATAGATGTAATGAGATGTGTACATGTGTACACTCTACGCAAAAATAAATATGAACGATGTTTCCTCAATATAAATATAAAATGCCCCGTGTGAAAGCGCACCCAGTGCGCCTTCGCGCGAGGCATAGGCGTCTGACGTCGGAGCATGGTCTGGACGGGCTATTTAATCGAACGTTTTAATTGACGCTGTAAATGTTGACCGTTCTATCTACGGTAGAGTAAGAAATATTGACCAAAGTCTCACGTCAATTTAAGACATTAAGAACAATAATTAAAAAACCAAAAACACGACTGCAGTTACGAAAGTTAACTAAAGAAAACTAAAAGCAGTCGGCAGACTTTTAAATAAATGTCTTATAAACAAAACTGCCCCCCAACTGTAGTAAAAATCCAGATCAACAAAAAGTACATTACAAACCGTATGCATAGTAGCTTCTCTTAGAACACAATTGAAATCGAAACAAGTGACGTCAGGAATATTAAGGGCTACCACAAATCGTAATATGATTACTCGTCTTCTTCTTAAAGCATCGTCCCGGCCACATTTACGGAGTCCCGGCGACACAGATGCCACCGATTTGTTGTGAGAATACCATACGACGTCGGCTCGTAAATCTGCACATCTGCACGCTGACACAAACTGCGCCCACAGCGTTCACAGCCCACAGCGCCGTAACTATGGCCTAAGGACGCGACATGACTTACCGCTCGCCCCACTTCCGTCGCACCCTCTTCCCGCATTGCCTTGTAGCTCTTGAGTGAACTTACTAGGTGTTATTATACTGTGCCATGTGTACATTCGTAGTTGGAACGGGAAGCTAATTTCCTCATTTGGATCAATAACGCATTGACTTTGACGATGTCGAGTGAAATGTTTCTCCAATATCTCGTCCGTCCTAAGTAATATACATACAACTGGTTTTGAAGTTTTAGTTCAAATTGTGTAAAGGCACTCGTGTTATATTTTATTTAATCTATTTTTAAATGCAACATATTGTTACAATCGTATTTATAATTATTAGAAACCATTTGTTTGCGCTGAAAATTTATCTTATTTTAATTTATTGACATTAAAATAAGATAAATTATTTATCTGACATTTGGACAATTTAGGTACTCTATGACACTCGGGATGATATAGCGATTCTAAATGCCACACAATTTTAAATCGGTTTAATCATTTGAAAGTAATAGTGGAATAAATAAACGGACAAACATACATATGTATATACATAAATATTATATATACAGGAACCCAGAAAACATCCTGTAAATATAATTTTATTATTCATATCAATTGGATTTATCGAAAAGCGTAAAGAATTATCAACAACCACCAACAGAGTTCAGATGTACCTCAAATGACGGTCGCTTAAGGTTAATCATTTTCTATTAAGGAGCGGTACCACTCTAAATATCACATCGCCAAATCAAAATAAAAATTTCAAATTTTATATTATTTTAATTAGTATATTTAAAAATACTAATAGTTAGGATACAGGTCCGAAATTGCATGTGATTGAAGTTTTGTTTAATAGTCGTATGAAAAATATAAAGAGAAATATAAAAAAAATACAAAGTTGGAAAAAACAAGGTCCGATCACGCAGCGTAATCTGTAAAAATTAAAGTAGGTTCTGAAAGGTATATTATTTATAGAGTCCACTAGAGAAGTGTGATAAAAACCGATTTGATAAAATTTATAACTCTAATTAGGTTGAACTAAAAATGCACCTTTCTAAGTAACTAAAAATATTAATCAAAAAAAGATGTATCCTATTTCTAACTCAGTTTTTCATGCAGAATGTAAAAAAAATCCTAACTTCTACACATCTTTGCCGGCCTACCAACTGACAATAAGGTAAATTATTGTTAAAGCGACTTTTTTTTTGAGACGAAGAGGGATATATCTATTTTGACCCCTTCCCCCTCTAGACGATTAAGACCATTTCCAGACCGAAGTCTGTCTGTGTGTCTGTGTATGTATTCCTCCACTATAGCGCCCAAAGGCTTTATCCGATTGAGCTTAAATTTGGCTTGAAGTCATCATTTGGTCAGAGCGAGAGTTGAAAAGATTGTGGTTGAAATCGGTCCACCAGAGGGCGCGCAGCCCTACTTCAATCTGGAAACTTGCGATGCATGGCTCGTTCGAAATTCGAATTCAAAAGGCTCACGGCGACCTACGTTTGCAATTTGATTTTCAAATTGAATGAGATAAAGCGCGTTCAAAATTAAATTTTTCTTTGCGTTGCGCGCATATTAATTTTCGTTAACTGGTCATCGACTTTATTTATGTCATAAATATTCAGAAGAAATAGGTCCCTGACTACTTGCCGGGAAAGTCTTGGGTGATGCAACCTTGTTTTTTTCAGACTATGACTTTTTATCCCTTACCACCTTCCCATAGAGATGCCTGGATTTCTGAGGTCGCGCTCGCTAAGTAGTAGATTGCACGTAGCGCGTCACGCCTTTGACACTTTGGGGAGGTCCGAACGCGCGAAAGAAAACGATACCCAGCTCCGGAACGAATAAAGCTACCGGACAACAATATAGTGAGGGACAACAGTCGGCATTTTATTTATTTCATTGCACAGACCAAACATAAATTAAATAAATAAATACACACTGTACCGCCATTTCATTTACCGATCAGTGACGGTTCCACGTATTTACAATTCCAAAGGGAGAAAGTGTGAATTCAGAACTAACGGCCTGCATATGCTAAATGTTTGACCTGCGGAAGTATGATCATGTGTCAGTGTTTCGGCAGAAACTCAAGTATCTTATCATTTTATCACTACTCTATTAAGTCCTTTTTGTACCAAATCTTCGACGTACCTGAAAGATTTATACTAGCCACTCTCTAGCCATGCCCTTACTCCACATTTCGGTCAGGATAATACTATCTCAATACCGTTATATCGGTCTTCCATTTGTGTATTTTTTGCAATCAGATCCAATTGAAGATTCGAAATGCTCAGGCATTTATCACTTTCAAAGAACATTTTCTCTGAAATCAGATAAAAAGTATGCTCACCCTTCCCGCCCTATCCTCTATCCTAAATATATGTATATCTGCTTTCTTGCATTTTTTTATTTATTTATTTATTCATTTATTTATTTACAAATCAACACTACAGTAAACACCAATTCGTTGAGATGTAATATACATTAAAAAAAAATACGTGTGGCACTCGGGGACTGCCGCGGTAAAGCTATTGAATAGCATTTTTAACAACTTATGCAATTATAATTATTATTTTTTTTTATTTTTTCTGATATCAGATAACTGTGCTCTATCGGAAAACGTTGAAATTATTTCGAATCATTTGCGGCTGCGAAAGCAAATGATTCGGAATAATTTAAACGTCTTCCGATAGGGCGCCGCGCAAGAATTTTTTATTCGATAAAGCAAAAAAACCGGAGTATTCGAAAAAAATCGTAGATAAAAAGATAGATAATTAAATTATCTTTAAAATGGTGTAGGTTTCATAATAATACGCCAGATAGTATTTGTGTAGTAGTCGTTTTTGTGTTCGGTTAGACCTAATTTCACAAATTAATTACACTATGTAATATAAACAAAATCTAAAATATTCAAAGCTAAGAATATTAGGAAAATGTTCTTGTTTAACATATATTTTTTTCGAATCGTAAGCAGTACTCGATTAGACGTAATTATCAGTTTAAAATCATTAATTTTCGTTAAGAAATTTCTTCATTCGGTCGCCGCGCTGGCCTAGGCCCGCGATAAAAGCTATGCAATAAGCTTAAAATATAAAAGTCATTAAATATGCAAGCTGAAGAATTAAAAATAGTTAGAGTAACAAAATTAATTAAAAAACAATAGTAAAACATTTGATCTTATTCTAACATAAACAGGTAGTGCAATGCCATACCTTAAAGAGATGTGGGCTCCCAGTAAAAATATCCAGGTCTGACGCTGTCGAACATAGCGCATTTATGTGTCGCAAGGCATGCGTAAGGAGACTCTATCGACTTGAGTTGGTACGCGAGGACGGCTCCGCAAATAGAGTATGTGACCGAGCTCGAGTGTAGTTATCCGTAACAAAGAGACAAATCTTTGCTAGCATGCTAGGTTTTTCAACTTTGCCCCGGACCAGCTTAAAAACGTATTTTGTATTAACTAATAAGTTATATTTTAATCTGTTTGCCATATTAAGATAGTACTATTTTGCCGCGTATTTTTTGTAATTGATATATTTAATGGTAGGCTGTAATATATTGTTATTATACAATAAGTCCGCCGTTTGTATATTTTATGCTTTGTGCGCCAAATGAAGCAAAAACAAGTGTGACTGTACCGGAATGCACCATCCCCATTTCTGAGTTATTCGATGGTTTTGTATCGACATATCAAGATTTAAGAAGTGCCATCCAAAATACCATTCAGTTGACACTAAACACGAGGTATTTATCTATTGTTTTAAATAATTTGACATTTGGAGTTTAGGTACTGGTTATTTGACAGTTTAGATACTCTTTGCCACCCGATATGATATAACGATTCTAACAATATTACACACTTCTAGGAGTTATGATGGAATCAAGAAACGGACAAACATACATACATGAAACTGAAAACAATACACCCCTGTTTTTTGTTTGGCCAGTCGTGTAAAAATTACTACTTAAAACATCTTACACAAAATGGAATCTAAATTTCAGAGAGCTTTGTCGAAGATATTACTCAAGTTTTTGAATTGAAAAAATCAAGTACAATTGCCGGTAACAAATTATTTTCTACTCCTTGTTGTGAAATTTCACAATGGATAGGTCTATTATCAAACGACAATCTGTAACAACCAACCTTACTATGAAGTGTTTACATGTATATGTATGTGCGTGTAACATGTGTGTAAGTGTGTGTCGTTATTGCATTCAATCGACAGAATTGAAATGCAATTCCATTAATTTGATCCCAACGGAAAATGGTGGCCCAGCCAGGAATCGAACCAGAGACCGTATAATGCCACCGGGCCACCATTATCATGATTCAGTATTACAATATCCCTTTCTCTATTTTTATAATTTCAGAACTTTCTTACTCTTTCTTTTATTTATAAGTCTATGCTATTTGTCTATCTATTTACCGGATTTTATTTTTGCAATTTTAATGGTAATTTTATATGCAAATTATTTTTTATATGCAAATTATGCAAATTATGCAACACATTTTAAGGCAATTTCGTTTTATGAGCATTTTCTACAACGTTTTTATTGTAACGTTGTAGAAAATGCTAAGCGCTGTCCACCCTAGAAATGGTTAGTCTCAGTTGGGGGACAGAATCGAATATGTATGGTTATAAATATAATATGGTTGAGCCATTTGGTTCCTCTTGTTTTGGTAGCCAAAATTGTTGCTTTAAAAAATATATCTTAAATAAATATACTAGAATTGTTAACAAATCTGCCCGTTGCGGCAAAACGAAATCGTGTAGTCACCTCATAAACTTACTTAAACAAAAATATTGTTTGTTGAATGTTTACCTTTCTGTTGGGCAGCCTATTCTGCAACCTGGTTAGTAAAAGAAAATAGTCAAGATGACTATCACTTTCGAGCGAGTTTGATGAGTTTTATTTAATCGGCTAGCTATCGAATTGTAATTCCGGGGCTTGCGCCTGATTTGCATGTTACATTACATTACATTATATTATATTCGCATTCAATTGGCGATTTTTCCGCTCTCGAACGTGTCATAATATAATATTGGTGGTAATATACAGGCTATTGTGAGTAACAGATATTTATTGCAGCTTTTTGCATGATTTTGCATGAGTTTGAGTATCGTATCTATTAAATCTTACCTTTTAAAGGCAGTATCTTACCTTTTAAAGATAAATAGAGAATGTAATGAGTTCACAGTCGTAACAGAAAATAATAAATTAAAATATCTGTGAATTGGTAAAATTAGATCATATAAACTGTCAAAATATATAAAAATCAATAACTAAAATACTAAGAAAAAATTATATAAAAGTATCTAAAATATCAAAAATAATCAAAAAAATCAGGTGGCTACTTTTAAACATGCTGTTTTTCAATTACTGATGTTTTATGTTACAAGCAATACAATTAGACAATGAATCTTTGAATACTTGTATAAAAATATCATTTAAATTGGTACAATGTATATACATATTTAAACCTATGGCCCTCGAATTCGGTCAGATCATAGAAAGGGGGCTTGTCGGCATCTCCCTAAAGAAAAAAATATATAATTTTAAGCCCTCCAGCTGTTAAATGGTGTTGAGGAGTAGATTATATAATTTATTGCTAAGGTAAAAGTTGCTATTATGTAATTTAGTCAGTCTTATTTTGAGGTACGCATAAAAGGGACAAATGAACCCTTGTTCGATCACCCGTTATGATGCGTTTTAAGAATGTAGGTATGCGTTTCAGGAATTGCTTATTTTAACCACGCCTTCAGTAACCAGTTAGGGGTGACCTTTCTGAAGAAAACCGCAGAGCATACTTGAGGTCGATAACCTTAATCTACACCTGTGAACAAACGTTGTAGATTAAGGTTATCGTAGTTGACAGATTACGCCAAAACTCTACATGATTTACAGTTAACCAAACTCAACAGTAAAATAATTTTCTACCAACTTACACTTTTTTTAATATTTTGTCATACCTAGTACGTGGACATTTTAAATGAACAATTTGCGATATTTATTTGCCAGTTTAATGCTTTCAAATCATTATAATATACTTGGACACAACTGCCTAAGCCAAATTCGATATTATACAGCAATCCAGCGACATCCCTAGCGCGCGTCCTCTCGATTCATTCCGTGTAATCGAATTTAAAATTGAATTAAGAAGCCGCTCTTCGATATTTCGTGATTCCTACGTGTTCCGCCGCTTCTCTCTGTCCTCTACTTCTTTTTACTGTTTATACGTCTCTTCTCCTTTTCGCTCGTTATAGCTCTCGACACCACGACGACTTTTTTCCAGGTATCGTCTCTCGAGGTGGTCCGTCTAGTATATAATGTGGGTTATTGTAAACTTGATGCTAAATTAAAAAAAAAAAAACAAAAATACGATTCAATAAAAATGAAAAACATTGGCGAATATGCGTAAAAATTGCATTATAAATTAATATCTTTATGACAGAAATAATCAAAATGTCACAATTCGGTTTCGTTTGTCAACTTAACAACTATAGAGAATTGATTAGTTTTTTAACCTAGTATAATAAACCATTTAGCAACTTTCGCCCTGGAATTATACCTCTAAAACACAACCACATATATACCACGATTTGCAGGCTTATATTACATTACACAACGATATCTTATAGTCAACCATTGCGGAAACACATATATATTTCAAGGTTCGATAGCAATAAAAACAGCAATACGATAAAAACGTAATATCTCTAGGTACAAAGAGATTACGGGATAGGATAGAATAGAGTATAGATCTGGGTTTGTTGTGAGAGATATTTTATCCTAGTGACTTTGTAAAGGTGAATATCGACGGAGAGCTTTTGTTTTTAGAAAGTAGATGATTCCACAATCGGGCTGCATGGATAGTAAATGAATACGGATATGAAAATATCTGATGTAATTGGGTTAGAGAAAGTAATATCCTGACTGGACCTGAGCGAAGGATCATGACTTGGTAAGGAAGTAAAGAGTAGCTTACGATACATGTGAAGCGGAATTATAAAGGACGTTATGGCGGAAAGATAATACATACATGAGTTTCTGCGTTCACGAAACCTCAGCCACAGCAGCTTGTCACGGTATTCCGTAACACGCAATGGCTGCAATGTGGTCGAACTTGCGCAGGTCAAAAACGAATTTAATGCAGAAATTTAGTAAGCGATCGAATTTATCAAGAATATATCGAATATATCATGAATTCATCAAGAGCATCTAAATAACAAACGTCGCCATCGTCCAAGATGGAAAATAACAAGGATTGTGAGAGTGATTGCTTCAATCCAGTCGGTAAGAGTTTCTGTAACGGTCAGAGGCTATGAAATGACGTTTACTAAATAGTTTCAGTGGTTTCTGCTTGCCAAAAAAATCCTTCGTCAATGAGTATACCTACCTACATTTTTACCAACTATAGAATATTCTATGGCGTTATCATCTATTTCTAAGTGTTATGGTAATCGATTTTAATAGTTTATGTTCGCCATTAATGATAGACTTAGACGGATTCATGAATATACCATGCATCTTGTGCCTACTGGAAATGTGCTCTAAATTCCTAAGAATAATGCATTGTTTTTGTTTTATCGTTATCTTCTTTCTTGCTTTTACTTGGATCTTAAAAAATACTAAAAAATACCCAACCTGCCTTGCACCAACCTGGTTATTTAACAAAAAATTCATTAGAATATATACGGGGTGTTATTACAGCACGGGCTTTTTTTTCTGTGGGTGAATCAGTACAACGTAGTAAGCAACTTTTTATAAAAAATTTGGATATATATATATATAAATATATATATATATATATATATATATATATATATATATATATATATATATATATATATATATATATATATATATATTTATATTTATATATATATATATATATATATATATATATATATATATATATATATATATATATATATATATATATATATATATATATATATATATATATATATATATATATATATATATATATATATATATATATATATATATATATATATATATATATATATATATACATATATTTTTTTTAATTATTTTCAATAATATATAAAATTAGATTCATGAAAAGTTACTTATCTGGGGTCCTGGTGGACCAGAAACATTTAAACGATAGTTAATGTCCTCTTTAAATACTTAGGGCAGCGGCACCTGTTTCCGCAATTGATAACTTATGATGTTCTTGTTATTGCAGCCGAATTACTGTATGCCCTTGGATGTAATAAGTATAGGAGGATGGTTTCTGTAACAGAAATGGATGTTAGTAACTTATTTTAGAAGAAATTATATGACTGAGAATATTTCGACACTAGTCGTATTCATCTCTATGACATTTCTGATAGAACAATTTTTTCAAAATTTAAATTTAAAAAAAACTGAACATAGAGAAATGGGTTAATAACATTTTGCAATATCGTTATAAATGCACTATAACCGACCTTGAAAAACATTATTAATAATGATTTTTAAATGAAAAATATTAATAAGCTTTTAATGAATATGTCTGAACAAATATAATTACTGTATTAATTTTGCCTATTCAGACCGGGACCCTTGCAAGCGCCGAAAATATTTATAAAAGCCAACTCCCAAGATTTAACGTCTCTTTCTTTAGCGTTATCGCCAAGGCACTTAATAATTTTTACTTTAAAACAATTATCAAAAGTTAAATTGTGTGCCTTAGCATGCAATGCTATTGGAAGTTGACTTTCATTGCCTACGCTGGCCCTGTGATTATTTAACCTAATGCTAAGAGGTGTAGTTGTTTCCCCAATATAAAATGCATTGCAGGTCTGGCAAAGTAATTGATATACAATATTTTTTGAAATGCAACTACTATTAAAAGGAACTCTGTAACTGTTGGGAGTGTTAGGACTAGTAAAATAAATGCTTCGATCTAATAAAGGATATGTTTTACAACGAGATCAACCGCAAGGCTGTAGGCCCAAATTTTTGTTATTACTAAGATAATTTCGATTATTTTTATTAAGTATTGATTTTAAATTAGGAGGTTTTCGAAATGATAAAATTGGTGGTATATCTAATAAACCTTTGGTTGATGGGTCGTTAGCTATAATAGGGAATAAATCTGCTAAAATAGGTCGCAGTTTCTCAGTGCCAGGAAAATAAGTAGTACTTAGAAAGATTTTATTTTGATTTAAATTTGACACCAATTTAGGTTTAGGTGAAAATTTTGTTTCGGAATTTATTGTATTTTTATCTAACAAAGAGGCAGGATAATTTCTTTCTATTAGTGATTTTTTAAGATTAGAAAGGTACTTATCTAGATTTTCTTTATTATTAATTAAACGGTGTCCGCGAATGGACATTGAATATGGAATTGACTTTTTGGTATGAAACGGATGACAGCTATCGAAATGTAGGTATTGCTCTTTGTTTGTAGGTTTTATATGAATTGCAGTTTTAATGGTGCCTTCGGATAGAGTTAGATCAACGTCTAAGAATGTAATTTGATTTTCTGATATAGTGTATGTAAAATCTAAGGGTCCGAAATTATTTAAATCTGTAAGGAAGTCAGTGAGTGTGTCATGTCCATGTGGCCAAAACAATATAATATCATCAATAAACCTATACCACATTAGTGGTTGTAAATTTTGAGTAAGAAGAAATTTATTTTCTAATAACCCCATGAAAAGATTCGCATAAGAAGGTGCCATTCTTGTTCCCATTGCTGTACCTTTAATTTGGAGATAAAATTCATCCTCAAAAGAAAAAGCATTCTTAGTGAGGACGAATTCAGCCAACTTACAAAGAAAATTTGTAGAAGGAATTTGGGGGCTGGGCCTTTGATTAAGGTAATGGGAAATCGCTTCTAAGCCTAAATCATGGGGAATATTAGTATAAAGAGAGACAGCGTCAATTGTAACAAGTAATAAGTTGTCAGTCTTAGGAATTGTGGTATTTTTTAGAATCTCGATGAAATGGTAACTATCTTTAATGTGTGACTTTAGATTTTTTACAAATGGCTGTAAAAAGTAATCGACAAAAGCTGAAATTCTTTCTGTGGGTGAGTTAAAACTAGCTACTATCGGTCTTCCTGGATTATTAGGTATATGAATTTTTGGCAATAAGTAAAAATTTGGTGTTCTGATAGGGTTAGGAATTAAAGTGTTAACATCTTCATCTGATAATTTTTATTCATCTCTATGACATTTCTGATAGAACAATTTTTTCAAAATTTAAATTAAAAAAAAACTGAACATAGAGAAATGGGTTAATAATATTTTGCAATATCGTTATAAATGCACTATAACCGACCTTGAAAAACATTATTAATAATGATTTTTAAATGAAAAATATTAATAAGCTTTTAATGAATATGTCTGAACAAATATAATTACTGTATTAATTTTGCCTATTCAGACCGGGACCCTTGCAAGCGCCTAAAATATTTATAAAAGCCAACTCCCAAGATTTAACGTCTCTTTCTTTAGCGTTATCGCCAAGGCACTTAATAATTTTTACTTTAAAACAATTATCAAAAGTTAAATTGTGTGCCTTAGCATGCAATGCTATTGGAAGTTGACTTTCATTGCCTACGCTGGCCCTGTGATTATTTAACCTAATGCTAAGAGGTGTAGTTGTTTCCCCAATATAAAATGCATTGCAGGTCTGGCAAAGTAATTGATATACAATATTTTTTGAAATGCAACTACTATTAAAAGGAACTCTGTAACTGTTGGGAGTGTTAGGACTAGTAAAATAAATGCTTCGATCTAATAAAGGACATGTTTTACAACGTGATCGACCGCAAGGCTGTAGGCCCAAATTTTTGTTATTACTAAGATAATTTCGATTATTTTTATTAAGTATTGATTTTAAATTAGGAGGTTTTCGAAATGATAAAATTGGTGGTATATCTAATAAACCTTTGGTTGATGGGTCGTTAGCTATAATAGGGAATAAATCTGCTAAAATAGGTCGCAGTTTCTCAGTGCCAGGAAAATAAGTAGTACTTATATATATATATATATATATATATATATATATATATATATATATATATATATATATATATATATATATATATATATATAGCACTAATCCAAGACCCTTGGATTGTTAGGGATACTATAAGTGGATTAGGAGGTTGCGGAACCATTCATAAGGCCCAACCGACTCGGAAACTCAGGACCCGCGTGGTCACTAAGGGCGTCACAGCCACTTTTCTGCCACAACTCAGCGGCGATGACCTAACGGTCGTTTTAACAAAAATCAACTTGACAGGAGACAGAACGGTGGATCTACTCATTGGGTCAGCATACATGCCTTATGACTCCACTGACCTGCCACCGCAAGAAGATATAACCAACCTAGTGACATATGCGAAACAACGCGGGCTCCAACTCCTTCTGGGTTGCGATGCGAACTCCCACCACGTGTGCTGGGGTAGTTCCAACATAAACCCGAGGGGGGTAAGCCTGCATGACTTTATCCTAGGCAATGAACTCACCATCCTCAACAGAGGAACAGAACCTACCTTCATAGACTCAAGAAGACAGGAGGTACTGGACATCACGATCTGCACAAAAGAAGTGGCCGACCTGGTTCAAGACTGGAGGGTCTCAGATGAACCCTCAGGCTCGGACCATAGGCAGATCCATCTAACGCTTCGGCACTCATTGGAAATTCAGTGGGCTCGCAACCCTAGAAATACCAACTGGGAAGGATTCGATAGGGACCTGGCTATCAAGCTCACCACGGTTCCGAATCGATTCCACACCAAAGAGCAACTAGAATTCTACCAGGTAATAATTTCTACCAGGTTATTAACGATGCCATTGAACAATTCGTCCCTCTTCGCAAACCTTCCAGAAATAGCCATCCGCTCTGGTTTTCTTTACCTTTAATAAAAATAATGAAGGAAAAGTCTAAATACCATAGGAAATGGAAAAAATTCCATAATTCTTCCGACTATGACACTTTTTGTATGTTACGCGCTCGACAAAGACGCGTCCAAGCAGAATGTTTTAAGAACTTTATAAATCAATGCCAATGTGATATAACCCGTTCCCCGGAAAAGTTCTGGCTGTATGTGAAGAAACTTCAGAAGAATGATAGAATTCCGCAACATATGACCTATGACAGCCACTCAATTAGCGGTGGCTCACAAATATCCGAAGCATTCTCTCAGTATTTCGAATCCGTGTTTGCGGATATCCCAACTTCCGCATCTTCATCACATAATATGGCGTCCAGCAATATTTCCCCAATAGCGACTATTAGCAGCATCGATACAAATGAGGCATTGATTTATAAGTATCTTAAAGCAGTTGACAAGAAGAAAAGTGCAGGCAGCGACTCGATTCCTCCCTGCTTTATCGCTAACTGTGCTACACAACTTGCAAAACCTGTCAGCATGTTATTCACAAGATCTGTCGACGAAGGACAATTTCCCGGTAAATGGAAGGAAGCCCATATCATACCAATCCATAAGGGTGGATGCAAATCGAAGGTCGAACATTACCGACCAATCTCCATCTTACCTACTCTAAGCAAGGTTTTCGAAAAGGTCGTCTTCGACCAAGTTTATCCTGCTATTTCTTCGTCTCTTTCCCAACAGCAACATGGGTTTACACAGCGACGCTCTGTTTTGACCAATCTGTGTGAATTCACAGACTATGTATCTTGCCAAATGGATAATCGCTCTCAGGTCGATGTTATATATACCGATTTTAGCAAGGCATTCGATCGAGTTGATCATGCGATTCTAATTTGCAAACTCGGCAATATCGGTATACATGGTGATTTACTGCGTTGGTTCACTTCGTATGTCAGCAATCGTCATCAAGCTGTTGTCATCGGGGGGCATAAATCGAATTTTATATCGGTCCCATCTGGGGTACCGCAGGGGTCTCATTTAGGACCATTGCTCTTCAATATCTTCATCAACGACGTAGGCAATTGTTTCTCCAATAGTTTTCACATCTCCTATGCTGACGACTTAAAAATTTACCAGTCTGTAAATAGCATCGAGGATAGCGTCTCCATCCAAAGAGACCTCGACCGGTTCTACGACTATTGTGTTAGGAATAAGTTAACATTAAATATTTCAAAATGTCAAAAAATCACTTTCACAAGGAAAAACAATAAAATAAATTTCATTTATAAACTCAATCATATCCCCCTAATTGAAAAGAGTGAGGTGCGCGATCTGGGTTTAGTATTAGATAATAAACTGCTGTTTGATAAACACATCGACTATGCTACCGGAAAAGCTCATAAAATGTTAGGATTCATCCAGCGAGTGTGTAAACCGTTTAGCGATGTAAGAACCCTTAAGATTTTATACTTCTCCTATGTACGCAGTATTCTCGAATACGGATCTATCATTTGGTCGCCTCAATATACAGTCTATAAAAATAGAGTTGAGAGACTCCAGAAGTACTTCATGAGACATCTTGATTTTAAATCGTTTCAAACCTCCGAAAGTTACTCAGAGAGACTTAACCGTCATAACATGGACTCACTCGAGGATAGGCGCCTCCAATATGATATACGTTTTCTGTACAATATTATTAATAATAAAATAGACAGTCCCTATTCTGTTGGCAGAATCTCCTACCGAATCCCCAACAATAAGACCAGGGCTCGAGATTTATTTTATCTACCGAGAGTCAATACCAATTATGGTCAAAATATGTATTTTTATAGAGCACTTCGATCATATAACCTCAACTTTCAATGTGTGGATATTTTTAATTTATCTTCAAATACTTGCTTCGAAGAAATTAGAAATACGATAAACAGCCTTCGGGTTTGATTGGTATTTCTTCGTCCGTTGGGTACGTAGGCTGTGGCAATCACCACTACACTATAACAATGCTTTCTAGTCAGTATAATATTCTCTATAAAAGTTCATATGTATATTAACATTATAAATACATTGTGATGTATATTATATATATATATATATATATATATTTATATTAACTATATTTTTACATTTTATTATTACCGTATCGTATCATTTATATTAATTTATTGTTTGTGCACGTGTATGTATGTATATATGTATATACGTTATATATCATCATATATTATACATCTACATAACTCATAATATGGCTTATCTTACTTACTTACTTAGCTTACCCTATCCCTTTCCCCTTACTTGAACCTGCATTTGTATCATTGCTCATTGCGCTGTAACAATAGATTTAATTTAATTGTGAAAACTTTTAATTGGCCTTAGATGTATATATTATGTGTTAGTATTAAGTATAAAACGCTGTAAGTTTTCTGAAAAATAAAAATAAAAAATAAATAAGAAACAGCTGCACTATCACTGTCTAACGCCGTTATAGACGCCTACGAGCAGAATTGCCCCTTGAAACAAAAAAACCTCTCAAAAAAGGTCCCATGGTGGAACCCAGAGCTGACCAAGCTCAGGCTTATGCTGAGAAGGTGTTTCAATAGGGCGAGAAATCACAACACTAACTCGCAACATCTTTGGGAGGAATACAAAAACGCCCGAAACGAATACAACAAGGCCATTGTTAAAGCCAAACGAAGAAGCTGGAGGGACTTTTGTGAGAGCGTGGAAACAGCTTCCGAAGCCTCCAGGCTCAACAAGATCCTCAGCTCTAACAACCGCCCCCAGCTGGGATGCCTTAAACGACCAGATGGGGGACACACAAGCGACACCAAGGAAACCTTGAAGCTCCTAATGGAAACACACTTTCCGGGTTTCCAGGAATCCTCACACCCAATTGCTGCAGGCGAGAACTCCAAGAGGCTCCACAAGCCCAGGGAGTGGGCCCTTGCAGCCAAGATAGTTAATCCAAAAGCAGTAGAATGGGCCGTGAGCACCTTCGACCCCTACAAATCACCTGGACCGGATGGAATATACCCAGTCCTACTACAAAAAGTGTTAAGCCAGCTGCTGGGCCCTCTAACAAAGGTACTCAGAGCGAGCATAGCCCTCAGACACGTCCCTCATGCCTGGAGCAGCGCAAGAGTCACGTTCATTCCAAAGGCAGGCAGGAACGGCCACATCTTTGCCAAAGACTACAGACCCATTAGCCTCACCTCCTTTCTCCTGAAATCACTGGAGAGACTAGTTGACGGCTACTTGAAAAACAACCACCTAGCTCTTCAACCGCTTGCTGATGCTCAGTATGCCTATAGGGAGGGCAGATCTACGGAAACTGCCCTACATCACCTGGTGAGCACAATAGAGACACAGTTAGCGGCGAAAGGTTACGCTCTGGGAGTATTCCTGGACATCGAAGGAGCATTTGACACCACATCATATGCAACTATAAAAAACGCTATGCACAGACGAGGAATACCAGAGACCATTATTGACTGGACATTGAGTATGCTATCAAATAGGAATCTGACCGTCTATCAAGGCGACACCTCCATCACGGGAATCTCCCCCCTCTTGTGGAGCATCGTTGTAGACGAACTCCTAATAGATCTACAAAACCTAGGCCTCTCTGTCTACGGCTACGCTGATGACGTGGCCGTAGTAGTCAGAGGAAACTTCCTATCAATACTTAAGGAGCTCATGGACAAAGCACTTAAGACCACCCAAGACTGGTGCCAGGCCAGAGGTCTATCCGCTAATCCAAGCAAGACTAAGGCCATGATTTTCACCAGAAAATACAAACCCGAACCCGTTGAGTGTCTCAAGCTCTGGGATAAGGAGATAGAATACGCTACAGTAGTTAAATACCTTGGAGTCTATCTAGACCCAAAGCTCAATTGGAAGCACCACCTCGAGCGCAAGAGAACAACCTTCTATGCCTCGTTGTGGACGTGCAAAAGAGTCATGGGAAAAACCTGGGGGTTCAAACCCAGGGTCGCCTTATGGCTCTACAGGGCAGTACTGCTGCCTAGACTAACCTATGCTGCAATAGTCTGGTGGTCCAGGGTGAAAAAGCTTGAGACAGTAAAAATGCTAAAAAGCCTTCAAGGTAACTACCTGAGGGCTGCAACTGGCGTCATGAAGACCACCCCAACAGCGGGATTAGAGGTGGCACTCTGCTGCCCGCCTCTGGACAAGCTCATCATCCACTCCGCCAGACTTACAGCATACAGACTGAAGTGTTTGGGCGAGTGGAAGCGTGGAGGGCACAATCATCCTGAGCTAAACCTCCTCCACAAAAGCCCATTCACTCTGACCCAGGATCGACTACGGAAAAAAAATTCGGTAGAGAAATCCTATAAAATCCTAATCCCCACCAGGGAAGAATGGAAAAATCCGCAGTGGCTTCAAAGCCACAACGCAGACGCCTGGTTCACCGACGGCTCAGGAACAAATGGACGTTTTGGGGCAGGCGTGTACGGACCCAAAACCAACCACAGAATCAGCATCCCCCTTGGACAATACGCTACGGTTTTCCAAGCCGAGGTACTTGCCATATTGGAATGCATAAAACTACAAAGTCGACTTGAGGTAAAAAACAGACAAATCCTCATCTGCTCTGACAGCAGAGCAGCACTGGACGCTCTGGCTAAAGCCACCACAGAATCTTCTGTAGTCTGGGACTACATGCAGGAGCTCAACAAATTGGGAAAATCCAACAAAATCACCCTAATGTGGATACCGGGTCACCAAGGCATACCCGGAAACGAAGAGGCCGATAGACTGGCAAAACTGGGCACACTGGATTGCCCAGTGGAGCCAGCTGTAGGGGTCCCCTTCGCTACAGGTAAGAAAATCATCAGGGACTGCTTGGAGCAGGAACATCGGGCTTCCTGGAAACAGAGTCAGGGATGTCGCCAGGCAAAAGCCATGATGGAGCAACCACTACAGAAGAAAACCAAGGCCCTACTTGACATGAGCAAGAAGAACCTTAGAACCACCATCGGTCTCCTCACCGGACACACGACCCTTAGAGCTCATCTATTCAACCTTGGCTTGACTGAGAGCAAGGATTGCCGAATATGTGGCGAGGAACCTGAAAACAGCATACACATTGTTGGCCGCTGTCCAGGGCTCGCCGCCAAAAGACACAGTTTACTGGGACGAGCCTTTCTCGAACCCAGCGATCTGCCCAACTTGAAGGTCAGTGACCTACTTAGTCTGGTAAGAAGTACCGGGCTACTAGCTGACAATTGACCTAACCACACAGTGGGTAGTTACAAAAGACCTTACAGATCTAGGTGACATCAAGGGCTGGAAACAAGCCCCCCACTCCATCTACTACTACTACTACTACTACTATATATATATATATATATATATATATATATATATATATATATATATATATATATATATATATATATATATATATATATATATATATATATATATATATATATATATATATATATATATATATATATATATATATATATATATTGATAGGAACTCCGGCAGGTTCACTTAGTACATAAACGTCAATTTCCGTAAGAATAAATGTATTTTCCGAAATAAAACAAAGCAATACTAAAGCCGAACGTTGCCTCGATCTTAGTCAATCCCAGAATGGAAAATTCCACAGAAAATTCCCTCCTCCTTCGATGAGCCGGGACACGAACCGCTTATACATTTACTTCGTACAAAATTATACTGCATGGCTTCTTGTTCAATTGGTAGATGACGCTACTGTCTTTTATAAATAGATGTCGCTTGCGGTCATACTTGAAATTAAATTGTTGTATATTTTAAAAAATATATCTAACAGTCGGCCATCCTGAAAATCGGCTCGCCCCGAGACGACTGCTGGTTCATGTGTGTAGCACTCGGTAGTCTTGCATTTGACCATGCAAATGAATTGTTCAGAAATGCTTGTTTGCAGCTGTAAATAGTGAGTGATTGGTGAACTCTCCGTTCAACCATGTCTTCAGGTTGATCAAAACGTCCTCTTCTAAATGTACGCAGCAATGAGTGAATCTTCCATTTGATCATAATATCAGTTCAACCCGATCTTTTCGTTCAATAAATCATTAAAGCTTTTTGTTCGGCCATATTCTGTAAACAAAGGAAACAGCGCCACGGTGCAAGTTTTACTCTCAAAACACCGCGACACAAAAATATTAATATTTAATTGTTAAGTTTAATATTTTTCACATTTAGTAATTTATGACGAAATCTTAGTGAAGTATTTTTAACTTCAACAGAATAAAATTCCATCCTCGTTGATTGATGGACTTTGACGTATCAAGTCAAATAAGCCTCATCAAATCAACATCAACCAGAGTAACAAAAATCTCATTTTTTTTAAAAAAAAAAAATTACTTCAGATGGAATACAACCTTATCTAACAACGATTTCAGATTAACACAATACCAACTTAACAATAACTTCAAACCAACATTCATATCATCAAATTCTTAAATCATCAAACTTCAAACCATCTCCAACCATCAAACTTCATTTTCAGATCATCAAAATTTTCAAACAATCGTCTTCACTTTTGATAAAACACAATCTCAACTCAATAGCAATTTCAGATGAATACAATCTCAATCCAACAATAATTTTCGATGGAACACACCCTAAAATCGCAACTTTAGAGGAACATAATCAGAATTCAACAATAAATTTAGATGGAATGCATTCCCTATTTCCAAAGAACTCCAAGTGCACATTATAATATTATCAGCTGATTTTTGTTTTGTTATTCAAAACTCAAAGGCACTCTGAGGCGTAATAATAGCCTTTGTTTATTTTCATGATCATGATTTAAAACTCGGTAGATATCTCTCCGATAAATAAGCGCATACACTTCAGAAGGTTACTTATGCGTATTAATAGCATTAGTCACTTCATTCGGAAGGATCCCAAGGCAGTTTTAATAGGTTGCCCTGGCTTCTTCATAACGAGCGCTTTTGAAGGATTTACATTCCATGTAGGAACGACCTCGGAAGGACCCTGATGCGTATTAATAGCATCAGCTACTTCCTACGGAAGGATCCCAAGGCGTATTAATAGCCTCGGCTACTTCATAACAAATGCTAGCAAGAAGGGTTTACATTCCATGCCGGAAAAACCTCGGAAGGACCCTGATGCGTATTAATAGCATCAGCTGCTTCCTACCGAAGGACCCTGGGACGTATTAATAGCCCCAGCTACTTCATAATATAAACAAGCGCTTACAGATGGATTTACGTTCCACGTGGGAATCACCAGAAGGGTTTACATTCCATTTAGGAAATACCTCGGAAGGATCCTGATGCGTATTAATAGCATCGGCCGCTTCCTACAAAAGGACTCAAGAGCTTATTAATAGCATGAACCACTTCCAATGGAAATACCTCAAGGCGTATTAATAGCTCCAGGCACTTTATAAATAGAAAAGTATATCAAACCTTTGTAAGGCTCTGTTTCACATATTAATGGCTGCAGTTTTTAACTGTTCAGCACCAAAATAAATTCTTAACCAGACTTGTTTATTCAAACGAACATATATCATGGGCAAATAAAATTTTGAATATAATATCAATCATAATATCAAAGTTTCATTATATTTCTGCAACTAGTGCAGCAGTATGTCTGGTTATTTATTATAACTTTTTTTTTTTTTTTTTTTTAAATCATATTTTGCCCATTCCATCGCTTCAAACGATCGTTTGCGATGATATTCTTGTAATTATTCCTAGATGAAGGAATACTCTCAACCAGGTAACGGTCATTCGGGAACACTTCTGTAATTAAACAAGGTCCAGCAAATCTTGGAACTAATTTTCCACTCGTCAATCCTTTCTTTATAACTTTTCTCTCTACCAGTACCAAATCACCAACTTTAAAGTTTTGAGCTGCTCGGCGTTTCTTATCAAAACGCGTCTTCATATTTAAGGCGTTGATTTTAGAGACTTTATCTGCTTCATCTCTTACCACTTCAATATCCACAACTGGTGTTTCATGTTCAATATGAGCAGTTAAATTAGGATTGAAGCCGAATAATAATTCATATGGCGTTTTACCTGTCGTTTTATTTACTGTGGAATTAATGCCCATTTGTACTTTACAGATGTAATGTTCCCAATTTGCTTGCTCATCAATACAATAGGCTACCAAAGAATCCAAAATTGCTCTATTGGTTCTTTCAACCTGACCGTTTGCCCTGGGACTTGCAACTGCATTCAATATGTGTTTAATTCCTCTTTCAATACAAAACTCTTCAAATGTTTTGCTTGTAAAAGCTTTACCTCTATCGGATATTAATCTATTCGGTACACCGAATGTTTTTATCAGCATATTCATTGCCATAACAACATACTTTGCACTTGTATCACGTACGGCTTCGATAATAGTAAATTTTGTGAAAGCATCGATCATCACGAGAAGGTTAGTCTTGCCTGTTTTAGTCTTACAAAATGGACCTAAATGGTCTATGTGCACAGTGGCAAAAGGTACTGCCTTTTTCTCAATAGGATGCAGAAATCCTGGTTGCTTTCCTGTTGGTTTCTTCGCGAATTGACATTCTGGGCATCCGTTTATGTATTTCTTGATAAATGTATGTGCCTTAGCAAACCAATAACGCTGCCTTATTAAATGAAGGCATTTCTCAACTCCTTTATGTCCATTCTCATCGTGGTGTATCTGTAATATGCGCCATCGTCCATCCTTTGGAACAATAATTAAGGGTTTCCCATCGATAAGCCGACATAATTTTCCGTTCACAATTTTGTAATCATTAGTAAGACCTTTCCGAGTTTTATTCTTCAAATCTTCCTCTAATTGTTTTCTTAAATTCCGTACATTTTCATCTTCGTATTGTAGAACATCAATCCAGTCGTTAATGTCAATTCGTTGTACATGTGCCGGATTGCGACTTAGCGCATCAACATGGGACATAGACGGTCCAGGTCGGTAGATCACATCGAAATCGAAATTTTGCATTTCCAACCAACATCTTCCAATACGCGGCACCATATCTTTCTTTGTCCATGTCAACCTTAATGCATTACAATCTGTTACTACAGTGAAGGTTATTCCAGTCAAGTAAATTTTAAATTTGCGAGCACCCATTACCACAGCAAGTGTCTCCAATTCATAGCTGTGATAACGTTTTTCTGCTGACATCGTTTGTCTACTGGCATATGCAACTGGCTTCCATAAACCGCTTTCTTGTTCCTGTAGTAAAATCGCACCCAATCCAATCTGAGATGCATCAGTATGAAGTTGAGTCTTAAAAGTAGAGTTATAAATTGCCAAAACAGGATATTCTGTCAGGGCTCTTTTGGCTGCCTCAAAAGCATTTTGCTGTGTATCATTCCATGACCAATCAGTATCCTTCTTAAGTAATGTTGTCAATGGAGATACCATTATGGCGAAATTCTTTATAAATTTACGAAAATATCCAGCCAATCCAAGGAACTGACGAACTTGATGAACATTTGAAGGTGTAGGAAATTCTTGTACTGCAAGTAACTTACAATTTGAAGGACGAATCTCTCCTTTTGACACTTCATAGCCCAAATATTCAACCTTAGTAGTTAAGAATGAACACTTCTCCAATCTCAATGTCATATTTGATTTCTTCAACACCTCAAAAACAGTACGAAGCCGTTGGATACCCTCTTCTTCATTATGGGCCAAGATTAATATGTCATCTAAATAAGCCATTGCATACTGGAATCGTAGAGAACCCAATACACCATTCATTGCCCTTTGAAATACTGCAGGTGCATTGGCCAGCCCAAAACTTACTCGTCGATATTGATAATGCCATCAGGTGTTATAAATGCTGTATATCTTCGAGAATCTTCATGGACGCTGATTTGATGATAACCTGAAGCCAGATCCAACATAGTGAAAACACTATGATTATTTAAACGATCCAATAGATCTTCTATTAGAGGTAACGGATACCTCTCCTTTTAAGTTATCTTGTTTAAAGCACGATAATCTACACACATTCTCGGCTCTCCATTCTTCTTTTGTACCAGAAGTACAGGACTTGCATAATCTGATTGCGATTCTTCTATGATCCCTTCATGAAGGAGATCCGAAACAATGTCCCTGACCGTCTGACGTTCAGCATCAGAAAGCCGATAAGGTCGATAGTAGATTGTTTTCTGTTCTGTCAATTTGATCTTCATCTCAACGTTGATGTGACCCAATGGTTTATTATTTCGTTTAAAACAATCTTTGAATTCATCGAGTAAATTGTCAAGTTCTTGGCGATCTTTTTGTGATAATTGATCACCCACTTTGTAACCTCCTTTTTCCTTAATGAATGTATAATCACATCGCGCAATACACTCATTCTGATTTATGCGAAGTACTTGATTAGTCTGATTTACCACTTTGACTTGTGCTTTTCCAAATTCAACCTTCATTTCGCTCTGTAATACTTCTTTCTCCCTTAGTGGCTCCAAATGTTGACCTCCGTATGTTATTAATGACCCAGAGTACGGTTCAGATAAACATACATTAAGCACATTAATTCCTGGCTGTAATTCAACATTATCTTCAGTATATAGTTTGGTCTTTGAAGAAAGTTCTACAGCTTGAGGCATTTCTGTCCACGGAGTGTTATTGAGAATCCTCAACGTATTTGCTGTTTTAATGACATAGATATTGGATAACTCGGTAAAAGTTTGTCCAATTAATATGTCCATTTTCTGCTCCTTGTCGTCAACTACTAAACTTTCAACATTTGCAGAAGCTTCATCAACTTCCAAAAATATCTTGACATATCCTAACGGCGTGATCACTGATCCACCGTAGCCACGAATCAAGCAGTCACTTTTCTCGTTTACTTCCAAACCGAGTTCCAGGACTTTATTATATCTCATTATATTAATGCTGCTGCCAAAGTCCACATATCCCGTAACTGGGATACCATTTATTCTGGCAGTCACATAATATTTGTCCCCATCAGTGTTAATACAAATTGATCGTACGGGTTTCCGTGTTTTATTCATATCCTGCCTTTTAAGTTTGAAGCATTGCTCCCGATTATGGCCACGGAATTTACAAAATGTACAAAACACCACTGGCGGTGCTCCACTCTTATCCTTATCTAGCGTTAATATCGTCTTTTTATTTTTGAAACAATCTTTAGTCATATGGCCACGTCAATTACAGATTTTACATAGTAGCTGTCTTCGATCATATCCTCGGTTGATTTTAGGTGTAAATGAAGTACTGGCAATTGCTCGATTTATTTCGGGCAGTGCTCGAAGCGATGACAAATAGCTCCTGAGAGTGTCAGTTGTTTTACATCCCGCTGATACGGCTCCTATTTCCAGCACATCGCTTCCAAGAGTGCCTATAATCGCTTCGCAGATGACTGAATCCTGTAACTTACATGCTACACCCAAGTTCAACTTTTCGTTGAAAAATTGCAAAGGATCTTCATTTATTGCTCTTTTATAATTCACAATTGTTTTCAACATTTCCAATACACTACGTCCAGAAGGAAAAGCATTTCTAAGACGCTGCTTCCAAAGCGACCAATCAACATTATATGACGTTTGTTGATCATACCAAGTCTTAGCATAGCCAACCAATTTTGTTGTGGCATGATAAATTTTCGTCTTCTCATCCCAGTTATAAAGGTTAGCTATATCATCCACAACGCGAATCCACTGTTCTATGGTGGTAGACCTATTTGCAGGATCGAATCTAGGGATCACATCACCATGTCCGAAATATTTAACAATCGGTTGTTGTACAGCATCTGTCGCAATTGCCGGTGAAACGATGTGTTGATGCACACTATCTGTTGCCACCGCTGGTGAGTCAACGTCCATATTATTGGCCGCTACCGTCGGTAAATCGGTGTTCACAATATTGGCCGCCAACGTTGGTGAGCTAGTATTCGTAGTGTCGGTTGATACTGCTCTGTTTCGATCTCTCGCCTACGCTTAGATCGCTCCTTTCTGTATTATCGTTGTTGAACGCGTCCATTTTCGTGAAAATAGCGTACGTGCTCAACTCTACCAAATGAACATACAATTGGCTCAATCGTGCGACATCACTATTTGACGTTTAATTAACCCAATCGCCCAACACTACTGTCTGACATCTGATGACGTCACGCCGGATGACGTATTATTTTTCTCGAATTTCGGAAATTATTATCATTATTTCACAATCAAGACAGCTCAAAAATACACAGAATTTCAGCACTCCCAGGCCGTCCAGTAAAAATAAAACGTTGTACTCACGTTCGGCGCGACGAAAGAACTGGACTTTTTCTCGTACCTGGCCTTATTAGATATGAAATCACCTGTTGTCCAACAGAAAACAAGCTGCCTCAGGTATTAGACGCTGTCTCCAATCTGTAAAACAGTCATTTTCAATGTTTTTATGCCCAAAAATAATGATACGCAATTTGCGATCGATTGCGCAACAGTTCGAATTCTCCACTGATAATGTTTAAAATCACGAAAAATGCACTTGTGGATTGTGTTATCCCACTTCTGATATTTGATAGGAACTCCGGCAGGTTCACTTAGTACATAAACGTCAATTTCCGTAAGAATAAATGTATTTTCCGAAATAAAACAAAGCAATACTAAAGCCGAACGTTGCCTCGATCTTAGTCAATCCCAGAATGGAAAATTCCACAGAAAATTCCCTCCTCCTTCGATGAGCCGGGACACGAACCGCTTATACATTTACTTCGTACAAAATTATACTGCATGGCTTCTTGTTCAATTGGTAGATGACGCTACTGTCTTTTATAAATAGATGTCGCTTGCGGTCATACTTGAAATTAAATTGTTGTATATTTTAAAAAATATATCTAACAATATATATATATATATATATATATATATATATATATATATATATATATATATATATATATATATATATATATATATATATATATATATATATATATATATATATATATATATATATATATATATATAAATATATATATATATATATATATATATATATTATATATATATATATATATATATATATATATATATATATATATATATATATATATATATATATATATATATATATATATATATATATATATATATATATATATATATATATATATATATATATATATATATATATATATATATATATATATATATATATATATATATATATATATATATATATATAAAAACAAAGTCGGGTTCGTTCTCGAAACTCGAAAACGGCTGGAGCGATTTTCATGGTTTTAATTTGTTGTATATTTGTCTCCGTCCCAAATATCTGAATAACTATTAAAGACAAAAATTGGAAAATTGACGAAAAATTTAAATAAAAAAACAAAAACTTCCCAAACAAAATGTAAATCCTTGTTTTTCTCATAGTCAAATCATCCGCTTTATTTGTTCTTGCGCCAGATTAAAAAAAAAACTAAAAATGTCGTATATCTCAAGGTGCTTCAATGAAGATAATTAAACCGAGTGCATTCCATGCTGCACAATATGTAAATAGTTTCATTCAATCATGTCTTGCTGACACGCGATTGATATACTTATTTTTTTTTAACTTTTATATTTATTTTTGTGGTATTATCTTAATAAAGTAGTGAACTTAATATTTATTTTGTAATCATTGTATTACTTTTATAAAATCATAAATTAAGTTCAGCTAATCTGTAGCACGACAATCATTGACTGTTAGGCGGTACGAAGTTCGCCGGGTCAGCTAGTTAACATATATATTACAACTTTATTATTTTGCATACATTTTAAACATCAAAAATCTACTCAGCTCTATGGGGAATAATGTCTTGTGAACTTTTAAAACAGATTGTACAATAGAATCAAATTAAATTATATTTTCGCTCCGGCGCGGAGCAACCTACACGTCACTATACGTGGCTCTGGTAACAAATTTACAATGGCTAAATTACAGCATTCGTAACAGTCTCATAGCCTATCGCTGTCCCTCTCTGCCTGTGGGTAGCGCTCATATGATGTGAATGAAAGGGAAACAGAGGCGAGTTATTCGTTTGAGACAGCGGGTGGCGGCCCGGGCGTCATTGTACCCCGTTACCCCCTCTCACGTTTCGAAAACGTATCAGAAGGTGTGTGAGATTTGATTCGACAGAAAATCAATTTTATTTCTTATTCTAATATGTTATCAAGAGTGCCACAAGGTGCGATCCTGATCTGCGTGTCTAAAGTCAAAGGCAGCTAGCACTTCCGTGCAGCTCGGGCCATATGACAGGCGGATTGCATCCTCCAGGGAAAGACCTCGAGCACTGCTGAGAGGTTTACGCATTGTGTGTCGTTAGCCCGTCGACTGTGCACTCCGGCAAATAATCGAGGGAATGGGGGGTTTAAAACGGTCTGACACGTTTCCTATATAAGCAGCGGAAGTGGTTGTTGACTTGATGTGAGCTACTCTAGAAACGACCCGTTGGCTACCTGATGACGTGTGAAAGACGGGCGCAGGGCGCCACGATCCGTAATACATTCGAACAGAATTATCGCTAACATCAGGTAAAGGTCGGAGCAAGAGATTTCGATTCTGCGACAAGACTGGAGGACGGAGAAATCCAGTCTAGTCGGCAATCTGGTAGTGAGGGCGTGAGGTTTACTCGCTGGTTTCACTTCCTAGTACATACCTCGTGGCAAGGCGTTGGACTCTCGCGGGCTCATCGGTGAACCTATACATTGGATCTTGCGCCAAGTCAATCTATCTCCGTGTCGTTATCTCCGATAACGACATCTCGTTAAAACTCTCTGCGGTGACGAGTTCGCCCGTTATATCGACACCCCCCACAAGTCAAACACTCACGTTTAACCCCCAGAAACTCTCCTCTTTAGTAACTTCCCTTGAATTGGCAAACTTCATAGATAATAGGGTTCAGTATTTCGATTAATTAAATACAACTTTTGTTATGAAATATTTCTAGTTTAATCTTTTCTTTTATAAGACGAAGACATTATAGGTGAGGACTCCATGACACCCATTTATTAAATAGCTTCCTGCAAATTTGAAGGCGTTGAACGTTACGTGGCACACATCGCTGCTCGTTTCTGGATAAATTTCATTAGTATTATGAATGCGGCCTAACCGCGGGAGGGCAATTGTTACCACGACCATGCCTGGTTAGTTTGGTTAACTCTGACGCTGACCGTTGAGGGGGCCAGGCGCCCCAATTTCGATTGAAGCCTCACATACAAAGGGTCTTATTAATTTTCAATGCTATTACGGAGCCTCTTAGTAAAAAAAAAACGTTGCACAGAAGTCGCATTAAAATGGTCGAAACAGTAGCCAAAGGCAATATGTTTCTTTTTTTTATTAGAAAAACTTACAGCGTTCGAAAAAATATTAACGGTTTTTTTGCAATAAGAAAAACATTTCGTGTTCTTACATTTGAAAAAAAATATATTCAACTTGAAAGTGCTACTAATGGCATAATTTATATTGGCTGAGTTATAACTTAAAGCAGAGAAAATAATAAGAGACCAAGTTCGCAGTTTCAAAGACCTGCGGAAGCGGAGAGGCAGAGAGGCAGAGGCAGAGAGCAGAGAGGCAGAGAGGAAGAGAGGAAGAGAGGGAGACAGGGAGAGAGGGAGGAAGGCAGAGAGGCAGAGAGGGAGAAAGTGGTATACGGCTTTTCGAAAATTGATCAGATGAAATCACCACTTGCCACCTAGGAGCGACTTAGTTGTTATTTCCCGAAAAGCTCTATCTCGAAACCTTCCGCCATTTCATGATAGATGAATAACATAATTTTAAATTAAAATCGATCATAAGTGCAAGTTTGACTCGTGAACAGAGGATTGCATACCTCATTAAGAAAGGGCTTATCGTTATGTACATTTTTATATTGACTAGAAGAGGACGGTCAGATTATCCAGGGACCCACTCAGACACACACATAAAAGAACATCAAAATCGGTTAAGCCATTTAGGATGAGTTCAGTGACATACACACGTACAGAAGATTTTTAAATATAAAGATTTAGATACGATAGACCCCATTGGTCTTTAGAGATCGCCTACTTAAGGACTTCACCTATTGGTTAAATTGCGAAGAACCGACTCGGGTCGCAATCCCAAGCAATGGATACCTTCAGCTAGCTCTTTCACTAATATGAGACCGGCACGCCGGTAGGTGGAGCCAACGAAATAGGCACGGTGCGGCAGGGTGTTCTGGAGCTCCTCACGCCGCGGTGATGGCCGGTTGTTCAAAGAAATAACCAAGTAATAAACATTTTTAATAAAATTATTTGAGGGATGACGTCGAAACACAAATTAAGTGAATACATATTCTATAAATTATATTATACAAATATAAGTCGAAGATAAAGGAGCTACTGCCGCTCTAAAAATATTATTTATTGTTATTGCTAATGTGACTTTATATCGAACGTTAAATGATTTGTATGTCGTGTATTGTTAAACAGCAGTCGCAAGCATTAAAGCTAAAATATGGTCTCAGTAGCAAAAGGTGGTCGATGATATTGATAAATGAAATCACGACGATGCTGCCCAGGTTGAGGCCACCACAAGAGTGTTGACCTTCTGATTTACCTCTGTTTAGTTGTGTCGTAGAAACACTTGTTATGGACATTTTCGGATATGGCCTTGAGCACCTTCTTCGAATTATATTGTATGGCTTCAATGGACTTAAGATGTCTTCCATCAAACGGTTATCTGAGTTTGGGGAACCAGAAAAATCACACGTGGTTACATATGGTGGATACGGTTCTTGGTCAATGGCGTTCAATGAGTTTTTTATTTAAAAAAACACGCACAAGTGTCGATATTCGCGTATTTTGCCGTCGAAAGATAGCGATTTCAAAAATCGAAGTTTTTGTGACATACGCGGAAGTATCTCTCGCCGTTTGTCATTAAAACTTATACTTATAAATAATAAGTAGGTAAGTCGAATAGTAGAATTATTTTATTTTTGCAGAGCCCTGCAAGAATTACTACTGCAAAGGTGTACATCTGATTCTCATTTTTGTGTTTACTGTAAAAAAACGTTACTTTTTAAAATCATAAATTATTTATTTGCTTTTTATACTTTAATATCATTCCATTTTAAGGTAGGGCATTTAGACAACAATGTGATATATACTGGTAAGATTTTTCACCGAACAAGTTACCTAAAATATTTTTCAGTACCCGCACTGTTTTTGTGTGTCCTGCATTTTTTTTAAATAATGGAATCCGTTTCCTTTCTGTAGTTAGCGATTGAAATATCCTCTAAATAATTATATATTATATTAAATACTAAGCAATAATACTGAATTAATAAAAATATACTATTATGGGTGTAAAATAGTTGCGACCTTTGATAAAAAATCTTGAAATGTTGAATTGTAGTCAACTCTTTTGGTACACGATTCGCCCCTAAATATTGTAAAGATGCAGTTACTGCATTTTTCGACCAAGCAGCCGTGCTGTCCGTCCGTGTCCGTCTCACCGTACATTGCGTGTTCGCTGCTTGGCGCTGCGTTCGCGCGCCCGCCGCGCGCCGCGCCGTCACGATCTTCCCCGCGCGATCGACACTACAACACACGGGCTTTTAGACTTTTTACTTTAAAGAAAAGGTTTATGTGAAGAGCCCGACCATACGTATGCCCATCCGCCCGTCCGCCAGTTCGCCTCTGGATCTCGGACGCTGTAAGTTGTAGAGAGAAATGGTTCAAGGCAAACGACCCGTTATGGTCTTTAACTTGTCTCCAGCTACTTATTGTGTTTGATTTATTTACTTTTTAATTATTAGAATTTTCATTGATTGTGAAAAGTTTTAGACTTTTACATAATTTAGATGGCAGTCGCTTTGCCATTGCTGAATTCTTCCACCACAGGGCAAGCGTGCCACCGAGTTTGCACCAGCGTTGTTATATGAAGAATTTTAATCCTGTTTGTAGGACTATTTTATTAGTCGTAAGATATAAGTTTGAAAGTCTACCAACCAGATCGTACACAGTACGAAATTAGTAACGTACCATTTCATTTCTTTAAAAAAATCCCGAAATGTGTTGAAATCAAGTAAGTATCCTTAATTTTATGAATGCCGTACGATTTCATCGCCTCGTTCCTGGCAACGCTGGCGGGAAACGTGCGCCGTGCGCGCGTTGGTGCCGGTGCTGTATAGAGGCCGCCACAGACTGCGGCACACGTCGATACACGCCCACGTTTGACACGGAAGCTACGCAACTCGATGCCTTAGAGAGAGCAAGTGTTTAAATGCACTTCATAAAGCGCTCGCGATGGTTTGGGAACAGTTTATGAGGGGGGGGGGGGGGGAGAAGCGGAAGCAGGTGAGTGGGGAGGAAACATAGTTGCTATGGCCGCCGTGGCCGCCGTGGCCACAAAACGTGCACACAGCTTCGCTCGAGCGGCGCATCCGCGGTAAGACAACTCATGTGCGTCTGACGTCACATAGTCATGCAGCCGTGCTTATCGTGCGCGTGGCCCGCTATGTGTTGATATGTATGGCAGCTAGTATTGAACAAATCTAACGCCACGCGTGAGAGCTAGACGTGCGTCTGTGGCGGGCTTAAACGTCAAATCGACACCCGGTGTTGCATGATATTTCATATATTAAATATATCAGTATAAAGGATCATGTGTTTACCTATGATCGTGCCGTTATGCTACATTCTTTATGCCCTACATTCTTTAATATTTTTTTTGTTATCAACCCTTCGACGATTTGAGACTTGATTAAGCTATGCTTCGTCTAGCTGTGTTTAGAGGCGATCTCAGCATACTCCTTCTCATGAAAGCTGCGCGCAGTGTCTGAGCTTATATAATTGTGCTTTGCATAATTATATAAGCTCAGATTCCTAGTGGTGTTCTAGAAATGCAGATGTATTTTATTGTCAGTAAAAGTAGCGCACAAATGGCGAAATGGTAATGTACAATGATAGTGAATAGATATCAACATATATTCTGGCTATGTACCCACGTAAAATACAGGAAGAGTAGGTGATTTTTCACACCTTATTTGGGTCTTCGGATGGCCTGATTCAACCACGTCCAACAGTTAGAAACCCGTTCCGAATTGATCGAAAAGTGGGCGCGCGGTGGTGAGATATATGGGAGAGATGAGAGGAACAAGCTAGGCAGTACGAAATAGCTCGCCAAATCAGTCGAAGCTGCTTGGTGGCGTGGCGTTGCATTACACAATATAGCATAGCACTAACTAATTTTTCATGAAACTACAGGCTAACATGTTTAAAACTTGCAAGTCCGTTTAAAGCAGTTTGCACTCATGCAACATCATAGCTTAACTGGCTTGAGGCTCGGTCCGACATAGATGGCGATCGCTTCGATAAAATCCTTGTAGACAATAAAAAAGTAATAAGATTTAATAGACGCTGAAGTTTACTGTACCTCAGGATTAGGGTAACTAAGAGTCGCTCGCTGGCCATCTAAACAGATTTTGACCGATTTGCGAAGAGCATCTGGAATTTATTTTATTAAATGCCCAGCGGAGTCTTGAATTAAAAAAAAATGTACTTTAAGACTATCTTACTACCATTTAAATTTATATTTATTTATCCCTACCCGACTTTGGAAAGTATACCCGACTGTTAATATCACATTTTAAATTATTTCTTTTCTTAAATATATTTATTGTTATTCTCATTCATATTAGGTATATCAAGCAGATCGACAGATTTAATTTGCCTTTTGTATTATACAAGTATATGAATAACTTTACATATCCGAAACCCTTGTTTTAGCGACTGTGGTATATTTCATTGCGAGAACTTTCTTCTCAGTTTGCCATTATTTAGTAATTTACAATTTGAGCCTTGCTTTGCACTTGCTCTTCCCAATTTGTAACCTAACTCTCACATTTTTATTGGTTTCTCTTTCGAATAAAGCCGACTGCCGCCATTGTTTTATATAATTAAAAAAAGTTTTTTTGTTGCCATTTCCTAGTCGTTTTCTGACTGTACTTATTGTCATTGATTATATATTGTATTAGATTGCTCGATTCCGTGCTACGTTTTGGCAGGTAGGATTTTACTACGAAAAACCACGTGTATAACATCAACGCTATTGCCTATTAATACACACTTTTTAAATAGTTTCATAATTTTAATTCCACGGTAACATCTTCATTGGAAGCGAATGGAGGGTTCCGTGTGTTAAAGTCCCGCGTTTGGTCGGTCGGCCGGTCGGCAGCGCGATCGGCCATATTCTCTGTACTGTCAGCCTCAATTCCACCGCAGCGGACACGTCACGAGCGGCAGTTTGTAAATCAGGGACCGCGGCGCGCACTCCAAAGTACGGGAGTAGTGAGATCGTGGATAGCAGCACGGCAACTGATCACTGAGGCCACGAGCCCCACCAGCTGGCCCTATCACCTGACCTGGCGCACCCATTTCTTCTTCGTTTAATTCCATCAAAATTGTACAGAAGACCGAAGAATACAACAAACCGCTCTATTTGGTATTCGTTGACCAGGAGAAAGCCGTCGACTCGGTAGAAACCTGGTCAGCGTTGTATTCTCTAAAACATTGCCAAATAGATTACCGTTACATCCAAGTCTTCAGATTTCTATGTGCACTGGCAACGATGACCGTCTAAGTATACGACCACAAAACCAAACCAATCCGGTTGGGGAAAGGAGTAAAACAGAAGATGTAATTTCTCCGAAAGTGTTTACTAACGCCCTAGGGGACGTCTTAAAAACTTTAAAATGGAAATGATTTAGCGTCAACGTTAACAGGGAAAACAACTCGCAAATAAGGTTTGCATTAAATAAAGTCATTATGACAGAGATCCTAGAGGAAGTCCAGAATATTCAGAACGACGTCAATGAGACATCCCAACGAGTGGGTCTCAGGATTAACATGGATAAAATAAACGTTATCCTTAAAGCATGTGTTGCTCCGATTCCGGTGGCCGCTGGGAATACGACCTTAAAAGTTGTGGAGGAATACGTCTAATTAGGGCAGATCATCCAGCTCGGTGGTCTAAACTTCGCCAAAGAGGCCGACAGAAGAATACAACTGGGGTGGGCAGCGTTCGAAAAACCTGATATAATGCAATGCTTGAAGTATGCGTCTTGCTTATCTTGCCTGTCCTACTCACGATACGGAAACTTGGACCTTGGGGCTTGTCCACAATTTTAAAGTCGCTCAGTGGGCTATGACAAGGGCTATGCTCGGAGTTTCTCTCGGGGATATGATCAGAAACGTAAAAAAATGCCGGAGAACTAACGAGGTAAACGGCTTAAAATGGCAGTAGGCCGGTCACATATACCGAAGAACCGACAACTGCAGCTGGAGACGAAAGGTCCTCGAATGAAGACCGCGTATAGCGAAACGCAGTGTAAGGTGCCCTCCAGCCCGGTGGTCTGACCACAGAGAATAGCCACTGGATGAGGAAGACCACTGGATGAGGAAGACCGAGGACCGGTCAGAGTACGAGCTATATGAGTGGCCTATATCCACAATGGAGAGGCACAGGTTGAGAGGGTTGTTTCTATCCTTTATTTTGAAAACTGTCAATTTATTTATTTATTAAGCTATTGGATAGCTTTTATCGCGGGCCTAGTAGGCCAGCGCGGCGACCGAATGAAGAAATTTCTTAACGAATATTAATTATTTTAAACTGATAATTACGTCTAAACGAGTACTGCTTACGATTCGAAAAAAATATATGTTAAACAAGAACATTTTCCTAATATTCTTAGCTTTCAATATTTTAGATTTTGTTTATATTACATAGTGTAATAAATTTGTGAAATTAGGTCTAACCGAACACAAAAACGACTACTACGCAAATACTATCTGGCGTATTATTATGAAACCTGCACCATTTTAAAGATAATTTAATTATCTATCTTTTTATCTACGATTTTTTTCGAATAATCCATTTTTTTTTGCTTTATCAAATAAAAAATTCGTGCGCGGCGCTCTATCGGAAGGCGTTTAAATTATTCCGAATCATTTGCTTCCGCAGCCGCAAATGATTCGGAATAATTTCAACGTTTTCCGATAGAGCGCAGTCATCTGATATCAGAAAAAATAAAATAAATAAATAATTATAATTGCATAAGTTGTTAAAAATGCTATGCAATAGCTTTACCGTGGCAGTCCCCGAGTGCCACACGTATTTTTTTTTTTAGTATTTATTTAGTATATTTGGTACGCATACAATACTCTAATAATACATTAATTATCACTAATATGTTTACATTATTACTAATTAGAATATAATATATTATGCGTACTCCGCATGCTTATGCTTATGCTTACAATTGCGTATGTGCAGTTTATCTAACAATTCACAGAAGAAGTATCAGTATAAATAGTATCCTTAAAAATTATCAAAAAAAAAATAAAAAAAACAGAAATAAGTTTACAGAAAATTCTGAAATACAATTAAATAGTAAAAATGAATTTGATATGAAATATTTTTTAAAAATAAAATATTAAAAACAAAAACATACGGTAAATTATCAAGTTGTCTCATAAAATGCTATCTATAATGGACTTAACTGCTAAGGGTCCTAGTTTAAGGCAATCAATATTATCGGTTACAGTGTTGTATAACCGGCATGTACGTTAGATAGGACTGTGAAAATATTGCTTTGTCTGCGAATTGGGAAGGTGAAATATTAGGTGCCGCCTCAGTCATCCGGATGACTGAGGCGGCACGATGAAATTTAACGCTTCTAATAAAACTGGTGAGTCTATCCTGCCGTTAAGGAGTCTGTGCAGAAACATTAGGCTTATGTGTTCTCTCCTCTTTCTAAAAGTAAATCTCCTAAAATAATTTAAACGCTCTTTATAAGGGTAGAGCGTGCGTGATAGACCGTTTTTATAGGTTAACATACGCGTATACTTCCCTACACAGACTCTATCGCTTCCGAATACACCCCAAAGTATGGATTCCAAATTATGGAACCAAACTCCAGTTGGCTGCGTACTAGAGAATTATAGAGCAAGTTAAAGGAGTTAATATTTTTGAACGGTTTAGTAACCCTAGAAATAAAACCCAGTATTCTCTTACTACATTGTTGATATGTTCTCTAAAAGTCAGGTGCTCGTCGTGAAGTATTCCTAGATCTCTTACACTTCCGGTCGATTTTAGTGTTGAATTGCCGATAGAATAAGGGTAGTCTTTAATTTGCTTATTTCTAGTGAAACGAATAATTTGACATTTTTCAACCTTGAGTTCCATTCTATTAGATTCACACCATTTTTTCAATTCGTAAAGGTCTCTCTGTAGCGCAATGCCATCCTCGATTATCAGTATTTCTTTAAATATTTTAAAATCATCTTCATACATTAGATGCCGACAGCGTAGACTCTTAGAGAGATTATCAATGAATATTAGGAATAGAAATGGTCCGAGATTTGATCCCTGAGGCTCACCAGATTAAACTAAGGCAGGGATCGATCTGTATCCTTTTACACAAACAATTTGTGTCCTATTTGATATGTACTACTTCACCCATCTAAGTAGGTTACCGTCAATACCGTTATTTGCAAACTTCATATGTAAGATTCCATAATTAACTTTATCAAACGCTTTAGCGAAGTCGGTATACACGGCATCCACCTGGAGTTTCCAATTAAAAGCGGATGAAATGTACTGGTTGTACTCCAACAGGTTAGTTTCCTCCGATCAATGAGCGAGTCGATGAGCGAGTTTATAGACAAAATATTTCAACCAATATTATACTATTAAGTGTCCATATGTGTGTGTGTGCCTGTAACATGTACGTGTGCGTACGTGTAATTGCATTCGGTCGACAGAACTTAAATGCAATTCCGGTAAATTTATCCCAACGTAAAATGGTGGCCCAGCTGGGAATCGAACCCGGAATCTTACAATGTCAGTCTTACGAAATCAGGCGAAATCTAGCTATGCTACCGAGACATGTCAATTGTTAGTCAAGTAAGTCTTCTTCGTCTTCTTCTTCATCATCAGCGCGCATTCGCCCACCGTTGGGCATACGCCTCTCCAATCACTCTCCACCCGGGTCGGTTGTCCGTTTCCCTCATCCAGACTGGTCCAGCTGTCTCCTTGATGTCATCGGACCATCGGGCCGGTGGTCTGCCCACACTTCTTCTGCCTAGCCTGGGTCTCCACTCCAAAACGCGCTTGCTCCACCGTTCGTCGTGTCGTTGGGCCACGTGGCCGGCCCAAGCCCACTTCAGCTTGGCCACTCTTTGACCCACGTCGACCACCTTCGTGCGCTGTCGGATGAGCTCGTTTTGGACTCGATCGCGCAACGATATGCCAAGCATGACTCGCTCCATGTTACGCTGCACCACCTTAAGCTTGTGGATCATCCCAGCAGTCAGTGTACATGTCTCTCAAGCATACGTCATAGCCGTATGCTTGATTATATAGAAAACCGCACGATATCTTGCAATCAGATTGCTAGAAACGCGCCGGTCGCAATCGCTTCTTTATGGGGGGAAAATTAAACAGATTACGATACCAGGAAAATCAAGTAAGTCAAATCAAGTTAATTCCTTTTCTCTTTGGCCGATGTACTTCGGACAGACTGTCTTCCGTGCGCTGCGAAATGTACACATCTCAGACATCTTTGGGTCTATAGTTTCCAAAGAATAATTGGTTGGGGTGCCGGTACTAAGTCGGGCTTTGCTAGTCTCCTTGAGGCTCAAAAACTTTTATCGGGAGTCATTAATAAAAAATATATCTGATGTAGTTTAGAGCAACTATTTGATGAATTTAATGTGCGTGATATAAGGCATATATTCGTAGAAGAGCTGTTGATACAATTGCATAAATAAAGAAATTACCACGTGCGAAGCCAGCAAAGAACAACTACGTGGGTTGGAGAAGGTTTAAACTGCGTGATACCTTGGGTGAGAACAAAATTCGCACAGGCAAGCTTTGTACACTGTACCTCGAATGTACAATATACTTTAAGAACCAGATTAAATATTAAAAAATACCGATAGTTTCAAAATTAAAAATAATTAATGGCTATTGGAATTAAGCATTCTGAAACGGAAAATTAACATAAAAAGGTTGTTTATTTTTTGAAAAATATTATTACATGCATGAAATATGACTAAAAGCTTTATTATTATTAATATTAATATTTAAACTTTAAATACTAAATATATTTTGTGTGTATTCTTAATCTCTATATAATAAATTTTATTTATAAAAAAAGTAAAAAAACTCATCTTGCTATCCAAATTATGTCGTAAATAGCACACCTACAGCAGGTACAGAGCGTAGGCCTTTTTAATTTTTCTTGTGTATGAATTAATGAATGAGTTATGCCACCCTGCCAGGAGTGCTACTGAGTGATTTCGATCCGATTTAGGAAATTGTGGATCTAGGAATGTGAGAGCGGTAAAGAGTGTATTTGTATCCATCATTCTCATTTCTTTAATCTATGTTATTTTGTACATTCTGGATGTTTCTGATTTTTTTTCGTTTATTGATTCCTGTATCTGACACACTTGACTATTTTCACATACTCACCCTACTCTTTCGTGTACTTCATTAACAACATTTGTATAATCTCTTCTTTCCGCTTTCATCCCATGGCTTTCCATTACGCTCTGAAGAAAGTCTATTACTGCCTATAACCATTGATTTTAATCAAATCAATGCTATACTCAGCATTTGCTGTGCAGGCGGCCCGAATATGGAACTCTGTGCTTTTTCCTCTGAGACGACTTGAAAACCTGATCAGGTTTAAACAATCTATTAAGCGATATATACTTAGCCTCCTAGCTTGTCCTTCGATATTGAGTTGATATGCTATTAATTCCTGTCTCATTTTCATTATTATGTTTATTAAATATTTGTACTAATTTATTATGTATATTATTATGACGCGGCACCATAAAATACCGGGTCACAGCATTGTCTCTTTTTTGTTTAAATTAATCAAACTCGTAAATGATCAAATGGCTTGACACGACATTCATTGCCGCACGATACTTCAGCTCTTATCAAGGAACGTTTGCTTGGACTGGAGACTAATCTGAAATAATATTTCCTCCAATCATCAGCGACCAAGCGTAGATAAGGGACCAATTTTCAGTCAATATAGAATCCGAGACAGATTTATCGGATGCAAATGTCGACTCTTTAATTGATCTGTCACGTAACACAGCACTCAAGAACATATTCGAGAGAATATCATGGACAGATTTTTGGATACCTTGTCGTCAAGAGTACCCAGCTTTAGAAAAAAAAGCGATAACATTTCCAACGCCTTGTGTCACGACTTATAAGTGTAAAGCAGGGTTTTCAACACTCGTGTTTCAGAAAAATAAATATGGTAACTCATTGAAAATTGAACCAGACCTAAGAATAATGTTAACATCTTTTCCGGTAAAATTGGAGTTCCTAGTAAAAAATAAACAGCTTCATACTTCTCACAAATAGTAGTCAACTAATATAATTAAAATGTAATAATTACATTATTGTTAAAAGCTAAAGCTTCAATTATATTATCTATTTCTACGTGGGCATTCAAATGTGTTTTATTTGCCTATTTATAAGTCAGAATATTTTTTAAAATGTGGGTCACGAAAGGGAAGCACATAAATTACCGGGCCAGGGCAAAACATAGTTTGGGAGACGCTGATCTATAAGACTAAATTTGCAGGCTACGTTTGTTACCAAACGCTTCAAATGGGTGAGAATAATAATATGATCCCAGGAGAAGCATTTTCTCGCTTTTAAACTGAAAAACCCCGGAATTATTTGATAGTATAACAAAGTGAGGCTTTATTCATAGAATACTTTAGAGATTTACTTGCCTATACGAATCTAATTTGAAGTTACGCAATTCATAATATTTCAGCAATTGTGATCCTACGAAGTGATGTGTTTCGTTTACATTGTGCTGGTCATTTTTAGTTTCATATTAGTTCTGAAGTTTAGTCAATTCTCCCAGTGAGACGCTTTGTAGGTGGTTTGCCACAGATGACTGCTCCTCATAATGAATCGGTGGCGGTTTCCAGTTAACAGTCGGGCCACCTAGGAATGCGCGCGCCCGCGACCAATCCGCCTGATAATAGGACCGTCAAAAAACTTAACCCGAATCGAATCACAATTCGTGCACCGGGACCGCCACTGCGTCATCGCATCGGGCCACACGGACCTATAGAGGAGACATCGACGCTCGGCCGTACAAGAAAATAATCTAATTTCACTACCGAATTCCACTTAACTATGGTAGCACGCCTGAATGGGAGGTCTCGCCGCTATTGTTACCCCTGCCACTGCACTGCGACCTTTTTACTGTCTCATCCATATAAAATATATAACAAACGTAATGGTTTTCTTACATCGAACGAAACTCACTTTCCCTCAAAGTATCGTGACAAAAATCATTCTGTTCAAGATCGAAAATTTAACGTAGGTGAAAATATTGGACCTTTACAGTTTTGCTACATTTGATACTTGACAATATATATATAGTAACAGGACAATATTTAAAATAAATTATTATAGATATACTAAATAATTAGATTTAAAATTAAGGGCTGCTATTAATATTTTGCTACTATTAACAATCCGACTTAACAATCAGACTTTTAAGATGATAAGTACACTCATAATTATTATATGGAAGGGAAACTGGACACTTACTTACGAAAGTTTGAGGCCTCAGAAGCTTGAGAATCCAGGTTCTGCGATCCAGAGATATGGAGTCTCAATTATCAAATGAAAGTTAAGTATAATGTGAGCAGAGACCTGTTCGACTGACATCACTTCAGCCTACATTCTACGTGGGTTGTAACATCGCCGAAACGCGTGTGACACAAAATTACATTTTGTCTTCTTTATAATATCAAATAACCGCGACAGTCTTCGATTTCTATAAAGGCATTTTGTTCCTCAGCTTCTCAAATAAATGATCACCATATTTATCTACCTTTACCCTCTGTGTGCAGCTCCGCTTGAGCTAATGCCAAACGTGCGGGAGTTTCAGCATGGCCACATAAATCTGATTTGAAAAGCTAACATGCGCACGGAGCCTTCAAAGCCGACACATTTTAACACCCGACCGCAACTCTCTGCGATACCGACATCAACTCCCGACACGACGCGATGTAGTCGTAGAAAACCGCACGATATCTTGCAATCAGATTGCTAGAAACGCGCCGATCGCAATCGCTTCTTTATGGGGGAAACTTAAACAGATTACGATACCAGGAAACACAATTCCTCGAACCCCACACCTACCTAAGAAAAGTAAGAAAAAATGAAACAAACAATTACCATGGAATATACCTACCTGTAGCACCATTACGAACATTCTCTCGATCAAATCGCTTTTGGTGAGTGAAAGCGCTTTTGGCGAGGAATCACTTAAAACATGTATAATCACATGTAAAACATGTAAACATGTAAAACATGTATAAACATGTATAAAACATGTATAATCTCTATGTAACGGAATATAAAGATCGTTCACTCGCTTTCCTCTCTCTACTCCAATCATAGAGTAGGTACAATAATCCGACTGACAAAAGCAGGTAAGTTTGGCTCTACATTTAAGAAAAAAAATACGTGTGGCACTCGGGGACTGCCGCGGTAATGCTATTGCATAGCATTTTTAACAACTTATGCAATTATAATTATTTATTTATTTTATTTATTTTATTTTTTCTGAAATCATATAACTGCGCTCTATCGGAAAACGTTGAAATTATTCCGAATCATTTGCGGCTGTGGTAGCAAATAATTCGGAATTATTTATACGTCTTCCGACAGAGCGCCGCGCACGATTTTTTTATTCGATAAAGCAAAACACCGGATTATTCGAAAAAAATCGTAGATAAAAAGATAGATAATTAAATTATCTTTAAAATGGTGCAGGTTTCATAATAATACGCCAGATAGTATTTGCGTAGTAGTCGTTTTTGTGTTCGGTTAGACCTAATTTCACAAATTAATTACACTATGTAATATAAACAAAATCTAAAATATTCAAAGCTAATAATATTAGGAAAATGTTCTTGTTTAACATATATTTTTTTCGAATCGTAAGCAGTACTCCTTTAGACGTAATTATCAGTTTAAAATCATTAATTTTCGTTAAGAAATTTCTTCATTCGGTCGCCGCGCTGGCCTAGGCCCGCGATAAAAGCTATGCAATAGCTTAAAAATACTAACACTGAATTTCGAACTAAAACTTTAAAAATGGGGCTATTTAAAACAAAATTATATACTTATACGTTCATTGTTGATTTATTAGTATAATATGATACTGTAAAACCCGAACGACTGGAAATCTTAAGATTTACCGAAAGCTATTTGTGAAAGTCCGAAAACGAATTTCAATAAAGTCCGACACAATAAAATTCTCGAAATCCTCAAACCAGTGGGAATAGACGACGAAGACTTGAGTAACATCAATAAAATTTACTGTCACCAAAGAGCGCACATCAAGGTTGGTCAAAATATTTTTAAAGAGGTGGAGTCAGACAGGGTTGCATAATATCACCTCTGCTTTTCATTCTCTACCCAGAGTAAAACTTTAAGGAAGCCATATTTAAATCCGACAGTAGCGTTAAGATAAATGCCGTAAACGTCGACAAAATAAGATATTCCGATAACACTGCACTAATTGCCAGCGGCTTGGAAAAAAAACCAGCTCTTCATAGACAGTTCTACAAAAATGTGTGACGAATAGGAGTCGAAACTACACACAACAAGGCCAAGTAATGGTAGTCAGTAATGTGCCCGTCAACACATCTACAGTTACAGCTTACTAAAATCGATTGGAGAAGACTGATTTGCCGAAAGCTGTTGGTAAATATCCGAAATCGAATTAATAATTCACACTCCTAAACGAGGAAAACTATGCACTTACTCAAAGACAAATAAGATAACAAAATCAGTTTGAAATAATAGGTAATGTTACAATTCAGAAGATTCTTGTGATGATCGAGATTCTGTCTTACGACAACTATCACTATTTCGACATCTTGAAAAACAAGAGATTGCAAAGTATTAGGCTATTAGTTTTACTGTGTATTTTGTTTCAATTTAATTAAATGCAATCACTGGTCTTATTACTACGTGCAGCGCCGGATTAACCCATGCAGAGGCCCCGAGGGTCGTCGAAATCTCGGAACCCTCTATGCACTTTTCGGGGCGTCCTTTCGGCTGTCAAACTTTCTGGTGACGATATAGTTTGGAATAGACGTGTATATATAGGTGTACAAAACAATGACGCACTGGTAAAGTGGGCCGTTAAACGTTTCTGACAACGCTTATGTCGCGTAGCAAAGAAGCGCATATAAACAAAATGCGGTCGCACAGGCTGGCAGCGGCTAGATGTCGATAATTTATAACAATTATAGTATTAGTCGGTTCAAAAAGTTTATTAAACATTTTCTCCTTAGAATTTCATTTCAATGTTTTTTGTATATCTATTAGATTGTACTATGAAAAGCAACGTGTAGTTATATACTCAACTTATAGTTTCAAACGTTGATAAATCTTCTCATACGATCAGTAGCACAAGGGAATAAAATATTAAAAAATAAACAAATGTTAAAATCATAGCTTTAGTTATTTTCAATTTCAACCAAATACATAAATATTTTGTATACAGGATATTACATAATTATTAGACGCTTTAATCGTCAAATAAACTTGTAGATATCATTCTAATCTCTCCGCATTATTTCTGTCATGTAAAAATGTGGCCATTCTGGCCTATATAAAAATGCAATATATATATATACAAATAATTGATGGTTATTTTTATTGCCGTAGGTTAAATTTTGAGTTTTTATATTTAATCAGTCATTATAGATGGCCAAATAAATTGCTATTAGTTTCGCCGGGCAATGCCATCAGCGCCACCTGTATTTCACCGGCGCAGAAGGGTTGCCAAAACGTACTATGGCATTAAGCAATCTAATACCCTTATAATGCCTTTATAATTATTATTTGTAGCAAATTTTAATAAAATTTGAAATTGTATGACTTTTATTTCATATCAATTCCTAAATATATATCTAAAAAAATGTATCCAGAAACAGCTACACATACATATTATAGTACGAATTTCGGAATATGGGAGACTCTCTTTGACGAAGTACATTCCAGTACCTGTTGAGTTACGAGTTAAATAGCATTTCAATGACATAACCGATTAAGGTATAGGAAAATATTACGGTGGGATCTTAAACTATTAGGCTGAAGTATCGGTGGTGTTGGTGTGGTGGTTACACGCGTCCGATATCGATCTACGCCCATCGGACTTGCCTATCGCGGGATCTATCGGCTGAGTGGTTTGCGCGCGCGCACTTCGCCGCGGCTATGGGCGGGGCTACTCACCCACCGGAATCAACACAAATCTCTATTACGACTACATTCACTCCGCTTGGATTCACATACATTCACTTCCTACGGAAACTTGGCTGTGGTAGGACAGTAAAATAGCAGAAAAAAACTGTCCGAAACGGCTCGGACTAACTTTCCCTTATGTAGGGTAGACCGGGATACATAGACACAAGGGGACAATTAAAACAATGGACAAAACGATCAGAAATGTAATTGTATATGTCAAATCGATTATTTGACGTGAGCCGCCATGAGATACCCCTGCAATCACTCAGAGAAGAAGCAGATAAACTTGAAAGACAGGGATCGGCATGTCCATCAATCGGGCCGGAGGCTCTTTTGCCACTGGCAGAGGGTTACATGAGGAGAGACCAAAGAAAACCAAAGAGCGAATAAAGCACAGGTTGAGAGGAACAATAGCCCATACTAAGATTTACAAGTTACTGCCTGAGTCTTTCCATGGATACATTAGGAAGAACGGTGGGCCTGTTAACAAATAAATATTTCTGGCAAGACCTTCCTAAACCCTGTTTATCAGTATTAGAGCCCCAAGTTTCCTATATTTACAGCAACGTGAGGTAAGAAGACAAGAAATGACTAATTTTGGGAGGGTTTCGTAATTCACTTGAAATTAACAGACGTAAATCGAATCAAAAAAATTAAACCTAGTTTTTTTTCAAAAAATCCGATTAGGGTGAAGAAAATACAATCCTAAAATAAACAATTATATATTATAACATAAATCTCTAAGTTAAAACACACTGAAATTGTATAAACATTTTGATAACAAATATTGTTTCGATCGTTACTGTCAAATATTGTTCATTTTATAAATTTATTTATTTATTTTACATATACATTCAAATGCATGAGCACAACAGAAAATGAAATGACAATTTAGACAATGCCATTGTATGCTTTTAAAGTTATGTACACATCTGTCTGAGCCCAGGTTACATAGCGCATACATTAAACGCAAATGATTATCTTTCAATTATGCTAAGCAAAGAGCAGCCGAGCCCGCCTTGCTAAGCACCCCTGTGTTAAGGCGAGCTCACTTCGGGAGTCCCACTAGAGTGCCGCAGTTGTGTCAAGGAAAGATCTAAGATATCATTTTTTTAATTATTTTTATTTTAATTTATAATCATTATTATTACTATTGTTATTATTATTATTATTATTTATTTATTATTTTTTATTCCCTTTTTCAGTAATTTAACCAATTATCTAAACCACAGACTAAAATCTACAAGCGCGAATCCCCTCTTTTGCCGTATAGAGGTGACTGTCGCATCGTATTCATATGAGCTCCGCTCATTTCACTGTAAATATTGCTATCCATAATGCAGGTAGGCAGATAGTTTCGTATTCAACGCAACTGAAATGATTGTCTAGTGATTAACGACTTCAGGGGTTTGCAGCGAGCGATTTCCTAACAACGTAATCATACGACTAACACTTTTTAAATAATAATATCGAATTTTTAAATAATAATTTCGATTGATACATCATTCTTCTGTTTACACGCACTCTTTTACGGTCCATTCTGCTCGTTTATGGAATCAGCTTCCTCACTCTATCAGCCATGCATGCACCTTCGTTGCACACTTTGTAAAAGTTGTTAAAAAAACATATATTTGTACACATCCACTAACCAAATACCTTGTCCTTTCCTTTATTCTTCCCTAGGCAACCTTAGCAAAAGTTATTGACATATATTTGTATAAGTTTATTTTAAATTTAACTTTACTACTTCTATGTGTATTGTACGGTGACAACTACGAATCAAATGGCTGACTGTAAGATATCGCTATAGCGATAAGTCCGCCATTTGTGCATAAATTGTCTTTTATTATAAAACCACTGTAATATTCATTAAGTGATGTTTTCATAGCACGATAAAGTTATTCTATTCTGTTCTATCGTTATCTAAATTCAATATAATTATTGATATATTTCAAGTTTTGTGGCAGCTTGTCTTCTTCTTTGGGTGCCTCTCCAACTAGTGAAAGTTGGCAGTCAGCTCTGCATACTTCTTTTAGTCCATATGAAGCTGAGTACTAGGCAGCTTGTCTAGAAGCTACTAATCTAGAAGCTTTAAATCCACATACCTCAAAGAGTGTCAAAATGAGTATACTTCAAATCCACATAGATTCAAAAATCTACATGTCTCCGCTCCGGCTACCCTCCGGTTTTAAGACGGTCTCCATATTGCATGGCTTGATGTACATGATAGCGAGCGATAGCGAGGCCTGCCTGTCCAGCCACATATCGTGCAATAACGGATTCATCGCCAGATCTCCGACACACACCTTTCTTTAACAACGCGGAATTCCCTCTACACAAATAAATTGTTCGTTACACGCCATCGTAATTCCTGAGAATAATACCACTAATAATGGCCTCGAAACCAAGTGCTTAGGAGAGAATATGGCATTTCCGCGTAATAGTATATAGTAGGAGAGCTCGCTACCTCATCCTGGCGAACAACAATATCAATCAATGACTTTGCTGTCACCAGGATTTTGGAGTTCCAGAAGACTTTCTCTTAGCATGCCTTATATTTCTCTTTCACTTTCTCTTAGCAAGCCGCGAGTTGAGTTGACCCAAGATAACGAGCATATGGTCCAAGCTGCATGGAAACGTTAGCTGCCACAGAAAAGAAACAGTGGGTTGAGCGTTCTGCGCTACCGGCATCCTATCTCTCCTGTCACACCCTAATACAAGCACACTCCACGGTCGAATAGTTTTCGGGTCGACGGGGATGAAATGATCATAAGTATCAACCGAATATCAACCGATGATTGAGTATCCACCGCGCAACCCCCACGGTCCCGCAATATCGCTGCACGCCGGTAACTCCTCCAGATTCGCCTGGAGACACCCGCCCAAACTTGAAATGCTAAGATCGACGTGGTGCGATAATTACTGCCCATCGCAACTAAGACGAGAGCTGACCACAAAGAAGCACCTTTCTTACAGCTTTTGAAAATCTATCCCCAGCCCACGTAGTAGAGTAGAGACGGTGTAATTGGATCGAAAAAAAATAATTCTGCTGGATTCACTTTTGAATAAACGCGTTGGATGAAAAAGACATCGGAAGAATAATTCCAGGCTGCAAAACAAGTCTTGTCCTGATGATCGCAAATAATCGATTGCAAGCATAGCACATAATAAGAAAGTCAACGACTTAAGACCCCACAGGTTCTTGGTAGTTTTTGAAGCAATTAAATCGGTCGCCGCACACTATGGCTCGGTAAGAAAATAAAACAAAGCACGTTCAGCGACTTATGGTGCATAGCAGTCTCGTGTCCCGAGGAGGGTTGGGACTCGAAATGGACCGAATCCCAGAACAAATGAGGTCAAACCGGGCCCATTCGACGCAGTGATGCCCTTAAAAAAATAGTCCACTGCGTAAACATGAGCTGTATGAACATTATTAAGGAAATATTATATTATTAGGGAAGTGTGCCACCCTAAACATATTATCACGTAATCAAAATATAATTTGTAATGTTTTAACTACGAGTAGTATACAAATAATTAGCTTAAGGTTTAAAATTGTATGCCACAAAAGCACTGAGTACATGCGAGTTTGCAGGAATTGCGGACTTTTACCGATTTAAGAAATATCCTTCACGGAATATTAGCGAAACATCTCAGCATGTAATCAAAAATCAAATGTTAAGAAAATAGCTAGTTTACGTTATACATCTACGATTTAATATGTAGTCATCTATATTTTATAAGAAATACGTCAAGAATTATCGATAACAACGATCCACATTTACTTTTACGATTTTCAAATTCCGATTTTCGACATAGCATATCCCAGTGCCAATAAGTTGACGAATTCTCTAAGAATATTGTTTTTTTTATAATTCATTCGTTTTCTTCACCAAGATTCAGGAAAAACTAGAGCTCGAGTGAGATTTAAATGGAATAAATTAGTCGTAGCTTTTTTGCGTGACGCTGACTTTTGGATGCGGCAATATAAATCCAAAACCAGTCCATGGTTTTTTTTTTTCTAGAGAAATATGGCAGTATACAGAGGCCTGTATACTGCAATATTTCTCTATATATGCTTCTATACAAAAACCTCAAATGTTTTCACATCCTTATAAATATTATATAATGCAAAGTCTGTCTGTTTCTTAATAAATCGAGAACCTCTGAACGGACTATGATCAAGTTTTCAAATTTCATATGTAGCTTGCATATTTCTATTACTTATAGAATGTACAAGATCGAAATCGATTTATTAGTTTCCGAGATATAATACAAAACGTCAGAGAAGTCGGAAAAAAATTGCCTTAAAAAATTAAAGTTGAATATGTCGAAACTTAAACCGATGGCATACACTTTTTATTTATGTTTAAATCATAATGGGGGATCGATTCGTGCTTAATTCAATTATTTGTGTTGTTTGGTTCTCGAGTTATAAGCAATACAATTTACATAGGCGACTATTAAGAAACTGTAATAAAAGTGCTATTGCTAGATTTCCCTAAAAGTTGTATGGAAAATATGTATTGATGAAAAATAGTATTTAAGTAAGTCGATTGGCGAATATTTCCAAAAAATGTTACAGCGGTTCTCAAGTTGTAAAGTTTTAATAATTACCGAGCATATGCGAGTTTGCAGGAATTGCGGAATTTTACCGATTTAAGGAATATTCTTCAAAGGAATAATAGCGAAACATCTCAGCACGTAATCGCCAATCAAATGTTGAGAAACTATCTAGTTTACGTTGTGTATCTACAGCCCCGATTGGCCGATATCGGCCACAACACGATTCAGCGTGACGGCCCCGTTTTAATTTTATTTTAATTTAATTTGTTTTAATTTATTATGTTTTATTATGTTAATATGTTTCATTTTAATTATGAGTACAGTGGCTTGGCAGTAATTAATGTTTTGGTAAGACAGTGTCGTAATTCAATTTTTTTACTAATTTTTACTAAAAATGTTTGGGACAGCAACTTGTCAATCGGCTGAGGGGCCGAGGCCTGAAGGGTTAAGTCGTAGATACACAACGTAAACTAGATAGTTTCTCAACATTTGATTGGCGATTACGTGCTGAGATTACGTGCCACATATAATAGTGGAATTATTGACAACAACTGCTATTTATGATTAGGCATGTGCGGTCTAAAACTTGCAAACAATGATGGAGACGTCCGTGGTTTTAAAAAATACGAGTATGGTCGATTGCTCTTGGCCACTCTTTCTAAAAGACATTTCATGACCACGAACTGTATAGTAAGCAGTCTCAAAGTTACAGGATTTGTGTCTGGAGACTCCTCATCCCACACCATACGCCAGATCTTGTCCCAACAACCTTTTACTGTTTTTAAAATTAGAATAACTTTTTCAAGAAAAACAAATTGCATCAAAAAAGCAGTGAAAAACGCATTCAAAGCATTCCTGGTCGATTCCTGTCCAAGTGAGTTTTATAGGCACGACAAAACTCTAAAACTAACATGGTCAATATTTTGTATGAATAATTATATATTTTTCATACAAATAATTTAATCCCATTTTTAATAGAACTGCAACTATATCTTACAATTCAAGTTATTCCTATCTTACTATATTTATTATAACCTCCGATACTGGGCATTTGTTTAATTTTACGACTGCGAAAACACAAGTCAATCGTTCCGTGCGAGAGCCAACCCTTGTAACACAATACAATTATTTTTAAAACTTGAACCACATAAAGTTAATCAATCGCTTTGAAATTCGACGCGAAAACAAATCGGAAATTAGTCGGGCCTCCTCCCAGAAACCAATAGGTAAAATAATTTAAATCAAATAAATGAAATCATCTTACTAGACGGTGTATTTTCAAAAAATGCTGAAGTTGGTCCATTTTAGGATATTTTGTTAGGAAAATAAACAACTGTATGACAATAATTATGATATTAATATGAATTTAAGTTTTATGTTCTAATCACGAGAATTCTATTTTTTAAGTCAAAACTCAACCTTCAGAACCATTTCTCTAAAAACATGCGGAAAAGCATTTAACCATGCTAAAAGGAGTTACACGCGAAAACGCTAAAACATCACATATTATAACAAATATAAAAAGTATATTTTAACAAAAATAAAAATAAAAATATAATTACAAAAGTTTTACTATAAATGTTAACCGAATTGGTAAATGAATAGTTTCTGAACGGAAGTTTTATTTTACTATTTTTTTTAATAGTATTTTAAATCTTATGAGAAATACGCAGAGAAATATTAATTAAAACGACAAGATATTGAAATTCCAATTTTTAAATTAAAAATATCCCAAAGTCAATGTATATAAGGCAATATGTTTAAGTGTATTTTAAAAAAGGTTCAAAACATGTAAAAAAATTTTTTTAAGCTATCGCATAGCTTTTATCGCGGGCCTGCCAGCGCGAGCGCGGCGACCGAATGAAGAAATTTCTTAACAAAAATTAATGATTTTAAACTGATAATTACGTCTAAACGAGGACTGCTTACGATTCGAAAAAAATATATGTTAAACAAGAACATTTTCCTAATATTCTTAGCTTTGAATATTTTAGATTTTGTTTATATTACATAGTGTAATTAATTTGTGAAATTAGGTCTAACCGAACACAAAAACGACTACTACGCAAATACTATCCGGCGAATTATTATGAAACCTGCACCATTTTAAAGATAATTTAATTATCTATCTTTTTATCTACGATTTTTTTCGAATAATCCGTTTTTTTGCTTTATTGAATAAAAAATTCGTGCGCGGCGCTCTATCGGAAGACGTTTAAATTATTCCGAATCATTTGATTCCGCAGCCGCAAATGATTCGGAATAATTTCAACGTTTTCCGATAGAGCGCAGTTATCTGATATCAGAAAAAATAAAATAAATAAATAATTATAATTGCATAAGTTGTTAAAAATGCTATGCAATAGCTTTACCGCGGCAGTCCCCGAGTGCCACACGTATTTTTTTTTTTAGTAAAATGTAGCAAAAAATTTACAAAAACAAAACAAAAAAAAACTTTGAAAAGTTTCAAATACCATTTTTACCGAATTTCGTCCATGGATGTATTGCTGTATAGGAGATATTGCGGTATAAATGTTTGTATACATCTTACCGTTGAATATATGCGATATAAGATTGCTCAATATAGTACTACGTATTGGCCACTTGGCATTTTACTTCGAAACGCAACGTGTAGATGGCACTCATACTTCCAAACAAACATTGATTAATTTACTCCTATGTTCAATATGGTGGTGTTCGTGGTATGACAGTATAGCGGCGCGGCGAACTATAGATGGCGCTCTAAACAGCTCAAAGTTATCATTATCTCGAAATAATATATTAATATAAGAACAAACAAATTTTTAAAATCATAGCTCATGTAGATATTATTTAGATAAAAATGCCATTTTTTTATTTGATATATAGGTTTTATACGTAGACTAATAGATGGCATTCTTTCTATCCGTAGTAATTGTGTGACGTAATTAGCCTATATAAACACGCGATAAATGACACTAATAATTGAATGTTATCATTGTTATCATTAGTGAAGTTATTGAGTTTTTAAAATCAGTCAATACTTTCTAAAAAAATCATCAATGTCAATGTTATTACAAATGGTCAAATAAGTTGCTAGTTGTTTCGCCGTCAGTGCTATCAATTCCATCTGCATTTTACCGGCGCAGGGTTGCCCAAACGTACTATGGAATTGAGTAATATAATACCTAATATAAACAATGCTTCTATATAGATATAATAAGGATAATGTACTCGTTTCCTTGTTGAATGAAATGTATGTAGAGGCTTCGTATGTTCGTGGCGAAAAACATCATGTTGAACACGTGTAGGAACAGGCGAGAGTGTTTCTGGTTTGTTTATTTTTTTATTGTTAGTTGTTGGCGAAGTTATTGCAGTGCGATTGGTCACGCCCGTATAAACCACTATGAGAGTTGGCGCTCATTACTGAACGCAGGTTACCCTCGCGAAGGCGGGTTCGAACCCACGAGACGAATCCGACGCCATTGTACCGCGCGTTTCTACCTTTTACGACTACGAGCCGCTCACTCACCTCACCACGCGTGTGTATATTTAGACCAGGCGTTTTAAACTGGGGTTCATGGACCTCTTGGGGATCCATGACATGAAAGCCAGGGTCTGCCAGACCTTTTTCCGTCCAGTTACATTGTTGCTGGTAAGTGTTGGAAATATTTCTTAGTATAGGGTTTTCCAATAAGGGCGGGTCGATGTTGACAGTCTGCGCAATAAACAAGCTGTGTGTATGACACAATGCAGAACAAGATGCGGTATTAAAGAAATATTTTTTTTATTTGAAAGGTTCGCGTATGCCATTATGTATGGAATATGACATTGTATGCCATTATGTACCAAATGTCCGTCGCGGCTTAGCGCAGTAGCACGGATCCGAGAGGTCTAATTTTCAATGACTCTGCCGCATAGATACGGTTATTTTTGAGCGATGGAATGGGTTATGTTGACTTTGAGGGCATCGCTCGATTGCGGCTTATTGGCATAGACCTGAGACTTCAGAAAACCCTACAAAAAAGTCTAGCGGAGTCAAATCGCACGATCTTGGTGGCCAATTTACGTCACCTCCACGACAGATAGCCATGCACTAACGACAACTCATTTCGATAATAAAGTTTTAACAAGCTGCTTAACCGTGTAACTTGCCATGGTGATTTGGTATCAGTGACTCAATAATAAACAACAGATTTGACAAAAGCCACCAAACCAACATGGCCGCCACAGACTGTCAACAACGACCAGTCCATATTGTGAAAGACTATTATAGGCGAAAAAAACAATAATCACCAGATCTGGTATAAAACATGGTTAGCGCCGTATATGCGCCCGACAGGGATGTCGACAAAGTGAATGTGGCGGGGAAGAAGCGGGCAATTGATTTCGTCCCCCTCTGGAGCCGCTCCCGCTTCGGCTGTCGATACATGGGTCATTTTAAAATCAGTAGCACTGCAGTGGCATGGTAGTAATTAGGCAATCAAATAAGAAGAAAAACAAACTTTGGCCCTCCTCCACGGTCAATGTCCAAGGTGTAAAAATAGCAAAACACCGCATTACCCCTTCTTGGGCCCTGAAAACAAAACTCATCTATGTGATGATTAGTTAACAAAAACCGCTCACTTCGTTAATCTACTTACTTGACATAAAACAATCCTATTAAAAATAATATCGGCACTATATTATGATTTATTGCTATATTATGATATATTATGACAAGTAATTGCTATTATAGTAGGTTAAATTAATTAATTGAGATAATATCGCAGAATGTGGCGATCAGCAGCTACCTTTTTAAACCAATAAGAGTAATTCTATTCTGCTCTTTTTTCTCTTTCTCTCTCTCTCTCTCTCTATCTCTCTCTCTCGGTAATGGTAGTCAAGCGTAAAACCAAACGTTTTTCAATGTAGGTACCCGCTAAAAATTCTCGCAAATTCAAGATGGCGTTCGGACCGTCGCCGAATCTGATTGGCTGCCGCCATCTGCGGAACGAGCCAATCAGACTCGAGCAAAGTTAATTTTCCCGACCTCCAAGCAGTTTTCTTGTGCTCCTTTTTACAGTATTAAATTTCCAGTGCCTGATTTATGACCTCAGGCACTGCATGGGCAGCTTTTATTATTAAAGTGAAGCCTAACGACCGGTCGCTAATAATATGATTTCAAATAAAATCAAGACTTGGATCCTGGAAGTCAAACTTCAGTGATGGGACATAAGATCCTGAGTGTTACTGTATAGGGATTTGTCAGCTGCAATATATAAATTTACGTGTAAATTGTGTCCATCAATATTTATTTATTGTTCAACAAATAAAACGCGTTACAAGTTCCTAAATAACATTATAATTACGGATACAATTGCTCTTTTTTCCCACGGTAATTCAAGTTACACAAAAATATCATCTTAGATTAATTATTAGTATTTATATATATTTAATTAATAGTAATTTGTATTTATATTTTAATTAATAGTATTTATAATTATATTTATATATCTTAGATTATTAATTAATATTTCAGGAAAGTTAAAAAGAAACATAAAGATGACATGCTTTTTATCGTTTTAAGGTATTGATAACGATCGACGAAGAAATACAATAACGGCAATAACGATCGAAGAAGAAATACAAAAACGTCCACTACGATGGTTCGGCCATGTTTGCCGAATGAACGATAATCGCTTGCCACGTAAACTTATTTTGCGAGACCGTCCGACAGAATGGAGAATTCAACGAGAATTTAACGAAGAAAACCTGGCTGAATAATATCAAAAAATGAGTGAAATAATCAACGATTTTCGGCTATCAATGCTCGAAACCTCGCCAAAAATCGTCAAGAATGGAAGCAAAACATGAATGTAGTACGAGATCCAGCGGTACTGACAACAGCATTGCATATTGGCTGCGAGGGCGACCCTCTCCCAATCGCCGGCTACAGAATAAATAATAATATTAATAATAATTGTTTTAGGGTATATTATTAATATAAACATTGACTCCTGTTGTCTATGCAGATTTATCATTTTAATGGGAGTTCCTTAATGTCTTTGCTGTAAAATTCTCGTGGACTGTGACCAATGAATGCATTAAAGACGTTTCTCACTGAGTATTCGGAAATGATTTTTTCTTTTGTATAAAGTTATCTAAATTATGAAAAAAAATTAAAATATTGGAGCAAGGTCAGCGAGTACAGGTGGGTGACCAAAAGTCTCCAGCCGCAACTTCTGCAACTTTGCGACTGTTTTTAGTGAATCTGCGGTTATGCGTTGTCGTGCAGAAGCAGTGGTTATTAGCGATTGACCAGGTTCGGTTGTTTAATCACGAGCTTCTCCCTCGTTGTTTACAGTTCTTAACGACTAGAACTGTCGACTGCAATGGGCGAACCAATTTCAATGGGCGAATTTAACGAAATTGATCGTTCTGTCTCCCGTGAGCTTTAGGACAAAAACAGTCCACCGTCAAGTTCCACCACATGGCGGTAAAAAGCCAACGCCTTACCGAGAGATAGCCAGGTAAGTCACCCAGCGGGCCAACACTCGCGCCCTTACTACCCCCGCTCTATAGGAAACATTACTGTTCCCAGACTCCCCAGGCTGTTAGTCGGATCGCACAATCGATTGGCTGAAGGTTGACTCCTAGGGGAAACTGGCCCGCAGGCCAGCGTACTACCCTGGCTGTCCCTTCTTCGCGGAGGCCGCCGGATGGTCGTTGACCTGTAAGTATGACAGACCCTGAACGAATGGGTCTTCGTGACCAACTCAAACAGGGCCCATTAGCTCCCTGCAGTTAGTAACAGTACACATTTACGGTAACTTTATAGCCAGACTACAAGAAGCTGTAATATAAAACACCGGCACAGGATCTCATGTTTAAAAATAATGCTGTATTTCATTTCCATGGCTTGCAAGGCAATGCTTTTCCATGGTTGCACAAACGATACAATTTTCGAGTTTTTTTTTACGTTCCTCTAAATTTGGGTTTTCACCCGATTTAAGTAGGAAATGCGTCCTTGGTTCAATTATACTCATTCAAATATTTTAAAAATAAAGTTTTGACATCCTCTAATGTGCCTCAATAATAACGTGGCAATATGAACCGCGCCCCTATAGCACGGTTGAGCGCATCCGTCTCGGAGGTCTCGAGAGAGCACCGCATCGCGGGGCTCGATATTTGATTGCGGGGTCATTCGGCGGAGAATCACTTAGTGATAGGCCGCGATCACAAAGCCAGTCACACACAGACAAAAAGTCAATCGGTTAATGCGGAGCGCAGAGCGCATGCGCTTATTGTGCAACGGTAATGAAGAAAGATGCCCTTCTTTATTGAATAGTCATCAATCAACGCCCGGCCGCGGCTCACGAAATAGTATTAATGGTACTGCGCTGCGCCCGCCACAGACAATCAATAACATCGATCCACCTCACCCATATGATGAATTTTGACCGGATCATTTCAACAGAATCAAGGCGGCGCGGCCGACCATTACACCGGCGCGAGCGCGGCGCGGTGTGCTCTTAAATCGGCCTTCTGCAAAACATGTCCGCACTGAGTGCTCCCTATCTTACAAGAAAACCGAACGAAAATGGTACCTACAATTTAGTTACATTGAAGCAATATAAATATATGGCCGAAGTGCACTGAAAAAAAAACGGTTTTGCCACCCCCAAGACTTTGCCGGCAAGAAGCCAAGGACTAATTTCATTTAAATATTAATATCCATAAATAAAATCGACGAGCGCTCTCTCTTGGTCGGCGGACTAACCCGGTTGGGTTCCGTTTCATCTGTTAGCCCTTATCCGAGAAACGAACCGCGCCGATCGAGGCGTTATTATTTGTTAAAAATGAATGCGGAATGCAAATATTATAAGTGTAGTTTGTATATTAGATATTCCAAGCAAAATTCCAATCGAAATGTGATTTCGGGCCAAAAAGGCATCTGTGTATAAAAGTCTTAAGGTCCAAAATCTTAAAGTTCAATATTTCGAGGAGGATATATGACTAGATATATGCTGTATGAGGATGTATGCACTATTTTTGCGCCCTCTGTTTTTAACTCTTGCCATGACCAAATTATGCCCGCTTGCCAAATTTCAGATCAATCGGGTGAAGCGTTTGGGCGCTATCGTGGAGGAATACACACCAGACACAAATGCACAGACAGACAGAAATACAGACAGACTTCTATCTGTGAATGATCTTGATCGTTCCGAATTCATATATCCATCTTGTCCCCAGATCCAGATCGTCCCATTCTTGATCGTCTCCAAATAAATATTTCCGTCATCTCGAAAAAAAATGCGCGTCCACAACACTTCTTACTCAATCAACTGGTCGGTTGGTAGACCGGGAAAGTAAACATGACGAAGCCAAGACTTGAGCTAAGGTTGATGATGATGGCTTTCAGTATAACTAATATGTAAAATATCTCTTATTATTCTGCGGTTGTATAGAATCAGTTGGGAATGGCACTGCTATCGAGATCAATAGGAATGATCAAAAATGTTATTAAAAAATTATTTTTAAAAATCAAAGACTTTTAGATTTTTTAGAATGACTACTAGTTAACTTGATTATTATTAATATTGTTTTTCATTTGTTTATACATTTATATCTTGTAGGTATATTTGAACTTATTATTTAGATTTGTATTATTCGATGTTGATTATTAATTTTAATTTTCATTATTTTGCGGTACTAATAATATTATAAATATTATATTGCGGTCCTGAAAAGCAGGTGAAGAGATATCCTATGAATATTTTTGCAGCGTTTATAACTTTGATACATTGTCTATTTTCAGTTTTAATTTGTAATTTTGTGTTTTAGTCTATTTTTACACGACAACCCAACAAAAAAGGAGTGTACATGTTCAGGATTAATATTTGTATGTTTTCCGTTTTTTTATTTCACCATAACTTTTAAACGCTTGAACCAATTTAGAAGCATGTTGAATTGTTGGAATTATTTATTTATTTATTTATTTATTTATTTATTTATAACGTACAAGAACAAAAAAATACAAGGACATGCATACTGTTGTACATGAGGAATAATTAAGAACAAACATTATAATAGCGAAAAACATAGCTCTATGGATATAAATATGCTAGCATATCCGAATGAGGCGAAATCGCACAACCAACTAGACCTAGAAGGTCTGTCTCTGGCTGTGCTGTGTTATACCAACTGTATTTTTGTAACTCGCGAACTGACGAAGGTGATCAATTTTAAATATTTCTAAATCTAACAAATGTGTTGTTTACACAAATTAAAGTAAAATTTAAAGTAGAAAAAAAAATATATATATGTATGCAATTAAGGGCTAAAAATAAAGTAAACTTTACATTATATACAATAAATTTAAGTGGAAAATAAGTAATAATATATACAAATATATGAATAAACACTACATTCTAGTATATATGTTTAAGAAAATGATATGTAATATTGCACAATTTTACAAATACATATTTTTTTAAATATTCACCCTACAGTATTAATAAGGTCTTTAGTTTTTGAACGCCCAATATCTAGAAGCCAGTTTTTTACTTTACCTTTAAAAGTTACATAATTTTTCACGTTTTTCGTGGTTTCACATAGTGAGTTATAAACTTTCGGGGCGATAAAAAAACATTGTCTTCGGGCAAATGTGCTTTTAACCTTTGGAATTGTGAAAAATTCCTTACCACCATTTCTCGTTAAGTACAATTGTTGACTTCTTGCTCTGTACTCTTTAGTTTTGTGAAAGCTTACAAGGCACTGTTTAATAAATAGCTGGCAGATATCCAAAACCTTAAACTCCGCAAAGAGCTGGTTTGAACTGTACCGAGGAGGCTTTTTGTTTATGACTCTTATTAGTAACTTTTGTGCTTTTAATAGTCGGTCCATTGTTGTTTTTGTACATGAGCCCCACGCTATAATTCCATGCACCCATATACGTTGACCAAGAGCCATATACACCATTCGCAGTGTTTCTTTACTCAGTACATTCCTAAGTTCGCGGAACACGTACAGTAATTTCCTTGTTCGCGCCGTAAGCGATTTTATTTGGAATTCCCAATTTAGTTTGGAATCTATTTCTATGCCTAAATATCTATTTTTTTTTTTCAATGTTTATATGCTCACATTTGCAATTATTCTGGGTTGAAGATACACTGCAGTTAAATTGGTGAATTTTTAAGGGTAATACGTTGGAGGTTAGGTTGGGTCGGAATCTAATGATTCTAACAATACCACATACCGGATAGTAAAGGTACCCTATGAAACTCGGGATGACAATTATGTCATACAATTATGTCGTACCTTTACTATCTAAATATCAAGTAAATAGTTGTCTAAAAAAATCAAAAAATCAAAATCAAAATGTTTTTTATTCATATAGACACAATTAAATATTATTTTTAATTTATGTTCTTATGATGCGTCCAAGCCTTACTCCTAAGCCGTTTTGTCATTTACATAATCAGATATTGTATAGTATGCTTTTTTATACAATTTTGCTTTAATGGTAGCTTTAAACCTATTTACAGATAGTTCTCTAATAGTATGAGGAAGTTTGTTATAGAAGCGTATACATTGTCCCAAAAAAGAATTGCTTATTTTGTGGAGACGAGTAGCACGTACAACAAGGTTATGCTTATGTCTAGTATTAACATTATGAGTGTCGCTTTTTTTTTTAAACTTGTCAATATTCTTGTGGACATACAACAGATTTTCGTATATATATTGTGATGCAACAGTAAGAATATTTATCTCTTTGAATTTTTCTCTAAGTGAAACTCGATGACCAAGTTTATATATAGCTCTTACAGCACGTTTCTGTAGTATAAATATGTTATTGATGTCCGCACAGCTTCCCCAGAAAAGAATTCCATAGGACATAATGCTATGAAAGTAACTAAAGTATACTATTCTTGCTGTATCTACATCAGTCAGCCGCCTTATTGTTTTAACTGCGTATGCCGCAGAGCTAAGTTTTCCTGACATTTTCTCAATTTGTGGGCCCCATTGTAATTTGGAGTCAATTGTTATCCCTAGAAACACAGTTGAAGCAACAGGCTCCAGTCTAGTTCCATTTATTTCTACATTGGTTTGTACCTGCTTAACATTAGGTGTAGAAAATTTAATCACTTTGGTTTTTTTTCATTTAATAGTAGGTTATTTACATTAAACCAATGGACAACTTTTGAGAGTACATTGTTAACTTTGTCATAATTGTACAATTGTCGACTAATTTTAAACGTCAAAGAAGTATCATCAGCAAACAATACAATTTCGTGATTATTCCTTATGTGAAAGGGTAAATCATTGATGTATATTAAGAAGAGAAATGGGCCAAAAATGGAGCCTTGTGGGACACCCATGGTAACCATTGATCCTGGTGATCTTTTACCGTTTACATCAACCTTGTTCCTAATGCCATAGTGATGTAATTTCCTAACTAGTGAATCATGGTGTACACAATCAAACGCCTTAGACAAGTCACAGAAGATGCCTAATGCGTCTTGTGACTCTTCCCAGGCATTTAATATACCTGTCAATAGTTCGGTTCCCGCATCTATAGTTGAGCAACCCTTCGTAAATCCAAACTGTTTCTTATGAAGTAAATTATATTTGTTAAAATGAGTGTGCAATTGTCTAAGAATAAATTTTTTGAAAATTATACTTAAAGTGGGAAGTACGGAAACTGGTCGAAAATTCGAGGGATCAGAAGTATCGCCAGATTTAAATAATGGTATAACTTTACTATGTTTCATCAGATCAGGAAACACTCCAGAAGTAACACAACAATTGAATATATATGCTAGATAAGGTGCGATTATTTCTATGATGTATGAAATAGTTTTTACATAATATCCCCAGAGGTCCATAGTTTTCTTTATCTCAATTGTTTTAAAGGCATTTATTATATCATTGCAGTTAACAATAGTGAAAGCGAAGTCGGTAACACATGCGGAAACGCTTTTTTAAGTAGCATCTCAGCTGAAATGGAAGACGACTTGAGGGCGTTAGTCGTTATTAACAGTATATTCGTAAAAAATCGCTCAAACTCAGTCGCAACTTCCATATCCGCTTTAATGTCTAAATTATTTATCTTTAAATGAAAGTCCCTTGTGCGAGCTATAACCCTATTTGTTTCATTGTTAATAATATTCCATGTAGCTTTAATTTTGTTTGTAGAGTTTTTGATCTTATTCTTCAAATAAATTGACTTAGCAGTGGAACAGGCTCGTTTGAATATTTTGGAATAGTTATTTACATAGTTCTTAAAAGTCGCACTATGATTATAAGTTTTTTCGTTATACAGTTCATACAATTTATTACGACTTTTGTAAATACCACCAGTTGCCCAATAACTAAAGCATAAGCGATCACTGATCGATTTCGTTTTAGGTATGAAGATTCTATTAAATTCAACTTTAATTCATTCAAAGAATGAGTCATAAAGTTGGTCAGGATTGTCATGAATTGGCAACCTTTGTAATTTGCTAATTAAGCTAGATTTAAATTCCCCTAGACGGCACTCAGTAATTGGAATAAAACTAATATTTTTTCTTAGAACCCTAGTGCTTTTCTTAGGAAATGATACTAACTGACCGCAGTGATCAGAGTGCAAAATATTAATTAGTGATTTATAATTGGGTTTTATGTTTGTGAATATATTATCTATACAAATAGCACTTGAGGCAGTTATCCTCGTAGGTTCAAGGAAAACATTATATAAGTTAAATGATCTAAATAAATTTAAAAAGTTACATGTCAAGGATTTTTTTTCTAATAATGTTAAAGTCTCCACAAATAACAATTGTTTTAGGACTATTGGTTATTTTGAATAAGGCATCTTCCATAATTTTATAAAAAGCTTCATAAGGCGCACATGGTGGTTTGTATACACTCATGGTTTCCTCCAATTCTATACATGCAATCTCCAAAACTCGTTCGACAGAGAGGCTCACAATATCACGTCTTTCTTTAAATTTCAAGCATTTCTTTGTAATAATTAAAGAGCCACCACGTATCAACCGAACTCTGTTAAATGAGCTGGCAATCTGATGGTTATTGGAACTGAAAATGATCTGATGGCTTTTAAGCCATGATTCTGATATACATAGAATGTTGATATGATTACAGTTCAAGAACAATTCTAATTCTAGCTCTTTGCCTATTACCCCCTGAATATTCTGATGCACCAGATTTATACAATTTTTTGGCATAATTTCTTGAGTAATAACTATTGATGGGGATATCAGATTATTTATAATATCATAATTCTCTGAAGACAATTGTATTAAATTACCATTATTGCTACTTAAGTTTTCATTTTCATTAATTACATAGCCAGAGTTTCGCTCTATTGTCTTAAAGTCTAATTTAAAGAATATGCAACATATTCTGAATTGTCATTACTTAATGTCAAATCGTTTAACTGCTCATTAGTAGCAGTGGTGTTTGCCTAAATGCCCAAATCCCAAAATGGCAATTAATTAACATAAATATATATCATGTTTAGTATCAAATAAAAGGTCTGATTTAGTACATTCTGAAAATATCACATAGGTATGTATTCCTATGGATATAATAATAATAATAATAATAATAATAAAAGCCTTTATTCGCTGACCGTATTATACAATTTTGCCTTATGTGGTAAAACAATATATTTTATTAATTTTTTTATCTAATTTTTCAATAAGGTATCATAATATTATTCTTCAGCAGCCACTGTTTTGGTCAGGTTGTCCATCGACATAGGCCTCCCCATTTTCTTCCATTCATCTCTCTCCCAAGCCAACCTTCTCCATCCTTTCGGTAAGTCATCTTCCCATCTTTTAATTTGACGTCCTTTTTGTCTTTTCCCATTTCTAGGATACCATTCCATTACGTCCTTCGTCCATTTTTCTTTGTTGGTTCTCATGATGTGACCAGTCCAGTTCCATTTTAGTTTTCTAATTTTGTTTAAAACATCGTTCACCTTTGTTGTTTTCCTTATTTTTGAGGTCGTCCACCTGTCCTGTAGCCTTATGTTTAGCATGCTACGCTCCATGTTTCGTTGGCATACTATTAGTTTTTGGTTGTTTTTGTTCGTGGCAGGCCAAGTTTGACACCCGTAAGTAAGACATGGGAGAATGCATGTATTATAAAGTTTACTTTTTATTGACATTGGTATCGTTTCATTTTTAACTATCTCTTTTAGTGACCAATACCGTTTCCAAGTGTTGCTTATTCTTCTATCGATTTCTTTTGAGTATTGGTCTTTTATTGATATTATCTGTCCTAAATATATATATTCATCTACATATTCGATAATTTCTTGTCCTATTTCTATGTCTTCCTTTAATGCATTCGTCATTACTTTGGTCTTCGTTGGATTCATGGATATACCTGCTTTTCTGCTTTTGTAATCTAGTTGTTGTAACATAGTTTGTAATATGTCTGGTCTCTCGGCGAATATCTGATATGCGAATATCAGCGATATGGATATATAAACCGTAATACAAATAATTATAAATATTCGCTTTCCATAATGGCAGTTGTGTCTTTTATTCTTTTGATATATTTAATTGTTTGTATTGACGACTGTACATAAATAATGTATTTATTTATTTGTTTATAACCTAATATCCAGCATGTCTAAATCTTAGTGTAGTCGAATCGAACTTACAATAGCGCTGCCGTACGTATGTATGCATCATTGTAAACAGGATTGTAATATTGAGCGCGCGAACGCATCGAGATGAGTCATTATCGTGAAAACAATCTGTTATGATCCACATCATCGATCATCCATCATTGGTCCACGACTGCTTTGCTTTGCTCCGGTTCGGCGCCTCTTATATCTGAGTCTTCTTTGCGGCAGCTTTTCTTGTTGTTCTTGGAGATATAAGATATTGGGTCGTCTTTCTATGAAGAAAAACCTATTATCTATGCAATCTGGCCATTTTAATATGAGTTGGTTAATGTATTAGCTATAAAACTCTCGTAGGCATGAATTAATGAAGGCTTTTAAGCCGGTTTTTCACCGTCTCTTTGGATTTGATGCTTTCCCCCGTAAAAAAATAGCCAAATTCCAGAAAAAGTGTAAGTCTGTTGAAGCAAAGTCGAGTGAGTTTCTCTGAGTGAGGCTGACGAAGAGTTTCTGGTCGTAAATCCTGGATCCGTTTGCTGTGATGTGTCTTGCGTTGTCCCAAAGAATCAGCGGCGAAGAGCGACTGAGCAGACTCGCTTGCTTAATCACGAGCTTCTCCATCATCGTTTGCAGTTGTTGACAATTCGTTACTGTTGCACAAAAACGGGTTCTTAAATGTTCCGTGCAGCTTGAGCCTGATGGCCTGTCTGTGTTTTCTTAGATGGGTTCAGCTCACGGTTCAGCTCGCATCCGGTAGCCTCGTCAAAAAGGGACTAACCTGGAAGGGCCGCTGTGGACTCTGCCTGCGGCTGCAACCTGCGGCTGCAACCTGCAGCGGTAGACAGTTAGAATCGGAGGCCGATCCGGGGGAACACTTTGGAACTGGGCGGTTCGCGCACCGTGCAGCGCCGGCAATCGTTTTTTCACTCCAGCGAATGACCTAGGGAGTCTGGAAACGTACGTTTCCTTAGAAGCGGGGTAGTTATTAAAGTAGCGTCATCTATCCTGATAAACGATCCGTTAGCCACCCGATCCCGCGTGAGCTTGACGGGCAAAGAGCGCCTCGGTCCGCAATAAATTCGATTTGGAATTACAGACAACGTCAGATAGAGGCTGCGCAAGCGACCTCGAATCTGTAACCAGACTGGGAAATGGAGAAATTCGTCCAAATCTGGTATGAGCCCAGATGGGAGGCAGTTCCCAGTGCCCCGCGATAAGGAAGGCGTTGGACTCTTACGGGCTAAAGGTGTAGTTTGTCTGGGTGGCCTTAATATTTATTTTTTAAACTACAATAAAAAATACAATATTCATACTAAAGAAAAATGTAAATTTTATGTTTTCTTGAAATTGCAGTTTTATATATGTAATTTAAATAAATTATTATTATCGTAATGGTTTTCGAATATTAGGAATGGTTTTCGAATATTAGGAAAAATTGTAAAATAGTCCTGAATCGGGTAATTAAATTTACTAGTAGATATGTAGATACGTAGATATACATGAAATTGTAAACTCAATTAGTAGATTATAATCGATATTTTCACGATGTCATCAAATAAATAAAAAGAGCTTAAATACAAATAAAATTTATTAATATTATATATTTTGAAACATTTTAATTTATGACACGACCAATATCTCCAACACAATGCCACATGCTTTGAAAAAAGTAGATGCCTTATTACATGTGAGTATCTTTTTGCGATTGCGTATTAATCTTAAGACTCATATGCGTAGCAAACAGCTTAAATACGATAACGTATGAATCGCATTTGAGCGGTAATGGCGTTAATATGGGAGATAGCTCGCGGTCGAACGTGTTTATTACTGCAATATATGGCGGCAAATGAGCGCGTAATGGGCGAACTTGGTGCGGACGGACGGCGCACTGGACTGGCGATGGCTGGAGATTAATGAACGCCGGCCGAGCTTCTATCCACAAATTAGACCGTTCTGTTCAGTGCGATTACAGAAGTGGACACTAAGAGCTATTTGATACAAAATTCTGGCTGAATTAGATATTTGAATTTATACTGTCAAATAAATATCGGGAATTATAAATAGGTTTGCAAACGAATTTTGTAGCACCCGACGCTTCGGCGATGTTGCAACCATTGTTGTCCAGGGTAGACGCCGTTGTCCAGTCTGGACAACGGCGATTGCAACATTTCCGAAACGTCGGGTTCTAAAAAACCTCACGCGGTAAATTCATTTTGAAACCTATTTAAAATGTCAAACAACAGCGATAGTCTTTAATTTCAAATATCGTGTATTAAAAGTTCAAGTACAAGCTATGATAAAAATATATGTTGTGGCAATATATTAAATTGGCACATAGATTTTTGGCGAATTCTGTCAAGCAGTTTGTTTACAGCTGCTGGGTAGGTTAGTCGACATCACTAAATTTGCTCTGCGAGTTTCTTCAAAAAGACTATCAAATACTCTTCAAGACCACCACAGGTTACTCAAGATGTGCTTGAATCGCATCATAACGGCATTCTTGAAACGCATCCTTCAACAAGTGTGCCTGCGATTTTCTTCAAAAAGACCATCATATGCTACTCAAGACCACCACAGGTTACTCAAGACGTGCTTGAAACGCATCATAACGGTATTCTTTAAAAGCATCATTCAACAAGTGTGCCTGCGATTTTCTTCAAAAAGAACATCATATATTACTCAAGACCACCACAGGTTACTTAAGACGTGCTTCAAGCACGTCTTGCGTTTCAAACGCATCATAACCACATTCTTGAAACGCATCATAAACGGTGAGCATACAAGGGTTTATGAGTTTATAAGTGCGACATGCAAATCAGACACAAGCCGCTATTCGATAGCAATCCGAATCCGAAAAAACGCTTCCAAATTGCTCGAAAATCACATTTTTTGTCTATCGGAATGTCTTCAACTCCAAATTCCTTTCTAAGCTACAGAGGGGCGAACAGTCGAAAAACTTTAAGAGGCGACTGCGAGAAAACCTTTTCTCGAAAATGGCAGGTTTATAGAACAACAATTCTTTGATATTGCACCGCGATAATGCGCCATCCGACACATCGACACTTGTACACGTATATATGACCAGAACGTCAATTGATACCTCCGACTAAGCTCCGTATTCACCAGAAAGTACCCCGAGCGACTTTTCTGGCTCTCCATATCAAATAACCATTTCGTTTTGAGTTCATTAAGATCATAAAATATAATTCTCAGATGAAGCTGAAGATCATACCATAAAATTCAATTAAGAAGTGTTTTCTGGATCGGCCAAAAATACGACAGATCTATATACGACAGGTCAATCTCGTTCTCGTTATTTGTTGAGGTGGATTCGTAACATTGTGTGTGCAGTCTTAGTGTACTTGACGTGGACTCTGCCTTACTGGATCATTTATTTTGAGACTGTCGATCGCAAAGGTTGCTTTTATGGTAAAATATGATTTTCTCGACAGTGATATTGTCGAAGATTGAATCGATTTCTCGGCCCACCAACAAACGAGGACGGAAGTATTAGATAGCGCAATTTTCAGCTTCCCGGCCCACTAAGTCACTAAGGGACCAGAGACCTTACAAAACTAGAATTAAGTAATAAAATTGAACAAGCGTGAGTTTTAGTAATACAGGATCGCCGTTATTACAGACTTAGACCTTACAAACGACATAGGGTTGAAAGACACTCGAATCGCACCCATTAATAGTTATCTATTTAAATCGGTTCGAGTGTTTCATCTAACTGTTTTTAATGCATTTGTCAATTTTGACAGACGATAGATGTAGATTCAAATGCCTCGTCATTCGGACTCGACCACTTTTCGTTCCGTCTGAGACTTAGTGCGCCTGCCTATCGAGACTTCACACTAACACTCCTTCATTCACTCTCACAAGAATGTTTTATCAGTTATGAATGAATAAGTAGTTTGTAGTTTGATCCAGCCATAGGCTACTAACATAAACACTCACGTCATATCGAGAATGGAGAAACGTGGTTTCTAGCAGGAATGTGGAAGCAAAACCTGTTACACGAATTTTGTAACCTATGACACATATTTTTTATTTATTTTTGAACCATGACATATTACTAGAAAATTAAGCATAAACTAATGAGTGAAAAACTAGTAGCGGAGTGAGTAAACAAAGTACTAACTTTAACTATTGAGAAAAAAAAAGATCAGGTCCATGTGAATTTTACTGCCGCACTAGGACTAGGCCTGTGTCGAGACAGTAGTCTAGTGGTGTTTGATGATCAAAGAAGTAGGTCATGAGCAGCTTTATCGTAAAAATACATATTACTGATAATTTAATAGTAATATTATTATTAACAGATACTTATAATACAATGATAAATATATACGAGTATATTATAAATGTAATGATATTGCATAATAATAATTCGTTGTACCAGAATAGCCTTAAGCTATTCTGATAAATCAATATATTCATCTGTTTAATAATTTATTCCTTAACTCATTATTGAATAGCGTTAATTGCTACTTTAATAGTCAACGACTAGATCAAGTGGCCTCCTCTATCTCTTCTATAATAATCGTATCTGCGCGACCAAAATAATGGGTTAAATACGGGGGCGGATATTTCACACTTTACATTATGTTGATAAGGGCGTGAGTACACGCGACGCATTTACTTGCAACCCGGAGTCAATTAATATTAATAGTTGCACACCAGAATGTTATATTACTATATATGAGAAGAAAAAATACAAAATAATATACTATTATTACCCAATATAAGATTACTTTTATGTTGCCATAATTGCCTAAAAGTATTTCCACCAAATTATTTTAATTTTAATTAACTTGGTGATTTTTACCAGTATTGTTTTTGTAATATATATTTTTTAATTAATTTGACTGTGATGTTCATCATATTATTTAAAATGTTTTATTAGTTTTGACATTTTTATTAGCATGATTTTATATTGTATTCATGATTGTATAAATAATCTATTTACATATATTGTTTTAAACTGTATTTTAATTGGTCTGATTATTTTCGACGATTTTATTTCTATTAATAATTTAAATTATTTTACGATCATGGAGTTTTTTGTCATTTTTATTTTTTATTGATTTTATGAGTTTTATTTCTTAATTCGATAATTGAACTTTTATGATGAATGTCTAAATGCTTGTATATGTTTTTAAATTTAGGTACATTTTGTTTTTTTATTATAAATATATTTATAATATTTAAAAAAAACAATATTTTTGTTACATTTATATTTTATTAATAAAGGGTACGTGTTTACCCTGTCAATCAGAAAAGAGAAACTGTAGCTGGATTTCACAGACTAAATGAATTTATTTGGACAAAATGATGACCGGTCTTTAAGTAAATTCACAAGACTAAAGATTGACTGACACAAGATAAGATTGAAAATTTTAGACAAAAGTTTGATTAAATTAAAATTAGCTATGAATGAGTAGCTCGCAAGATTTTGTCTTTGGCCAACGCTTTGCCCGGTACGCTGGCACACACGTTGAATAGTCATTTTGTTTGTGTCGGTGCAGGCCAATGTGCGGATCAAAAATGGATCAAAACGCGCATCAAAAATGGATGTCGACCAGGTTAAGGCTGCCGCGGTTTATTTATTTACAGCGTATAAGTATTGCGTGTGTATGCATAGTAACATCAAAAAGAAAGAGAAAAAATAACACGGTGGATGTTGAGACTTATAGCGTTGTAAAAGCGCGGCCAACGTATGTACGCAATATAACTTTGCGCCAACGATCTTTGTTTTGTGTTGAAAAACCTATAACACCGCAGATCTCTCGCCAATGTATGGGCCAACTCTACAATAACTACCAAGGCAAACAATAATCCTCCTCTACACGTTGGCCGTAAGTATTGGCCAGAGCCATTGGCACATATATTAAATAAATATGCTCGTCACAAAAAAATGCGTTTCGGAAGAGGGTGGACATCCAACGGTTCGAAGCATCAGGCCACACCTGTAAAATATTGGGATTGACGTCAAACGCTTCATAAAGGTGATGCCATAGAAAACCTTATTTTTATTTTTGTGATATTGTGGAGACTGTTCAAACTGGGTAAGCGAGTCCTACAGAAAATAATTTTGTATCTACATAATATCGTTCGTTCGTTGGTTGCATGAAAAAGTTTCCTGTATAACGACTTCGTCAATCTGCGCATGCGCCGCGCGGATATCGCCGGAAGCGAAGCGCTACCGATACACCGATATACCGGAAAACGAGGAGCAAAAAATGATCCATGGACACGCGCCGCGCCCGCTCCGGCACACGAACAACTTCAAGATAGCACAGCCCACGAAACAGCTGATCGAGTTACAATCTGCGCGCCCGAACGCGGCGACCGCGCGGCGCGAGAACGCCCTCGGGGCTCTCCGGCCCTTTATCATTCATTCATTCATTAGGCCCTTTTGGATAACCGAATCGCTGCAGAAAGCTAATGATTTTGTTTTTAATGTGAAAACACCTGTAAGTGCGATTCGATACTAAATCGGTTTGGTGGCCAGGTTAAAATTTTCGAAAAAGTTTAATATGCTGCTGAAGGGGCCCGATTCAAATCAGGAGGACATAATGCTTAATACGATGGCGTAGTTAAACAACATTCCAGAAGATACATTCCTCAAGTGTGCAATAAATACCATAGGACTACTGTGTGCATTACGTCTACTTCAGCTATTTCCATAGCATTGTGTTTTTTGGTATACAGCTATAGTTGAGAATTGCTGATTTGGAATCTATCTTTGTGTATCTTTGTTCAAAAGAAGTCTATTGGTTCAAAATAAGGAGCACTTTTGTTAAAAAAATATCCTCCCAGTTACTTGACAATTTATTATTGCAAATGTAATGTATGTTCCCAAAAATATAACACGCAAAATTAAATAATTTCCACAATGGAAATACGAGAAATAGAAATGCGCTTTATTTCCTAATTTTGACTAAAAAAAAGTAGGATCCGGCTTTATGGGGAGTGGAACCTATTTCTATCATTTAAAACCGGCCACAAAACGAGCTGACCTTTTGGGTGTCACAACAGATACAGAAAATCTCACTAAATCAGATCAACATACAGTATGTCCCAGAAGTCGACGTCAAGGCGGAAACGGGTGATAGGGCAGGTCATACTAGTTATCAGAAGAATATAGAAAATCTAAGTTATATATTTTTTAAATCATAGGCAAAAGAACGAGAAAATCAAAATCCTGTCATGGTGTTTTAACTCCTGTTACTACATATCTCTACTTTTAATCTCTACTGTAATCCTGAATAGTGATTCTGTAAATTGTTGCTTAAAATTTAAAGCTAACTGCTCCAGCTTGGAAGAAAATGACACTTTAAGATTTGTAGTAACGGGAGTAAAAAACACCCATCAAAGATGATGATTTTCTCGTTTTTTTTGTCTATGATTTTAAAAATATATAGCTTAGATTTTTTAATATTTTTCTAAAAACTAGTATGACCTGCCCAGCCACCCGTTTTTAGCTTGACCTCGACTTCTGGGACACCTGTAGACACACAAAATTCTTAGTTCATTAAAGAATAAGATAAACAATAAACCTCAGCTTTAACATGTTTAGACTTTTCGAAGAAGTCGAACTCGGAAAACAATGCTTACACCATACATAATGGGGCACTTCCGCAAGTAACAAATTACAACACCCTAATAAAACTTTTGGTAACCAGCCATATCCGTATCCAGACAGAAGATTGCGAGCCGTATTGTAATATTTAAGACCACTTGATAACACCCCCGAAAGCAGTTTACTTAATTATTATGTAGGAGCATGAATCAGATCAGGCGTTAAAATAAATTAAAGAGTAATTATAACGTAATTTTGAATTCATAAAGACGTTGATTATCAGAACGGGGTACACGAAATAATTGGCTGTATTCGATTTCTTTCTTGCTTGCGAATTTGCTTGCTTGTTTTATATTAAATTATTTATTACGCGCAAATTATCGCACACATAACAAATATAAGTATGTATATAGATACTTTCCTTCATACACTTTCCATCTATCGTATCTGCGTTCTTACTTGCTGACTCGTTTACGCGTAATCATAAATTTAATATATCACAAAATGCTTGCTTTTCACACGTTTACAAACGGGAATAACCTGTATGAAAAGTGAACGTCTATGTAATGAAATAGCACATACATTATTAATGGTAATAATGTATTAGGATATAATTTCCTAAGGTAGGCGTATTCAAAACATAATAAGTTAATAATAAAAACACATTTTTAAAAACAAGCTTTTATTTAAATGCTTTGTCCCGTCCCGACCCTTGGTGCAGCAGCCATCAGTAGCAGTTCCATCAGTTCCATCATAGTGGAACGAGCTATCATACATAAGTGAATCTCTTTTAAAACTCTCTTTCTCTCTCTCGTTTCTCTATGAAAAAGGGAAGATTTGTCGTGGGAGTTTCTGCGTTTATGTTCAATATCACCCTCCCACTAGCTAGATATCTTCAAAAGCCAGATATTGAAGTATCTTCGGCTGTTAATTATACAGATAGCATTATTTCCTTTCTTAAACAAATTCGAAAACCGGAAGAAAAAGAAGATGAACCTGGAATTTACATTTTAAAAACAATTTTCCCGTTGGTTTGAAAAAAAACTGAAAAAATGCCCCATGCAATAGGGTTTTCAGTTCAAAATTTGAAGTCCTTCGTCAAACAGCTAAACAAACCAAAAGTGATAATGCACCCCACAACACCCCTGAAGAATATTATAGACGATCGATATTTCTAGCCTGCATAGAGACTTTGATCCAAGGGCTTAATGAAAGATTTAGTAAAAATAGTAATATTTTGGAAGCGTTTGACATTTTTCTGCCCAAAATATTTATCCCGCTGAGGTCAAGAAGTTTAAATTCCGGAAAATGTTCTATGAAGACAAAGTATTCAGGATTTAATACAGAATTTTTCTAAAGTTCAAACTAATCTAAACGAATAGCAAAATGAAAAATATGCAATATTTGTAATGAAAAGTTATCATGATATAAAGTGTTAATAATACAGGTGGTATAATTATTGATTTTAAAACTGACAACAATTTTATACAGAGTTAACATAATTTTATGCAGATTTTATTTATTAAAAATATTAACTTAGAGTGGTTATTAAATACATAATATGAAATTTTGTTGAGTATATGAGTAATGAGGTGTGAATAGTTCAATTTCTTAAAGGTGGTTTGAGATTTTACTCATGCAAAGATGTAATACATCATACTAAGTGATTTGCCAATGCAAAGATGTCCAAAATTTGAATAACAAGTTAGGTTGAGTTAAGCCTTAAATTGCACCATTTTCACTGTAAATTTGCAAAATTTTCCGGAACCTCGTACCTCCCTCTTCCTTGGGGGGGGGGGGGGGGGTATGGAATACCCCCAAAACCCCCATGGTAGAGCCCCCCTGTCCTTTATGCGCATCAAGAGTGTATTATTATTATTAGGTAGAATAATTAATGATTCAATAGAGAAAGTGTATTTTTGGTAATTCCATTTCTGATGCATGTCTTTTCATAATACTGTTATTGTGTTATGAAATATTAGTACCAAGATTTTTTATCTGGTACCACATAATATAATCTGTCGATATTCGAGGATGTTATCATGAAGCAAAAGGTTAGAGTTTTTATTGCATGTTGGCTGTTAGACGTGGCTGTTAGACGTTAATCGCGACATTCTTCCGCCTCTGCCTCAAAATTTGTTTATGTATTTTTAAAGTTTACTGCATAATCGTTTTCTTACAAATTGTGTAATAACATATAATAACTGTAATAGTCGTTTTCTTACAAATAGTGTAAAAACACTGTAATAACATCTAACAATAACACTGTAATGATCGTTTTCATACAAATTGTGTAAAAACACTGTAATAACATCTGCTTAACCTAACGCGCACGATCAAATAAGAAATGCGATCGAATAAGCATATTGCTCGCTCAAAGCACTGAGGTGCCGATTTTGCAGATCGACTTCTTCGCATGAACGACTACTTCGGAGCGCATTTAGATAGACTTGAAACTAGACCGTTTGCCAAGTTTTAGATTGTTTTGCTTTCGGAGTTGGGATTTAACCCTTGGAAATCTGGCGTATTTTGGTTTCATTGTACGGGTACATTCAAGTTTGGTGGGTGCCGCGCGCGTTGTTTTAATGAATGTCCCCCCTCGAAAATGAAGTCTGGATACGTGCCTGTACGGAGCCATTATGCTCTTCTCGTCATACCAATCATTATGATCCATTTTCATATTCGCACGGCGGCAAGATTTATTCGTGGCAGCTTAGATCCCGTCGCGCGGACGACGACGCTGCGCAGAGCTTTTCGCTATTAGTTAATGATCACCGCGGGCGATAGATGATTTATCTGAGCACACTTGCGCCGATACTCGGTCATGCGCTAAGCAATGCGTATTCATCAGCTTGTCTACTTGCATTAGAAAGTAATTAATACAACGCGATCTGAGGGCTGCAGCGCATATGAAAGAAATAGCTACTGAAGTGTTCGGTGGCATAGTGGCTAGGTCGCTTGCCTGACCTTACACTGTAAGGCCTCGTGTTCGATTTTCGGATGGGTCACCATTTTCTGTTGGGATCAAATTAACGGAATTTCGTTTTCAATTCTGTCAATCGAATGCAATAACAAGACACACTCTTACACACATGTTACACATTGTCACATGACAATGAACCCGCCCATTGTAACATTTGCAATAAAGAGTAGAAACAAAACAAATTTCATTTTCTTACTCCAACGAGGTGGATGGAGACAGAATCCAATCCATCCACCACCCGAGCAGTTAATGACTATAGTCGTCTTTTCTGCCCGAGCTTAATAACATATCCAAATATCAGAGGCTATCCCCATCCAATCCCCCAAGGAGTCATTTATTTATTCGTTTCATAATTAGATTTTTTTTTACATTTTACATTTACATACACATACATGTATTTACATTACATTTCATTACATAGTTACAATACGTATTATATAAAATAAAATTCAAAAAGATACAAAATAAAAATATGTATATATAATAATAAAATGAAAAGAAACAAAAATACATTCATATTTTGGCAGGTAGTGCATAAGTTATAAATTAAGCAGCATTCGCAAACAGCAGCAAGAAGGGAATGGGGACAGAAACAAAACAAATAAACAAAGCTACTTGCAGGGTGCGAACCACAGAAAATGTAACTAACTTCATTCTATATTCAAATGTGGAATGACCAATGACAGCGGGTTAAGGACCATGGGACATGTATGTCCCATAACTTCAAAACTAAATGTATAAATTATCGAATACGAATAATTTAAAAATTATATTTTTCCGTATTATTGAGACATCAGCATCTTAATATTATCAAAAAACAACCATTATAGTTTTAAAACATATCGTTTTATTTATATTGCAATTGACCAACGAACCCGAATAATTTCAAATAAATAAATAAAATTTATGCGACCTTTTCAATTATATTTTTTTTCTTTTAGTACGTATGATTATTGAGTTAAACGATAAAATATTGAAATTTTGGAAAAAGTCACTTATGGCCTAAGGGACACTTATGTCCTATCAATTTATATAAAATCTATTTAATCAATTTTCAAAAAACTTGAAATACATGTTATTTACATCGCCCTTTAACAGTTTTATGTATCAAAAATTTCCATACTCTATTGCAAAGCTTATGGTTTTCAAAGAGTTCATTTGAGTTTAGAAGTCAGTCCGTTCATTTATTTTTATGCTTATGGTTGTATTTTGCTCTAATATAAACATATAAAAAGATATTTACCATTAAGTTTAAACATAAAAGGAGACGTAACAGATCATGAAGTTTAAACGTACATTTACAAGGATATTCAGTTCCTGCTATTGTTCTGAAATGTAATATTTCAATATTAACAAAATGTGTGCATATCGTATCATCAACCGTTACAGTGTTACTGGTAACATTAGCTGAGGATTTAGTGCCATGTACCCTGCATTTTGTGATTAAAGGCTCATACTTGGCACAATTGTTCCTTAGGTGGTCCTGAGTGGATTTAAACCGGGAGCCATCGGATGCCACCCCGCGAGTGTCGGGGGAGGGGGTGGACATTTGATTCCGCCGCGCATCATTTTAAGCCCTATATCTCTCGGACTATAGATACTAGGGCAAGTAGGATATCTTTTCGGATAACTCAATGATGACAAATTCATTTCTAAAAAAAAAATACCGGTCCATAGAAAAAATAATAAATAATTGGTAATATCCAAAAATCATTCACATCTATTTTTTACATATTCCAAGTTTACTATTTAACCATAAGAGGTATTGACTGACAAAAAATATAGTCTGAAAACTGACACTATCTGAATTACAGACATATATTTTTTATTAGACTGCCATAGTAAAATGTGAGTAAAAAAATATAATGCATCGCACGGCATACCGGTGAACTGCGTCCGCTAAGTAGATACGGGCATCGAGCCAAGTTAAGCCTTAACACAGGGGTGCCTAGCAAGGCCGTCTCGGCTGCTCTTTGCTTAGCATAATTGAAAGATAATCATTTGCGTTTAATGTATGCGCTATGTAACCTGACCCAGAAGAACTAAAAAATAGATGTGAATGATTTTTGGATATTACCAATTATTTATTATTTTTTCTATGGATCAGTATTTTTTTTCTTTCAAAAATGAATTAGTCATTATTGAGTTATCCGAAAAGTATATCCTACTTGCCCTAGTACCTATAGTCCGATAGATATAGGGCTTAAAATGATGCGCGGCGGAATCAAATTTCCACCCCCTCCCCCCGCCACCCGCGGGGTGGCTTCCGATGGCTCCCGGTTTAAATCCACTCAGGACCACCCAAGGAACAATTGTGCCAAGTATGAGCCTTTAATCACAAAATGCAGGGTTCCCATACAAAACGTTGAACTAAATCCCCAGCTACATTGCAAAGAGCAACAAAGGCGGTGCTACACAAACAGCGTATTCCCGTAAATCATTTCGAGTTGAAGGGCCGAATTTAGCGATTTTTTTAGCAAAGCGCAATAAAATTGGCGAAACATCTGTATTGTGTTGTGCTGAAGTGTTCAGAGCCAAACATTGAAAAATTAACTCCGCTTCAAGTGCTGCAATACACAAAAGCTGTATACTCAATACACAAAAGCTGCAAGACTTAACTCCAGTGCAAAATAAAGCATGGTTCCATAAAGAGCCCAGACACTGAAACGCTTACATGCCAGTAAGGCTTTGCCAAATATTATCTTTTCGGATGAAAAAAAATCACCGTCCGTATATTACAAGCAACACCAGTTGGCTGGAGAGGAAGTCAAACGATAATTTCGAGCAAAGAATAACAGCCAGAAAGCAAGAGCCAGATTTTGTCATGGTGTGACTGCTGGAGGTCTTTATTCTCCACTCGCTTTCGTCGACCAGGATGTCAAGGTTAACAAGACCGTGTATCTCGAAAAGGTCTTAAATGAAGCTACGATACCGTGGGAAAACGACTCGGAAACAAGACATGGAAATTACAGCAGGACTAAGCGCTTTTTTATAAAACCCTTAAAGTCTCTTTTTGAGAATATTTGAGGTTCATTTCGGCGCAACAGTGACCCCCATATTCACCAGACGCCAAATCGCTGGATTTTTTATTTGCAGTACTTTAGAGGCTGGGATTTCCACTAAAATCATAAACACAGATGCGTCGTTGGGCCAAAATAATTTTGGTAAGAATATGTCTTATACTAGCGACACAAATAATTTTTAAATTACGCCATATTTGAGAACATACTACATCATATTGGAAGAAAGCCATTTAAATACCACGGTTACAACAAGTATGACAAGCTTTCTTATGGATCACGTTCAGAATATACTTAGAACGGATTCGTGATAGACTGCGGACTCCCTTCCTGACCCACAACTCCGTATTCATATTGGTCTCTTAAATATAGAGGTACGTACCGCGAACGTAATTAGTACAAGTGCCTAGGTAGGAGTCGTGGGTAAGACTTGAGGTTTAATTAAGCGGGCGAAACGAGCGAAAGTAATATCTCGTTATTATCGCCGTCTGAATTGCAATCTCGAGCATTATTTATGCTGTTGAGCCGCGCCCGTTTCATCCAATACACATCTAAACGCACTCATGCTAGTCCAGTTAAGGCCCAGTTACAAGAAAAATGGACTTCCCGCGAGGGTGTATTAGCATTCTTACAAATAATTCTGGCAATTATGTATGGTTCAAATGTTCGCCGCGGCTTCGCATGGTGACTCGGATCCGAGAGCTCCAATTTTCAATGATTCCGCCGCATAGATCGGGCTGAATTTGAGCAATCGCCTGAATTAGAGCATCGGTCGTTTGGGGCCTATTGGCATAGATCTGCGACTTCAGAAAACCCCACAAGAAAAAGTCTAGCAGGTTTAAATCGCACGATCTTTGTGGCCAATTCACATCACCTCCGCGAGAGATAACCATGCACGAACGGACACTCATTTAGATAATAAAGTTTTAACGTGCTGCCCAATCGCGTAACTTACCATGGTGATTTGGCATCAGTGAATGAATAATAAACAACAGATTTGACAGACGCACACTCGAAAACCCGATTTAAGGGCATTAGATTGCTCAATGCCATAGTGAGTTTCCAATATTAGTTGCATTCTGGTCAGAATGGTATAGTTAACTCAGTTTGGTCACGTTTGGTCAAAGGTGTGATTTAACTCACACACCAAGGCGATGATATTATATGTTATAAGGAGAAATTGGAAAGTTTATATAAATATTAAATATTTTATTTTCAAGAAGACGACGGTTAATAGGAATAGTTAAATCTAGTGGGAGATGATTCAAATCCAATTTTCTTTATTAAATCCATAAGGTTACATATATGTTAATTTCAAAGCCATCCTAACTGGGCCTCCCCTGTACTAAGGTAGGATTCATGTAAAAGAAAGTAGAGTGGTTTACGTAACTTGTGGTATTTTTTCTTCATGCAGTATATGTGTACATATACTTTATATATAAATATAAAATAATACTGTATAGATTTCAAAATTTGCGCTCTATTTTAGTATATATATTATTAGTGTCTCCGTTTCTTCTTGACCCATAGTCAAAAGTGACTTAGTTAGATTTTTTACTCCGTGACTAGTTCTAGATTGCAGTCCTATAGGAAAAACACTATTAAGTTTGGTTAACAGTGGAGGAGCAATGTAAGAAAAGTGTTTTGTGCGAAACTTGTTCTCCTTTTTGTGATTAAATGCTGTCTGTTTGTTGTTACTAGTGTAACTTTGTAGTGTGTTGAATATAGATGATTAATTGTGGTGTGTTGTGGTGTACTGTTGTGGTGTGTTGAATATAAATGATTAATTGTGGTGTGTTAAATTAAATGATTAATTGTGGTGTGTTGTGGTGTGTTGAATATAAATGATTAATTGTAGTGTGTTGTGGTGTATTAATAAAAGTGATTAATTGTGGTGTGTTGAAATGAAATGATTAATTGTGGTGTGTTGAATATATATGATTATTGTGGTGTGTTGTGGTGTATTGAAATTAAATGATTAATTGTGGTGTGTTGAATATAAATGATAATTTATGGTGTGTTGTGGTATGTTGAAATTAAATGATTAATTGTGGTGTGTTGAATATAGATGATTAATTGTGGTGTGTTGTGGTGTGTTGAAATTAAATGATTAATTGTGGTGTGTTGAATATAAATGATTAATTGTGGTGTGTTGTGGTGTGTTGAAATTAAATGATTAATTGTGGTGTGTTAAATATAAATGATTAATTGTAGTGTGTTCTGGTGTGTTGAAATTAAATGATTAATTGTGGTATGTTGAATTTAAATGATGAATTATGGTGTGTTGTAGTGTGTTGAATATAAATTATTAATTGTGGTGTATTGTGGTGTGTTGAAATTAAATGATTAATAAAGATATTTGACTAAAAACTCGATATAACAGACATTTGCAAATTTGCAAAATGTTTCTCTAAAAGCTTATACTTTTACCTTAGGAGCTTATACTTTTCTATGTCCGCATCATTCTCAAATATGGGTCTATCAGCTGGTCCTCTCAGTATATAGTCTACAAAAATATAGGTACTCCAGAGGTCTTCACAATGCATTTCGATTTTAAATCGTTTCAGACCTCCAGCAGTTACTCCGTCGAGACGAGTAGTACGGCAGTAAGCAATCTTATACCCTATAATCAATGCGCTTTGTAAATTTTATAATATTTCAATAATATCAGAATCATTTAACAAGTATTCCCGCTGTTGTTTGTTATGGCAATATATCTTCAGTATTTGTGAATATTTGCGCCTAAGGGGGAGCAACCAGCTAACAACACTAAAACGAAGATAATATTCAGTGCGCAGTGTATAATTTTGAAGGCATTGTATACTTTTATAGGCCTTAGTCAGCAAATATAATAACTCTTTTGTGTACCATAGAAGTATTGCATTTCGTACACTGTAAAATTCGCATTTTCAAACCAAAGACCAGCAGAAATGGTGTTGAAATGTTATGTCGGCAGTAAACATATACTTTTTACTGAGATAACACGAGCTATGGCTGTACTCGTACATGAAAATCGGCCATTCATCATTATTTATTAATTTTAAATACATCTGCGTCTTATTCTTCAGGAGCCCTCTACGCTAAAATCTTGCAATTTTTGTTCCGAGCTGATGCTCGGAACAAAGATTATATTCTTATACCACTATGCCAGTCAATGTATACACAAAAAAGACCTCAGCCTTAAAAAAGGTTATATAGTTCTGATTTTTATACGACTGCCATAAAAATGGAGAGTAATATTTTCAGGATGCATGTATGTACGAGTATGTTCAGTAGCGAGCACTGAAATCTTTTCACATATTAGATACGGCTAGTGCAGGTATAAATTAGTTCTAAGAACTAAAAACTCCCTTTATTTTTTTTCTACCTGAATAGGGTCTTACTCTAATAATGAGACCAGTATTATTGTGACTTTAAACGTGTTGACATCAAGTATTAATATTTTTGTGAATTATAGCAAAATTTAAGCAATTAGGCGTTTTACAAAAAAATACAATTTTAACTTTGGCGACGCAAAAAGTGAGTTCCAGAGCTATAGCAGTTCAGATTGGATGTAGTCACACTGCAGTGTCAGATTGTAAAAAAAATACGTGTGGCACTCGAGGACTGCCGCGGTAAAGCTATTGCATAGCATGTTTAACAACTTATGCAATTATAATTATTTTTTTTTCTGATATCAGATAACTGCGCTCTATCGGAAAACGTTGAAATTATTTCGAATCATTTGCGGCTGCGGTAGCAAATGATTCGGAATAATTAAAACGTCTTCCGATAGAGCGCCGCGCACGAATTTTTAATTCATTAAAGCAACAAAAAAAACGGATTATTCGAAAAAAACGTAGATAAAAAGATAGATAATTAAATTATCTTTAAAATGGTGCAGGTTTCATAATAATAGGCCAGATAGCATTTGTGTAGTAGTCGTTTTTGTGTTCGATTAGACCTAATTTCACAAATTAATTACACTATGTAATATAAACAAAATCTAAAATATTCAAAGCTAAGAATATTAGGAAACTGTTCTTATTTAACATATATTTTTTTCGAATCGTAAGCAGTACTCGTTTAGACGTAATTATCAGTTTAAAATCATTAATTTTCGTTAAGAAATTTATTCATTCGGTCGCCGTGCTGGCCCAGGCCCGCGATAAAAGCTATGCAATAGCTTAAAAAAACAAGGTTTTGCAAGTCTAGAGCGAAAAAAAGGTACTGGGTATAAAAAAAAAACTACACATGCTGAGGATCGACTGCTTAAGCAAATCTGTTTGGAGAATCGATTCAAAAGTGCCGTGGATATAAGGACAGAGTTCATAAAGGCTGATGGTTCTGAAGTGGGTGTTCGCACCGTACGCCGAAGACTCCGGGAGAGCGCAAAAAAGCCACTACTGACCAAAAAATGCGCATTGCCTGCTTAGAATGGGCTAAAAAATACAAACTTGGAGTGAAATCGATTGGCGACGAGCTTTTATTTGTGATGGTATCTAGTCCAAGGGTTAAAAGAGTATTTTTAGCCATTATTTTAAGATCAGTTCGATTATATTCTTACCAGCCGAGAATGTCTAAAACCGTACGGCATTTTCGACCCAATATTTCAAACCTTCTTAACATATCACAGAAACCAAATAATCCTAAAAAAAACTGGTGTACTCCTCTCAAGGGTTTCATATTCATTTAGGAAATCGAAGACGATCGCAGTTGTCATACATTATAAATAAAACAAAATCGGATTTTACTGCCTGAACTTTGAATCACCCGACGTTTGAATCACAATGGGTTTTGAAACCGCACCCAGCAGTTCATTTTGCTATCCAAGATGCTCGCTAAACGTTTTTCTATTAGTCGAGTCGTAATGGGTCAATTTGTTTGTCAAACGTAAACCTACCCACGTCTGCCCTCGAACTTATATACTGGAATCTAATTTCTAATAAACTTTGTATAACGAATAGCTACTGTTTTTATATGTTTTAGTCCATTGCAGGATTTACGTGTAAGCTACACAAGCTTAGGACCTCCACTTTCTTGGGGGCCCCAAGAAATGACCGAGTGAGCAATTTTGTCATTTAAATATAATGCAGCATTAGCTCAAATAGCTTAGTGCTTTATTAAGTCTAAATCTGGCGCTGTTTATGCCTAAGTAATGTCCGAGTAACATTGACCCAAAATATAAATACAGGCTTCAGTTTTTCTTTATTTTCGTAAAAAAGAAAACGAAATATCTAAACAATGTAACTCGGTATACAAATCTGATTTTTAATAACCACAATATCAAGCCACCACTGACACAAAAATCTGTAAAAACGGTGGTCCACAGTGGTAGTCACCTTAACTGTTGTGCTATGCAAGAAGCTGTAATGACAACAGCACAGTATGTTAGGAAACAACGTGAGTTTTCAACAGTTACACAGTATATTAGGGAATAACGTGAAATTTCAACTTTTACATATTCATATAAAAAAAATTATCTTAGCAATAAAAAAACGATAAAAAGACAAATAAATACTTTTAAAAAATATTTGAATTTGAACTTTCGGCTCAAACCGAACTGATAAAAGTTCAAAATGGACAATCAGCAAAAAATAATAATTACATAGAGAAGGACCTAATATTATTCTTAAGAAATAAATAAATAGGCCCTATTAAATAGTAAAGCAACTTGTTGCAGTGCTCGTGATGGTGATGAATCAATTCACATGGAATACCTAAGTGTGTTCTTATTAAGAACACTCCTCTCTCTAATCGCAAAGTGGTTGCTTTATGAGTTTGCCCGAAAGATACGAGTGAAACGATCTGCCCGCTTATCAGATTGAATTCTCGATCCAAGAACTGTATTATCCAACCTTCCACAGCTATTGAAATGGGCCTGCACTTAGACAGACCGCTACTATTGCAGACACAAGCCGTGGAAAACGAGGAGAATCGGAAACTCGCTACAAAAAATATTACATGAATAGAGATAGGTCTAAAATTTCATATCAATAAAATTTTAATTATTAATCATCTATATCTGCAGAGAAATACTCATTAAATAGAGGCAAAATGACTAAAATGATTTCTAGATTCCTATTCTTAAAATAACACCCCAGTGTCCAATCATCAATCATTAGGTCGACAATCCATATTTCATCGAAATTCGTTATATTTTAATTTTTTTAGTAAAACAAATAAGCTGTGTAAAAATTACCCATGTATTTTTGCCCAATTTTATAAATACTAGCAAACTAGCAACGCTAGGTTTTCAACTTGTTTAGATTATTTTCCCTCTTTGGCTCTGAGAAAAAAGAAAAATTATTAAATTTATATCACTCTATTGATTTTTATGGTCCTCACAAATATAAAGTCTTTTTGAGCATTTTTACCAAATTTCTTTCAAAAATTTATTTTCATGAACGTATTGTATTAAAGTTGTATATTTACAATTGCATTTTATTCATAATAATTTGATAGCCATTCTAAATGCTATATATAATTTCATTTCAAATGCTAAATATATAATTAAGCTATTGCATAGCTTTTATCGCGGGCCTAGGCCAGCGCGGCGACCGAATGAAGAAATTTCTTAACGAAAATTAATTATTTTAAACTGATAATTACGACTAAACGAGTACTGCTTACGATTCGAAAAAAATATATGTAAAACAAGAACATTTTTCTAATATTCTTAGCTTTGAATAGTTTTGATTTTGTTTATATTACATAGTGTAATTAATTTGTGAAATTAGGTCTAACCGAACACAAAAACGACTACCACGCAAATACTGTCTGGCGTATTATTATGAAACCTGCACCATTTTAAAGATAATTTAATTATCTATCTTTTTATCTACGTTTTTTTAGAATAATCCGTTTTTTTTGCTTTATCGAAAAAAAAAATCGTGCGCGGCGCTCTATCGGAAGACGTTTAAATTATTCCGAATCATTTGCTTCTGCAGCCGCAAATGATTCGGAATAATTTCAACGTTTTCGAGCGCAGTTATCTGATATCAGAAAAAATAAAATAAATAAAATAAATCAATAATTATAATGGCATAAGTTGTTAAAAATGCTATGCAATAGCTTTACCGTGGCAGTCCCCGAGTGCCACACGTATTTTTTTTATAGCATTTGGAAGAAAATCAATATCATCCTCACGGAAATAACTGTTGCCTGTCATTGTTTGTATATAAGATAATCCAACCAAAATTTCACAATGTGATTTCGGTCCAACAAAGCATTTGTGTATCAAAATTTTAGTCTATAAGTCCAATATTTTGAGGATGATATATGAATAGGGCGCCCCCTGGTAGACATATTTTAGCCACAATCTTTTAAACTCATGCCATGACTAAATGATGTCTGAATATCAAATTTCAGTTCAATAGGTTTAAGCACAACGCACAACGTTCATAGCACAACGCTATCGTGGAGGAATATATAGAGACACACAATAAAACACACAGACAGACCTTAATCTGGAAATAGTCTCCTAATCGTCTCAGGAATTCTACATTATTTTTTCCGTCTTTACATCGATTTTTTAGCGCGTTCACAATACTTTCCCTTCTGGTCGGTTGATAGGCCGGGAAAGTAAAAACAACTCAAAATCATGATGGTTCCGTATACAGCGATAGAATAGAGTGCGAATCCAAATTGACCCCACTAAACCTCGCAGGTGAATGGACCTCGCTCCCGGTGGTGATAAGTGCACAGCGTCTTGGCGAATAGAAAGGCAAGGCAAGATGTTACCGTTGGTGACAATCGTTCCAGCATTAGAAATTGATTTGCAAGAAGTTTGGTCCAACGTTTAAGTCAACAACAAATTTCCGCGCTGGAAGCAGCTGATGAGCAAATACCACTAACAAGTCTTAATGACTTAGTGCACAAGTAGAAATCAATCTTAACATTGAGATTTTTACGTTGTTTATTTATTTAATTTTATTTTTAAGCTAGGTATTGCATAGCCTTTATCGCGGGCCTAGGCCAGCGAGGCGACCGAATGAAGAAATTTCTTAACGAAAATTAATGATTTTAAACTGATAATTACGCTAAACGAGTACTGCTTACGATTCGAAAAAAATATATGTTAAACAAGAACATTTTCCTAATATTCTTAGCTTCGAATATTTTAGATTTTGTTTATATTACATAGTGTAATTAATTTGTGAACTTAGGTCTGGCGTATTATTATGAAACCTGCACCATTTTAAAGATAATTTAATTATCTTACTTTTTATCTACGATTTTTTTCGAATAATCCGGTTTTTTTGCTTTATCGAAAAAAAAAATCGTGCGCGGCGCTCTATCGGAAGACGTTTAAATTATTCCGAATCATTTGCTACCGCAGCCGCAAATGATTCGGAATAATTTAAACGTTTTCTGATAGAGCGCAGTTATCTGATTTCAGAAAAAAATTATTATTATTATTATTATAATTGCATACGTTGTTAAAAATGCTATGCAATAGCTTTACCGCGGCAGTCCCCGAGTGCCACACGTATTTTATATTTATTTATTTTTAGGCGGCTGATTATAATTTACCAAAAAGAGGAGTAGGATAACAGAGAGCCAATTAAAGGCTTTCACGTTTAAGTAACGTTGTAGAAACATGTGTGACCTTTCAAATAAACCTATCGATTAAAAAAACATAAAAAAATATTCAACAATTAATGCTAAAGAATTCACTGTTTAGCTGCTGCCTAGCTGAGTTAATACTCGTACAGAATAGATCAAAGTCAAAGCGTTTAATAAAATAATTACAATTGTCACTTGTTCGCCACAGAAACGCATTTTGCCTATAGTTGGTACCAGCATGAGGAACATGAAGAGCAGGGTTAAATCTATTGGGTTGGAAGGAACACGGAGATTAATTTTATTTAGGAAGTAGCATTGTGAGTGATAAATGAATTATTAAATATAAAACAATAAAATTAGTACGATCAGGGTAGGCAGACGATATAGGCGAGCGTAGCTGACTAGTGAAAATGCAGAATGGAAACCGGTATGTCTCAAAGTCACTCGATTGTAGACTATACCATTGATTATATAGGTTTAAATGATTACTAAATGCCGTACTAGGTTTTGGCAGCTAGGATTACACTTACAGTGTAGATGGCACTCACAGTTCAAAACATTGCTCCTCTCGTATGTTTAGTAGCCCAATATATAGCGTTCTAAACACGCTTATACGGTATCCTTCCTCAAAATAAAATAATAATATAATAAAAATTGAATTTCTAAATCAAATCTCTTATTATTTTAATGTTATTTACATACAGTTGTAAAATTTTTATTTGGTATACTGGTCTCAATACGTAATAATTACGCGCTTTAATGTTCAAATTTATTTATTTATTTATTAAGCTATTGCATAGCTTTTATCGCGGGCCTAGGCCAGCGCGGCGACCGAATGAAGAAATTTCTTAACGAAAATTAATGATTTTAAACTGATAATTACGTCTAAACGAGTACTGCTTACGATTCGAAAAAAATATATGGTAAACAAGAACATTTTCCTAATATTCTTAGCTTTGAATATTTTAGATTTTGTTTATATTACATAGTGTAGTTAATTTGTGAAATTAGGTCTAACCGAACACAAAAACGACTACTACGCAAATACTATCTGGCGTATTATTATGAAACCTCCACCATTTTAAAGATAATTTAATTATCTATCTTTTTATCTACGATGTTTTTCGAATAATCCGGTTTTTTTTGCTTTATCGAATCAAAAATTCGTGCGCGGCGCTCTATCGGACGACGTTTAAATTACCGCTACCGCAGCCGCATATGATTCGAAATAATTTCAACGTTTTCCGATAGAACGCAGTTTTCTGATATCAGAAAAAATAAAATAAATAAAATAAATAAATAATTATAATTGCATAAGTTGTTAAAAATGCTATGCAATAGCTTTACCGCGGCAGTCCCCGAGTGCCACACGTATTTTTTTATTATTTATTTTCAGGAAAACCAACAGCTAATTATAAGTTAACAAAGCCGGAGTAACATAACAGAGAGCCAATTAAAGGTTTTCACGTTTAATAGACTTATAAACGGCATTATAAGCTCTCCGTATTATTTCTGTTATGTAATCAGCCTACATAAAAACACGACAGATATTACAAATAATTTAATGTCATTATCGTTATCGTCGGTTAATAATACGTTTTTACAATCAAAAAGTCCATTATACAAAATCCTTCATTATCAATGTTATTACAGATAGTCAAATAAATTTCTATTAGTTTCGCTGCACAATTCTCCCCGTGGCACTGCACAATCTAATATACTATATAATAAAAACATCTAATACCCCTTATGACGTTACCAGCGTTCAGCTGTGTAATTAATGGTGACAATATTGAAACGCTCACTGCCTGACGCTATCAACACATCTCTTGATGAACTTGATGGTTCGTTTGAACATTTTTACTTAAACGATAACTGTACATAATAACCGTAAAAAAATCTAGAAATTTATATCCCGTGAAAGATGCGAAGTCGGGAAAAAGCAAATTGGGCGTTAAAACCCGAGTTAACAAGAAGTGTGGATAGTGTTTCTCTCGAATAAAGTCCCTAAACAAACTGCGCGACTTCCTCAGCGAAGATGTTGTTTTTGATGCACTGAGGCTCTAGTAGTTTCTATGTTAGACTGTGACTATTGTGTTTATGGCCCATGCCTGTATAAGAAGAATGAGAGAATAGAGCAGAGAGTGATTGCTTCACAATTCCGCCACGGAGTCATGTCACCCCTTTTCTTTCCAGCGTCTGCATGCTTTACACAAGACGAAGACGTGAACTTCACTATGTGGCATTCCAAAGTTGTTCCTTTGTAGGACGCCCTGCAGCCTAGCCCGGTGGTCTGACGACTAAAGAAAGGCATGAGGCGACTGTATCAAAAAGAAGGGGACTGGTCTGCGTGGCAAGTTTTAAAAGAGGCTTTTTTATATCCAGCAGTGGAGAAGCACAGGCTGATAAGTAGTAAGTAGGTAAGTAAAGAAGTAAATCAGTAAGTAAGTAAGTAAATAAGTGAGTAAGTATGTAAGTAAGAAGTAAAGTGAATATGTAAGTAATTAAGTAATTATGTAAGAAAAATAAGTAAGTTTAAGTAAACAAACAAGCAAGTATATAAGTAAATAAGTAAGTTCGTATGAAGTAAAAAAATAGGTAAGGAAGTCAGTAAGTAAGTAAGTAAGTAAGTTAGTAAACAAATAAGTCAGTAAGTAAGTAAGCAAACAAGCAAACAGCAATTTACTAAGTAAATAAGTAAGTCAGTAAGTAAGTAAGTTTGTAAATAAGTAAGTAAGCAAGCAAGCAAGGAGTTAAGCAAGCAAGCCAGTAATTAAGTAAGTAAGTAAGTAGGTAAGTAAGTGGGTAAGTAAGTAGGTAAGTAAGTAAGTAAGCAAGTAAGTAAGTACGTAAGTAAGTAAATAAGTAGGTAGATAGGTAGCTGCTCAAGCCAAATGTAAATAAGACTGACAGCTATATGCCATGACACCTCAGATACTAGCAAGAATGTATATATATTAATTGGCTTTGTTTATAATATAGTCTAGATTAAGAATTACCTATTTGGAAATTGTCTGTAATGTTAATAGTCCAGTCAATCAATGCTCAAAATGGGGGTGTAAAGATAAACGTAAGGACAACATCTTTTGACTTTGGGAACTTACTAAAAGTCCCAACTCCTAGGTGGTGAGGGGAGAGAGGGCACGTAGAAGGTCGTTTTTTATTGATTTTTCGCTAATAGCTCGGAAAATATGAGTCTTAGCTATAAATTTATTCTATACAAAATTAAAGCTGAGAAAATGTACCAACAGACTGATCTCATTCATTTTTTACTACCTTGCATAGTTTCTGCGATATCCCCGCTCAAAATTAACTATTTTGGAATAAAAAATCCTCGATTTTTGCCCTGTTTGAAAAAATGCCCTATTTTCCTCACGTACATTGGATATTGTCTTATTTGACCCAAAGTCAGTAAGTGTGTTCCTTCCTTGACTGGACTATAATTATATTTTAATAAATAAATAATTAAGTAACTACTCACTTAGCATTACCAACCTAATGGCAAAGCTGCGACCTTTTAGACGCCGCGCACATTTACCCCACTCTGCTGTGTGTGTCCATCCCATTTTGATTCCTGGAGATTTCTGGAGATCCCGGGAATCCGGAAGAGGTGGTAACCCTAGGCGTGCGATGCGTGCTCGCGTGCACGGTCCACACGGCACATTAGCATAAACACGGCCGCTGCTCGGGCGCATATCTTACGTGCAAACACGATATCAATCAATGGTGGCTTGGCTCGGTACCGCGTACTGGTCGCTTTCCCGCTTCCTTGCTCTCCATTCCATCGACACGTTCCCAGGCCCAAATTAAATGATACCAGCCAGTTGAGAACACAGTTGCATGCCGGAGCCTGTCTAACTATATAATATACATACACACACAGGTTGTTGTTAAAGCTTGGCCATTCAATGTTATGAAGATCTTGCCGTCTTGCCACCCTAAAATGAGTCACAAAAACAACATTTAAACTTCTTGTTAACTTCAGCAAAGACGGATAAATAGAAATAATTAGAAAAGCAATCATCAATCAGTTTTATTATCTTATCACAGCTTTATAAAAGCTTTTTAGAGGTGTGGGGAAGGGGAAAGAGATATGTTTAATTTGGGCGTTGTATGAGGTGAAAAGGACGAGATCACTATTTTTTTCTGAGGCCTGATGTTCCCTTCCAGGTCGTGAAGTTAAACGATCGTTTACAATAAGAGGTTTGACACAAACAATATATCTATACAAATAAAAATATAAATGTTCGTTTTTTCAATATCATAAATCTTCGATCGTTCTTCACCGATTGCTTTCAAATTTTGAAACAACGTTGTGTTTATGGCAATATTTAAGGGCATCCGGGTACAGCTAGTTTTAATAAAAGTGTATGAATAATAAAAAGTCCAGTTGTTGCATATATTGAGGCTTGAAGGCTCAGGACGATTCTGCGAGATCGATAGGATCAAGAATCAGCCTTCCGATCTTTGGGGCTGATACGCTCGTGCCACTCTGGTGTGGAGACAATTTAACGATAGTAACTTGCTGTTACGATATTTTTACAATCTGAATTAAAAACTAAGGAGAATTAAATAAGGCATAATTACCCTAATCCCCGAGGGATCCCAGTATTAAGTGCACGAAGCGGACGTCTACCCGCGTTCTCGAAAGTGCTTGTGTGTTGTTATTTACTCCGTGAATTTTTCATAAATTAAAATGATTTCGAGTGAGTAAAGCTTAAAAACATTGCAACCAACGATTTTTTCGGCCTCTTAAAGCCCACGACATGTAAAAATGAAAGACTAACTAATCAAACTGAACTCTAAATCGCTCAGCAAAGTTTGACAGCTAAACTGTGTTAAATTTTGAAGGAATTTTTGGATTGTCAAATCAAATGATGTTGAGTTGCTGAGTCGTTTAAAATTATTGGTACGTTACTACAGTATAAAATAAATCAATGTATCAAATAACTACAATGAATGCATAATATAGCAGTGCAAAACTGACGGGTGCAAAACCGTCGAAGATTTGAGATCTAAAATTAACAATGTAACTGCTCAATTTTTAACAATCATTGAAGCTTGGCTAATGAAAAACACCAATAACTCTAAGTTAAATAACTCAAGAATATCTGATAAAGCATTCATATGCCGCTCATAGGAATTCGAAGTGTTTGTTTGTAGCGAATGCAATCATACTTTCACTAGTCAAGTGGATTTGCATTAGCATTTGTATTACGCGATAATCTGTGATTGAACTGTGTTTATTTTAACTGATTTTATTATTATTATCTTGTGTTTTATGCTTTCTGAAATGGCCTTGACTCGTGCCGGTGCTACTCGTCAGTTAGAGAATAAACTGCAACTGATTTTAAAAGAACTACAGTCGAGCAAGACTTTAAACGAACAGCTGATAAAAGAGCGAGAGGGCGCTGAAAAGGAAATTTTGGAGATATTAGATAAACACAAAAATCTTAAAACGGGGATGGCGGAAATGCACCTTCAGTTCAGAGACATGACAGACCAAAGAGACCAGCTTCAGCGAGTAGTGGAGGACCTTGATCGCGACTGCATTACAATATTGGAGACAGAGCTACGGAACGCACACGCACATATATCACGGCTTCAAAGTATGAACAATGACGCCGAGACATTACGGGTTCATTCACTATTTGACGAATTGGTAGGAACGGCAGGTGTAACTGCCGGTACCTCAAAGACTCTTTTAAGTTGTAGCAAAAAGAAAATATGTTAAAGTAAATAGATTTATAAGAAAGACTGAGAAAATTTTTAGGAAAAATTAAATTTATAAAGAAAATAGTGTTAAGAAAGGAAAGAATTCACTTACAAAACGATCTATTACATTGTACTAGTCTGTTAGAGAACGTAAGGAAAACTTATAAGTGTGACATACTGCAGCTCTGGTCCTAAATTGCTCACTTATATAAATCCCTATTAGAAATAACTAACAGCTACACACTCGCGTCGGCAGCCATGGATGAGTTATTGGAGCCTTGCAAAAATAATACTGAATCACTGAACAATGTAAAAGGTATTTATTTCCAATACAACCATACAATTGTGTAGGAATGACAGTAATTAATCTTAAATTAGTTACTCAATTTAGACAAGAGATGATATACAATATATAGTTTTAAACTTACCAATTTACAAAAACATAGACTATATGATAACAGTTTACAACAAAACAATTAACGGTAAATAATATGTATTAGATTAAATGGGTAGATACGATGCTATGTATTTTCAAAATATTTTAAGAAGTCGTTATGGGCATACATGTTGATTTTAAGCAGATAGACTCGGATGGATCTCTTGAAAATATCGATGTTTTTAATTTCTTTTAATCTTTCGGGCAATTTATTGAAAAGTTTGAGGCCTAAGTATCGACTAGTCGCCTGGAACTTGGCAGTACGTGCTACGAACGGTTGGAGATACAGGGTTTTATTCCTGGTGTCATGCCGATGTACTTCCTCGTGGGATATGGCCGAGCTCTTATTGCAATAGAATTCGCAAAGAGCTTCTTGAGCAAAAATTGCATATACGGTCAATATCCCTAGTTTTTGGAAGTGTTCACGACATGACTGCCGTGGACCAATACCTACTATCGCACGTATGGCTCTTTTCTGGAGAGTTAATACACTGTTGATGTGTGCTGCATTACCCCATAAAAGAATACCATAGCGCAGGTGTGACTCAACTAGCGCGTAATAGGCCGATATTACTTCAGTTCTCTCCAAACAATTTCTGATGCGTAATAGAGCATAGCAGGCTGACGAAAGTTTTGACTTAACATGCTCTATATGTAGATTCCATGACATCTTTGCATCCAGATGTAGTCCGAGGAATTTAACTGATTCCGCAAGTTCAACCGGGTACTTAACTTTTATAGGTGATGTCTTGCTATTAAAATTTAAAATAACAGTTTTAGACATATTTAGAGACATCTTGTTCGCATTAAACCAATCATCAAGTTCACCAAGAGATGTATTGAGATTGGCAGTGAGCGTATTTATGTTGTCAGCTTCAACTACAGCGCTAGTATCGTCTGCAAATTGGGTGACTTCACATTTAGATAGATTTGGACTCAGGTCATTTATGTAAATAATGAAAAGCAACGGTCCAAGAATTGAGCCTTGGGGTACTCCAATATTGACAGTAAGTATTTCGGAAGTTGCTACGGACTCGATTAGATCTCTGCCAATATTGGCTATTTCCACTTTTTGCATTCTGTTTTGCAGATAAGTCTTGAGATAATGCAGATAATGTCCAGCTACAGCATGGCTGTGAGCATACTCCAGTGAATCATTCATCGTCTTCCTATTTGGGGTTCAGGGCAGGCTGCGTTGAAACCGGATCAACAGTGTATCCCTACTACTGCTACTACTACTACTACTACTATCAGTAATTGTAAACTGAATATAATAATGTATAGATTATCATTACATAGTTATATCATTACATTACATATTTATATCTTATAATAATGTATAAGATATAAATATGTAATGATTATCTAGACGACAAAGACCCTTGGAAATAAAATGGTTACCTCGATGATTAATATCACGTCATGTGTCACAATAATTTGTTAAAGTCACAATATCTTAATTTTTTATCATTTTGTAGTTTGTTCTCAGTTTGTATGCATTATTGACGTCAAAAAGTTACGATTTCGTACTATTTTGAATAAAAAACTTATGATTATGATTATGAAGAGAAGAGTGGTTGGAATATTGACATAATAATCGTATTTAATGATATAAAACTTAAATTAATAAATTATAAAATAAACCTAAACTGGAACTTAACAACAATTTTCTGCTCTCGTATTTCCGTCCTATGTTCCCACTTGCTGCATATACTTCCTCATTTCCCCGCACATTGCTGTGTCCCGAGCGAAGTTTACCGTGTTTATAAAAGATAGTTCAATGAGAATTCTGAGGATATCCCAGACCAATTTGGATGTGACTCTCCTCGATTTTAGTGTTTCAGAGCTGCGTGGATGTCTGTGCATTAATTTGTTTAATCTATTCCCTCCTCACGCTTACAAGCACGCATATATTAACGCCATATACTTAACTTTATACTATACTGCTATACTATATAGCTATACTGTTGCTCGTTTTCCTAGGGAAATTCCTAGGGAAATTCCTAGGGTTTTCCTAGGGCTCCCGTTCCCTTGTCGGTTTTTTAACCCGTCTGTTTTTTGTAAATCAGATGATCGTGTTCAGGGGTTAAATAGTAATCTTTAGTATATGATGAATACCTGTTCCAAGAGTATCATACTGTAAAATACCGGAAAATTCCTGATACTTAATATTTTCCAAAAAATAATTTCGATTATTATTTTTTATCAACGAAGATGGGTTCGACCACTAAATAAAATTTTAGCATTCTATGATAATTAATGCAATTTTTATTATTCTATGATAATTAGGGATGTCTATATATAGTTTTCTTTATTTAAACAGCAGTTTTCATTATTATTTGATTTTCTAATCATTAATAATTCTCAAATCGATTATTATTCAATTAAAATAAAAAATGGTCTAAACTATCACGACAGTTAGTTTTCCTTCATAAATTACATCACTGAGAATGTTAGATGCAATGGCGCATCCAAGTGTAGAAATGACTACCTACTGGAGTAGAACCAAATTATATTGCATTCTTTTGTACGGGTCAATCTGACACGTGTTTGTGTTTGCTTTGTTGTCTCCCACTATCTATTACTAATTATCTACTATCACTATCTACTAGCTAGACTATATACTATCACTATCTATTATTACTATCACTGTCACTATCTACTAGAATGACCCCGCTGAAGTACTATTGAAAATTATAGTTAGGTCGTGTTGTACCGGAGTGCAACTGCGTTAGCTCTCCGATTTTCGTGATGTCGTTTTTTTCCACAATACATCACTTAATAATAATAAGAAGGGAGATTGGCAAAGTATGCCAGTTATCTGGTACTAATATGCTAAAATGTGGCGGGATTGTAGCAGTAAATAGTTTAAATTTTCATTTAAATTTTAACTACATGTTCCACGGTATATGTGGTGGCATCTTTCTCTGACTCTCTGTCTAATCTGTCTAGCTGTATTTAAAGTAAATTTATGTTCAATTGTAATGCCAGTTTTATAATAAAATTCAGATTTATTTTTCGAGGACCTCATTTTGAGGAAATTTGGTTTTATGAGCATTTTACTAAAACTTTCAAATAATTTGTTGTATTATTAGAGCCCTGTCCATTCTAGAACAGGTTAGTCCCAGTTATGTGACAGAATCGAATAAGCTGTTATTTTTGTAAACAAAATCTATGTTTTTTGGGGAAAAAACACATTTTTGTCAAAAAAAAAACAGGTTGTTCGATTGTCTTAAATTTTGCCAATTTTGGGTTTCCGGTTTTTTAAAGCTGTTTTGGTGGCTTTTTAAATATTTTAAAATTAAGAATTTTAATTTAGCTTTTGTTATTTTCTATTTTGTAGCTCTTTCTTGTATGATACGAAGCACTGTTGTGTGGCGCTGGCGCAACGAGCAGTACGTTGATCCCACAGTCGTGATGCGATGGTAACTCGCTCACCCCGACCTTCATAGCAAAGAATCGTCGCTGGGTTATACTTACTCGCTACCCTTATTAAGTGGTTAGGCGAAGGCGAGCGGAGGCCCGCTGCGGCCAACCCTCATTGCACGTAAAGCGCTCCGCTTAATAACCGGGTTAATTTTGAAATGCCGCTAACTATCGGCTAGGCGGACGGTTAATCGCAGCACAGCCGCAGCAGTCCGGCGCGCTGACGTATCGGGTGGCGGCGGCACATGTTACAAAAGAGGTAGGCGTCACACCAGATGCGACATGCCCTTGGAAGCGTTTCGAGAAAGCGCTATGTCTCGTGTCCAAAATCGAGCAACCCGTTGCTTGCTACAGTTTGTGCCCCAAAACGAAGTAACGCAACCTGTTCGTTCACGCAACCTGCGTGAACGAACGTTTCTGGCATTGCAGAGGCCATTGCTACGGCGACGAGCTGATGCGGCAAGCGACCAGGAGTTGATTTTTGAATCAATAGAGAAATGTCGGATACGAGATGACGTCATTCTCTATCGTTTTCTTTCGAGATTCAAACTTGGGTTGCAGAATACGCAGAGATATTAATTTATTTCGTAGTCGGCAACTTCTCTATCGATTAAAAAATTTAGCCCGGGAAGTATGTCTGCTGAGAATGAAGAATGTTTGAGAATGTTGTTTCCTGAGTCTCAACTGAGTTGAGAGTTTGCGAATGGGCTTGAAAAAACAGAAAGTAAAAAAAATACTATATTGAGTCATTAAAGGCGGATAATACACCAGATCAGTACCGAAAAATGCCTGGTCCCGCGTCAAGAAACGAGCAACCTCATGCTGGCAAAGGTTTGTACATAAAAACCAAGTAATAGGTTGTGTGAACAAATGACTGTTGCGCTGTGTCTGGCATTGCAGTAGCCATCGCTTCAGCGACGAGCTGCAGCCGACAACTAACGTCTCGATTGTAGTTCATTTTAAGAGTTGGAAATATGCGCCTGCTACTCAATTTCGCCATCCTCGTATCATCGATCATTATCATCAACCGTCATCATTCACCCGAGTGCAATAATTACGTATTTATGACGGGTCAGTCAGGCTGAGTTGACAATTTCGAACATATTTATGAGTCATATGAGACGGCAGCTTTATTTTGTAATTTTCCATTCAATATCAGTTTTAACTTCTTTTCCGTCTACTAGTTTTATTGTCTAACTTTAGGTCTGTTCTCAGCGAGCTCTTTACAACGACACTAGAATCAACTTCATGGCTTAACGCGAATCTGCGATACATTAACGTAAAATTTTAGACAAAGCTAATTCGTCACTATTACGCGCATGCGTGATGAAGCCATAGGCAAACCACATACTACGCGATAAGCACGTACAAACATCTATCCATTGTAGGTTCAAATACATCGCTCACGCATTAACAGTCCCGTATGTATTAGCGATTCAAATGTAATGGCATTTTCAAATCGAACACCATCACGGTTGTTTGACATTATAAATAAGATAGAAACGTATTTAATGAGTGAAGTTTGTAGCACCCAATATTTCGGCGATGTTGCAACCGCGTTGTCCAGGGTAGACTCACTGGTAATTGTATGGTATTTTGTCCAAACAAGAAACTTCGACCGGCCACTAGTGTAACAAGCGAGTACATGTTCTCAGGTCTAAACAGCAATCAATCGTCTGTGTCGCATCTTTACGATTACTCTCCTATCTTATCAATCTATGGTTATCGGGTGGCGGCGCGGCGGTAGGCGGCCGGCGTACGGTGGGACCATGACAGGGAAGGACGGGCGGGACTCAATAGAAAGCATCTAAGTCTTTTTATTCGAATATTAATTATCGTCTTTATTCGGTCAGAAAAATAGGCAACTTTTTTGAACAGTTTTGGAATGCGTATTTCTGACAGTGCACTGCTTTCGTCTCAAGTCTTCTACGCTCACCTCACGGGAGATAGAACGATCTAACATCGTGAAAACTCACTGAGGTGACGGGTTCACCCGTTACAGTTAAAATATCTAGTTGTGGCATTGAGCAATCTAATACGCTATATAACCAATGCCTAAACCTACCACAGCCTATACTTAGTCGGAAGTCCAACGCTCTCTCCCCAAGAGTATTATAATAATATTATGATGGCCCGATTTCAGTCGGCGAGTCCTAGTATTTATTTACACTTGCAATTTGTATAAACTTTTTTTAAAGTTTTCTTTTTTCTGTGTAAACTTTAAAAAAAGTTATGACGTGAAATGCTTTAAAAATTAGACCGAAACGTTTGAGCAAGGATAGAAACATGGACCGCAACAAAAACATGTATATCGTTACGCCTTAATAACTCCGCAACAAGTAAAAAATCGATTCTGTCACCACAAGATTTTCCCGGCAAGTAGCCAAGGACTGATTTTATATGAATAATTATTTCTTTTTAGAAAAACAAAAACAAAACTGCGAGTTCTGTATCTCACATCTACTGCATTCGAACGGGGAGTAAACAGTAAGCAAAACGCTCGAACAGATATCCTAAACCATTGATTATATAGCATAGGTATTACATTACTCAATGTTCTACTACGATTTGATAGCTAGGATTTTACTAAGAAACGCAACGTATAGATGGCACTCATCGTTTCAAAAATTAGATAATCTTCTTTTATGTTTAATATGGCGGCGTTCGTTGTATGTCAGGATGGTGACGCACTATAGATGGCGTTCCTACAACTCATATACGGTATCCCATCTCAAAAGAAATGAATTATATAATAATTGACGAATTTTAAAATCATAACTATTATTAGTTTAATATTATTTACATAAAGATGTCAATTTTGAATTTGGTATACAGGTTTCAATACGTAATAATTACGAAATTAAAGCTCAGATAGTCTAATATATGTCATTCTATATCTCCGTATTATTTCTGTGATGTAATTAGCGTTTTTGAAAGATGCTATAGATGGCACAAATAAGTGAATGTTAATTAGCCATCATTGGTTAGATTAATGGGTTTCATAATAAATCTGTCCTTTATAAAAAAAAGCAGATGGTTAAATAAATTGCTTTTTGTTTCGCTGGACAATGCCACGTAAAGGTTGCCGGCGTACAAGGGTTGCCAAAACGTACTATGGTATTGAGCGTACCTCGGCATCGCAGAAGTGCGAGCCCGGGTAGAACTCTGGCCTGTGGGCCAGTTTCCCTAGGATGTAAACCTTCAGGCACTCCTGGGCGGTTTGCGCACCGTGCGCCGTCATCCAATCGATTGTGCATTCCGATCGATAGTCGGGGGAGTCTGGAAACAGTATTGTTTCCTAAAGAGCGGGGGTAGTTGTTAGCCTTACGGCAACTGCTCTTAAAACGACCATTCGGCTACCCGATTCCGGGTGAACAGCCGGGCAAAGGATGCGGTACCCCGTGATAGATTTGTAAGACACCGTATCACCGGTACGCAAGGGAAAGGACCGCGCAAGCGACCTCGAACCTGTAACCAGTCAGGAGACCGGAGTAATCTGGTTGCAACTAGAAGTAAGGGCGCGAGTGTCGACCCGCTGGGTGATAAACCTGGTTATCTGGCGGTAAGGCTTTGGCTTCTTACGGGCGAGTGGCGTAACTAGGCAGTGGACTGTTTTCGTCTCAAGTCTTCTACGCTCACCTCACGGGAGATAGAACGATCTAACATCGTTAAAACTTACTGAGGTGAGGGGTTCACCCGTTGTAATTACCAGATCTAGTTGTGAAATTGAGCAATTTAATACGCTGTATAACCAATGCCTAAACCTACCACAGCCAATACTTAGTCGAAAGTCCAACGTTCTCTGCCCAAAAGTATAATAACAATATTGTGATGGCCCGATTTCAGTAAGCGAGTCCTATGGCAGCTCTGTTTGTATGTATTTATTTACACTTGCAATTTATACTTGTTTGCTCGTGGAATACAATATGGATGGATGGACATTCGAATGTGAATGGACGGACATATCCCCGGAGGGTCAAGCGCTGCGCCGCGCCGAGCGGGCGCGCCTCGATTTACTCAACCTGCTTTTATTGTTATGAATGTTTTTGAACGCGCACGCGAGGATCAGACGCACCTGAGCCAGACTGGCCAGACTTTACACTGTTACACGCATAGTCCGGAAGTCGATGACTGTTTACTCTGAGTCATCGGGCACTCGGATCAAATAAATCCTTAAAGTTCAAATATACCAAGGCCCGGTAATAGGCAAAAGTCACTTGTCGTGGGGGTGATATTAGAAGAAGAGGTATCTAAAGACCCAAGACACGATGTAAACATTTTTTTAACTTAATAATGTCCATTACCAAATAATGTCCTTAACCATTACCGAACAATGTCAAAACAGCCCCGAGCATGTATTTTTTTATTTCATTACTGGATCGGTCCACAGATTGAAAAACCGACAGACGGCTGCCCGATGGACAACCCGCTGTATTCATTCAGTGGCTGTTTGGTTTATTCTTAAACAAACGGTTATTACAAAATTACCGAATTATTTCTTAAGAACCGAATTGATCAATCGTTTTTATTTTAGACAGGGTCAAAATGACCGAATTAATCACGACCGACACATCACTACCTTAAGGGCTGAAAAGTGGGCTCTGGGTTTATTCACTCCATGCACAGGGCCAGGCGATATCACCATAGACGCGTGCGGTCTGCTCAAAATTAGCTGGCGACTCGAAACTACAATGTTACGTTCTCGAGTAAGATATTTGGTCATTTTCTCTTTTGGTTGCTTTTTGTGTAATTTTGAATTCTTGATAAACGTTGCGATTGCGTAAGCTAGTGGACTTTTAAGACATATGATAAATTATATCCATAGATGCTCTCCTTCACAAACTTTTTATTTTTGTATATTTTTTTCATTTATTTGGTAATTTACATTTTTTTACAGTAAATGGACATATACAATTACAATCCAGTAGCAAAAAAACGATAACATGTTATGCGAGAAACTGTTAATCCAGTGATCCTTTAATATCGCCTAACCAGGCAATAGCCTGTTCTAAGGCGGTCATTTACATATATATATATATATATATATATATATATATATATATATATATATATATATATATATATATATATATATATATATATATATATATATATATATATATATATATATATATATATATATATATATATATATATATATAAATATATATATATATATATATATATATATATATATATATATATATATATATATATATATATATATATATATACATATATATATACATATATATATATATATATATATATATATATATATATATATATATATATATATATATATATATATATATATATATATATATATATATATATATATATATATATATATATATATATATATATATATATATATATATATATATATATATATATATATATATATATATATATATATATATATATGTATATATATATATATATATATATATATATATATATATATATATATATATATATATATATATATATATATATATATATATATATATATATATATATATATATATATATATATATATATATATATATATATATATATATATATATATATATATATATGATTAGTATAAGTGTAAATTATTATTTTCAAATTGAAATTATGTACTAATACTAAATAAATTAACGTATAAAATAAATGAAAGGAGACTTATCTGGTCTGTGTAGACCAGGAGCGACTCCACGCCTTTTTTTCTTCTCTATTCTTTCAGTGTTGGTCAATAATCCCTGCTGTGGTATTAGAAGTCTGGCCAACCGGACTTCTTCCTGCCTCATACAGTGGTGACACAAGTGAAAGTCGAGAATCTATGCTGGAAAGGAATAGGCGATTAGTATATCTAAAAACTAATGATTATGAAAAATGTTGGTTCTATATTTCGGTGTAAACCGTTGTCAAGATAAATGTCATTTATCTTGACATTAACCTAACAGTGCATATAAATTCGGCCCCTACCTACGATATCACGTCAAAAACGACACAACATAACCCCTCTAACCTACTCGTGTATATTGGAGATGTATCAGGCCAGCATGTGTCATAAGGAATAAAAGTAACCGATCGTTGCGATGACGTCACAAGCGTTCGTCGCCAAATGAGTGCAATTTGATTGATCCAATATTTTGCACCTGCGCAGATGCAGCTGAAAAGTGCAGCCAGTATGTCGCTCCTCGCTCCACTTAATAGTACAATCAATACATTTGACACTCGTGCCACTTGGACTCTATGAGCTCCTGGTAGGTGCGTGAAGCGGTTGGTCGATTTTTAGGGTTTCGTACCAAAGCGTATAAAAATAAATCTATTGGTGAGAAATGCCGTCGAATATCTAGGCCAGTTTTAAAGACGAAATTTAAAAAGAACTGATGATCTTGGTAAAATTGGGGAATACTTAGTCTTAATTTTTGGGCGATTCTGGGTTACCCCATCTGTGTATCTATTGGCTGGCTAGTCCATGCTTTAATCCATGATCTTACAACCAGATCACCTGGGAGACAAGTCTCTAAATCCACCGCGAACGGAAGCCGCAAACATCAGCCATATCAGCCTCATATGTATGTCGTGTCTAATATTTCCTCTCTTCTTACAGCTTAGCCTACCATCTATTCAGCAAACATTGTATGACACCAGGGTTAAAGAATGGTAGATAATACTCATCAATAGTACGCGTTTCTTTGCAAGGGAAATATATGAATATTTATGTTGACTGTATTAAGGATGATGTCACTTACTGTAATTTCATAGGTACATAAACAAATATGAAAAAAAGTAATTAATTGTATATTTTGTTACAAAAATCCCTTTCTCTAAATTTAGCATCTTCTTTATATGGGTTTATAGTTTTTCTGGATAATTACGTTCGTTTTTTTTGATAAATATTGTTTTCCCTTAAAACCTAAAAATTACATTTGACAGTATCATTAAATGTTCCAAATCATCTGAGCATGGCACAATGCTATTTAATACTAACTTAAATCATTAAGTAAGTATTAAATCTTTCATAAATCGGATTGCCTGTGCGTATGTGCCCGCCAGACCTTATTTCGTCATCCGTGGAAAGGACTCTAGTTATAGCACCGAATCTACTGATTTTGCGTCTTCATTTGTGGGAATCCACGGCTGGGTAAAACGAGTCGAAATACCTTTTTCATAACCTATTATGTAGTCGACTGTATTGTATTCAATTTCGTAAGTATAATTTTTGAAATTTTTTTTTTCCTTTCTGAATTTAGTTTCTGCGTTTCTTCTACAAACGCATTGGCGCTAAATTTTGTGTTAATCATTTAACGGCATTTATTTTCTTTTTTCCCTTGTTCCCTTTGTATAACTAGCAATAAGTATGCGATTGTACATAAGATGTTTTTCATTTAAAAGAGATAAACAAATATGAAAAAGTCATTAATTGTTTATTTTATAACAAAAATCCCTGTTCTCTGCATTTAGAATCTCTTTTATAAGGGTTTATAGTATTTACATGATTATTCCGTTGGTTTTGTCTGAAAAATATTGATTTTCTTAAAAAGATAAAAAATTTGTTTGTCAGTTTCTTATATTTATATCTATATATATAAAACAAAGTCGGGTTTGTTCGAACACTTATAACTCAAGAACGTCTGGAGCGATTTTCATGGTTTTTGATTTGTTGTATTTGTCTCCGTCCCGAATAGCAGAATAACTATTAAAAACAAAAATTGGAAAATTGACGTAAAATTAAAATAAAAGAAAAAACATTTTCCCATACAAAATTTATATCCGTGTTTTTCTCATGGTCAGTTGTACGTGGCATGTTCACGTGCCGGCAAATCATCCGCTTTATTTGTTCTTGCGCCTGATAAAAATAACAAAAGATGTCGTATATCACAAGGTGCTTCAATGAAGAGAATTAAACCGAGTGCATCCCATGCTGCACAATATGTAAACAGTTTAATTCAATCATGTCTAGCTGACACGCGATTGATATACTTAATTTTTGTACTTTTATATTTCTTTTTGTGTTATTATCTTAATAAAGTAGTGAACTTTATATTTATTTTGTATTCATTGTATTACTTTCATAAAATCATAAATTAAGTTCAGCTAATCTGTAACACGACATTCATTGACTGTTAGGCGGTTCGAAGTTCGCCGGGTCAGCTAGTCTTATATAAATTATCGATTCAAATGGTTATGGAATAAAACCAGGATTCAAATAACATCGTCATTTTTAAAAGAGCTCGACTAATGAGTTGTCAGTTAAAACACTCCGTGTCAAGGTCAATTTTTATAATACTCAAGAATTTTCAACCGGAGACGTCAACTAATGTTAAACCTTCCTTGCGGCAGTGAGCAGACTTGGAAGACAGGCTAAACCCCTTGAGATAGACCACTGTCAATTACCACACTAATAAATCTGCCCGGTTGGTCGCTTTATGACATGTCGTCGATTTGAAAGCGAAACGCGCTCGTAAGTTTGCCTACCTGATTTGTTCTCGAGACAGTGTTAAAAACACGATACACATGCCACAACTGGTTTCCCCTACTAAAATTCTTAGAGGCGAGTTTTAATCGACTTCCAACTCCTTCTTCTCTGAGTTTCGCTTCCTACCGGGCTTCAGAATTACCGGACCCACGTGATTTCAGCGATTTTCACTGAAAACTTCATATACGCAGACGACATGCATTCTACAATTCTAAACTCCATTCAATATTCCACATATCAAGGGAAGATACAAGCAAAAGCGCCTAAATCGCCTAAATCAAGCTGAGGTAGCAAAAATATATTTAATTCTCTCTAAAATGGGCCAGCTCACAAAGTCACCTACCTTATCCTCTATTTTAAACACCTTCTTGAAGGAGTATTTATCTAAATAAAACTAAACATTAAACCAAACTAAACAGTAAAAAAAATCTTTTTTGAAAAAATATTTCTTTAAATTATAAGATTTGTGTTTAGAGGAGATTTTTCTAAATAAAAAGCTGCATAGAAAAACTTCTACACATTTATTTTAATGTGGACATTCGTAATTTGATATACGACAGCGCAGGATCCGACACTAAAGAATTTAGACATCCATAAACAGCAGTGTTCTCGCTTCAATGGCAATATTGTGATCACCAATACTTGTCAATCAGTGTAAACAGCCGAGTGCCAAATTATTAAGTGGGGTCGGCGAGCCGACGTGATGTTAGGAGGCCGGCCCGATTTGAAATCGTCCGCGACTACCTCGGGCGACTCTTCTGGAGCTGCCCCGAGACGCAGGTCTGGCTTGGTGGAGAATTTTCCGCGCTTTATATTGACGGTTAAAAGGTAAAGTAACTAACAAGATTTAAAGAGTGCATTAAAAAAAAAAACTGTAATAACCTACAGACGTAAGAAGCCGCCTGACCCCCCCCCCTCCCCCAAGATTAGGTAATCAACCGAATTTGCGGAAAATGTGAAGAATCGTGAACCCAGCGTTTGTAAAGTGTTTGTAGACTTTTCCACAATGATGTATAGCTTTGGATCCTTCGTGGACTTTTGTATTTATTTCTAAACTGCTCCCACTCCTCGTCGGCCCGTTGTTGTACCTCCGGTCCCGAGAGGAGTGAAAACGCAGGACGGGTACCTCTCCCCTGTCCACGTAATCAAGCTTAAGCCTCAGCTCCACCTCCCCTTCCCCTCGGTTATTACGTAATATGTGGACGGCCCCCAATCAGTTTTCTCATTCACGTAAAATTGACATTAAATAATTATTTAATTATTTACTCGTTTAGACGTAATTACTCGTTTAGACGTAATTACTCGTTTAGACGTAATTATCAGTTTAAAATCATTAATATTCGTTAAGAAATTTCTTCATTCGGTCGCCGCGCTGGCCTAGCCCGCGATAAAAGCTATGCAATAGCTTAAAAATGTTTAAAACAGTTACAATATTTATGCTAAATAAATAATGATACTTTTGTTGTTTTCCTGAAATTACGGATTTTAAGCATTGGAATAAATTATTATTATCGCAATGCTCTTCGAATTACAAGATATATAAATAAGAAAATGTCGGAAAACATTCCTGACATAAGTATTTTATGTTACTACTAGATATGTAGATATGTAGATGTGTAGGGTTTTAAAATAAATTCGGGTCGATGTTGGCAGTCTATGGCGACCATGTTATTTTGGCGGTGTCTGTAAAATCAGTAGTTTATTATTCAGTAACTGATGCCAAATCCCCATTACAAGTTACACGATTGAGTAGTACGTTCGAACTTTATTATCGAAATAAGTGTTCGTTAGGTGTTCGAAATAATAGGTAGCAAAATAAGTGTTCGCATGGTTATCTCTCGCGGAGGTAACGTTATTTGGCCACCAAGATCCTTCGATTTGACCCCGCTAAACTTTTTCTTGTGGGGGTTTCTGAAGTCGCAGGTCTATTGGCAATAAGCCTCAATCAACCGATGCCCTTAAAGTCAACATAACCAAGGCCGTCGCTCAAATTCAACCGGATGTATGCGGCAGAGTCATTGAAAAATGGACCTCTTGGTACAGTCCCACCGCGCGAAGCCGCGGAGGACATTTGAACAAATGTCATATTCCATACATATGGCATACAATGGCATCTCAAATAAAAAAAAGAATTTCGTTAATACCTCACACACAGCTTGTTTTATTTCACAGACTGTCCCTATTTATTGAACATAAAACCCTATATATTAAATTGTAAACTAAAGAGGGCAGATTATAGTCGATGTTTTTTACAGTGTAACCAAATAAACATTCTGTAATATTTTTAGTCCTTTAGATACTTTCTAAAGAATAAATATGTTTCTATTGATTACTAACAAAATAATGAATTTAATTATATCAGAATTTTATGTGTAATTGTAACATTAATGTATTCATGCATACACAACTTTGTATAAGTTTTTAAGATAATAAATTATTGGATTAGATATTATGAAAGTATAGAGGCTTTATAAGCCATAACAGTCACACTATGATTATGTCTCAATAACTCTTACAAACAACCCTACTATGAAGTCTTCTTATGCATCTCTGCGTGTAGCATGTGTGTAAGTGTGTGTCCTGTTATTGCATTCGATCAACTGTCAATGCCATTCTGTTAATTTTATCCCGACGTAAAATGGTTACCTGGCTGGGAATCGAACCCATAACCTTACAATATAATATCAGGAGATCTAACCACTATGCCACCGGACCGGGCCGTTTATCTTAAGTTCTTTCTGAGAGTATCGAGCAATATTGATTTATAAAATCAGTAATACAGGTTTTAGGTAGGTAAGCGAATTAACGATTCGTAAGCTAATTTAATATTAAAATTGGAGAAATGTGTTTTTTGGTTCATAATAACAAAATATTTTTAAAAATATATCATTTACGTTAATTAAAAAGTTAAAAATATGCTCCGATCACTGGGAAACCTGGCTAATTAGACGTAGAAAAATTTGCTGATTCCAGCGCCATATAAAACTTGTTTTCAAACAAAATTACTCTTTAGTAACATTGACTTTCCAACATCGATATAAAATTACATTGATCTACTGTACCGACGGCCACCGGCTGGCTAGTTAATAATATTTATTTTGATCGCTTCCTAAACAAGCGCCAGGTTCTTGTCCGTTACGAAAGAACCACTGGCTTGCGCGAGTGAACAGGTACTATGGACTGGCAGTCTGGTACACGCACAGTGTGCCTCTATAGGCTTAACAGCGACGTTGTAACTAATTAAATCGGTAGCAGTTTACCGACGCTTTGCATAGAAAGGGTGTGTCCAATCATTTATAGCAGCACATTGAAAATGTCCAAGTGCGCGTACAAATATTGCTCGTTTATGGACTACGAACCGTCTAATAGATGTACCCATATAATATTACCACACTATTACTAGTCGGATTATTTTTGCAAATATAATGTTTTTATATATTTTTTACAAATATGTCTTAAAAATCTAAAGCATTTCAATGAAGTCAGTGTCCGCCATAATATCAGAAACAGAATTTATTAACCTTTCAGTTCTTTAGTACCGATTTTAAAACAAATCGGTTGAGTCACGTTAATATTTTCCCGGTAATTATTCAAGGACTGAACTCAACTTAACATTAATTTCATAAATAAAATCCATGAGCGCCCTCTGGTGAATGGGTTCAACCGCCCGACCGTTTTGGTTCCGTTTGGGTTCCGTTGCACATCTGTCTCGGACGGCGCGGTTCGTTTCTCGCTACCTCTGGCGGCTCGGCGGTAATATATGATAAAAATCTGAGGCTGAATTTAAATGTTGTTAGTGCATTTTGTATATGAGATATTCCAACCAAAATTCTCAATGTGATTTCGGCCTACCAAGGTATTTGTTTACTAAACTTTAAGTCTCTGAGTCCAATATTTCAAAAATGATATATGCCGAGTGCGCCCCCTATTAAACAGGTTTCAAATACAACTCTTTTCAACTTTTGCAATGACCAAATGATGCCTGCATACCAAATTTCAGCTCAATCGGATGAAGCGTTTGAGCTCTATCGTTGGGAAATACATACAGACAGCACAGTATACCAACCAGTATACCAGGATATCTGCGTAGGCCAAGTAGCGGGTCATGTGGCTACCATATTCGAACCCTTACGACTCGTGGAATATTTGCTTTGATTTCAATTTTGTCAGAAGCTACTGTCTGGGGTATACTTTACAGACACACAAATACAGGGGCTCAAAATGAATCGTTCACAATATTTTCACTCATGATCGGTTGGTGGGCCGGGAAAGTAAAAGTCGGACCTTCTTTTACGAGATATTGAATACGTTTCTGCAAAAGAATTCCTCAGGAAATTTTAAGTAAATAGAGTTGCCAGTAAAACATTTAAAGCATTATACAGGTATACCTGAGAAAGACCCCATTGCCACAATACGAAACAGAAGGTGTGTTCCAGAAACAGCATCGGGCCCCGCTTGGATCCAATGCCTGCCCCGGGCGGCAATATAAGGGGGCGCCAAGTTCATGTGTTTGGAAAAAACTTCATTGACTAAAGCGCCATATAGCGCACGTCGTAATATCGATGGTATATTTGAATTTGGAACGCATCCTGTCATGCCTAGAAAAAATCCTACCCTCAGACAGAACAGGACGGGGCTATACAAGCGGAGCAGAATGTACCCGAACGGCAGAAGATCAATTGACGTTCGGTATTTATGTGGCTGATTAAGTGACAGATTAATTCGCATTGGACACAGAGTAATTATAGAGTGATAATATGTTATAAAGCAATTATAAAAGCGTAATTCGCATTGGAATTTTTTGTTCGTTCATCATTCTTTCAAACATGTTAGTATAATTATTAGTTTATGTGGTAATGGATTCTTTCGAGGAAAGGAAAGCTCGACATGTAAGCTGTAGCAAGATTAGACAGTAAAATTTGCTGGGACCTAAGGATTGAAGGTGTGTGCTAAATTTTAGCACACACCTTGAAGCGTTTGGGATCTATCGTGGAGAAATACGCACACCCGAAAGTATGACAAGACGGAATTACGCATTGGTACCGTTGGTTGGCTGGAAAAGTAAAAAAGGTACAATTATAAATGTTTTATCTACAAATATTGTATGAATAATTAGATGCAGGTCTAAAGTTCCATGTGAATGATATTTTATTTACTAATTGTCTGTATGGGTTGGATTCAATGATTCTATGTACCTTAACCCTACGATGTGCTGGTGTGGTTGCCACCAAGCGGGGCCAACCCCCGGTTGGCCCCGCTTGGATCCAAAACTGAAGACACACGTTTCACGAGCAAGAACCACACTACAATCGGCTCAAATCGCGAAGTCATCCTTAAGCCCAACAAACGGTCAAAGGCAAGGTCCGATTAAGCTAAAATTTAGCATTCAGGCATAATTTGGACGAATTTGGTTGAAATCGGTCCACCAGGGGGAGAGCGCTTTTAATTTTTGTTTTTTTAAGCTATTGCATAGCTTTTATCGCGGGCCTAGGCCAGCGCGGCGACCGAATGAAGAAATTTATTAACGAAAATTAATGATTTTAAACTGATAATTACGTCTAAACGAGTACTGCTTACGATTCGAAAAAAATATATGTTAAACAAGATCATTTTCATAATATTCTTAGCTTTGAATATTGTAGATTTTGTTTATATTACATAGTGTAATTAATTTGTGAAATTAGGTCTAGCCGAACACAAAAACGACTACTACGCAAATACTATCTGGCGTATTATTATGAAACCTGCACCATTTTAAAAAGAATTTAATTATCTATCTTTTTATCTACGATTTTTTTTTAATAATCCGTTTTTTTTGCTTTATCGAATAAAAAATTCGTGCGCGGCGCTCTATCGGAAGACGTTTAAATTATTCCGAATCATTTGCTTCCGCAGCCGCAAATGATTCGGAATAATTTCAACGTTTTCCGATAGAGCGCAGTTATCTGATATAAGAAAAAATAAAATAAATAAATAATTATAATTGCATAAGTTGTTAAAAATGCTATGCAATAGCTTTACTGCGGCAGTCCCCGAGTGCCACACGTATTTTTATTTTATTTAGAATAGAATTTACAGTGGTTTTCAAAATAAGTCACAATGTGCCAGGTTTTTTAGCCGCCTGGTGTCAACGGGTTTTTTAGTCGCATGGTCTACATCATTGCGTGATCTGACCAGTAGCCAGTCTTTAGCTGGATTCCATACGGAGTAAGCCCCGCGTTCTCGGTTCGTCACGCAACAGTCTCTTTTGCTCAGTTAATGCGGTCTGTCACGATTCTCAATGGTTAAAAATTGACATTACTTCTCCCGTCAGCCTTATGCGAGGCTTACTCTTAGGGCCTTTATTCATCAAATAAAAATAAATGATTACGTGTATCATTCCCTCTAGTACTTGTAAAAGTTAGAAAAATATATTTTTAAAAATACCAAAAAATATTTCTGACGTACAATGCTATACGGTATAATAATAATACTGTTGCCGCGCTATTGTAGAAGTTGTAGTTGTTCTTTTTTTTAAAGCAATATCTGTTGGCTTTTTTATAGCTATAAATCAAACAATCTATTAACATATTTTGATATATAAATATTGGGCACAGTAATGTTTCATCATCGTTCGTAGTAGTTTGGTAAATGTTCACCGAAAAATAACGTGACCGTTTTGGTAAAAGTAACAACACAGTTTTTTTCAAAATGAATTTAAAAAGATTTAAAAAGTTTGAGTTTTATTTAAACCAATTCAGCAATTATTGTTGACTTGGCTAATCTATGAACGGTTTTTTAATACAATGTTTTGTAAGTACTTTCGCTAATATGAAGATGTAAGTTTCAATTTCGCTAATATGAATAGGTGATTTTCTGTAAACGAATTCGCTAAATCTGAAAAAGTTAAAGTTGGACATGTTTCAATTAATGGTAGATATACTATTGTACAATGTTAGATTTAAAAAATACCGTTGTTGGTAAAATATATGTATCATTAATCTTCATCTACATTATTTTTATTGCCATAATTCACTTAAATAATTAAGATGTTTTGGCGTAGTAATACAGAGCAGACTTTAATCTTCAACTTCGTAGAAGTTCCTTAAATTTTCGAAGAAATTCGTGGCAGTTGAGTAAAAACTAACACGACATTTTTCTTCCAAAATACATTTCAAAATGTAATAAATCTAAAACGAAAGAGAAACGAGCCGCACTTTTAAGCTTTCATCGTTGCATATTTTCATATATTTTTTTTGCCTTTAAATACATTTAAATATATTTAATTTGCTGCAGGTATATGACGAAATCTTCACGAGTAAGGATCTGATACATTCATATGTCGGCCACCACTATATACACACTATTAAATGCAATAAAACAAACATGAAATTTTTGTATGAAAATTAGGACTCGATTTGAAATGATAGTCTTAATCAGTTTAATTTCAATGCAGAAAATATACGGTAATAATGGCCCAGTAATAAGGGGTGGTCTGGCGGATCTGAGGAGGAAACAGTGAAGCACAATGATTCGCATAGTTGTTTACTTTGCTGTGTAGTAAAGAAACCGTCGAGTAAAGAAATTGCAAACCTTTTTCTTCATTAGAAAAATATCACATTATATTTGCCTATATATTTTATGAGAATATTGTCAAAGTCCCTGATTTAATAAGTCAATGAGTTGAATCCTCTACAAAGGTTGGAATTCTGTCAAAATTTATTAGTTTTTCAGCAAACTTCTGCACATTTTTCAAACAAAAAATCAACTAACTGATCTTTTTCGACCAGGTTTCGCATTTTTTTCTTGTTTTGAATGTATCGTTTAATTCTGTAATTCCTGCTTATTAGTTACAAAAAAAAA